>CM060846.1:172300097-172830097 GCA_030762175.1 Metallyticus violacea | reverse complement strand
ATTGCATAAGTTTGTTCTCCAAATCAAGAAAATTGTATTATAAGTTTAGTATATGCCCTCATGAGTGTTAGTAATGTAGCAAAATATTAATGAGGTACACAGTAAAAATATTGCATCAAAGTTGCGCGAAAAAATACCGAACTGATGAAATTTTTGCTAAAATAAATTTATAGTGCTTGTATTCAACATATTTAAATATATAAATTTCTTTTCTGGGTCTTTCAAGACATACATTCATTTGGATATTGCGACATTCAGAAATATAGTCAATAAACTATAGACACAGAAACTAAAATGTTTATATTTTCAGTGCGGCACACATTTGACAGTTATTTGGAAATGTTGTTCACAAGTCCAATGTAATAAATTGTAATATACTATAGGATTGCTTATCTTTTACTTTATCAATATTTGCTGCGTCTTTGAAGACGCAAAAAGTAGCTTAAGACTGTGCTGTACGATATAAATGATTTCTGTTAGAAAACCTGGACCAGCGAAGTGAACGAATTGAAAATGTTTGGCCTTTATTTGAGTAACCCATAATCAGTTGCCCACGTGGAAGAGAAGAGTGATTCATGGACGTCCAAATAGTCATTTGTTGAACTGTATTTTATGAAGTAGAATTGAAGAAATGAACGTTATTAATAAATTAATGATGTCATTAATAAAGTATACGAAGTCTTGATCCATTTTTATGAAATAATGCTTTGTCATAAATGAGATATATGGCATTTAAACACTCTGACAAAAACAAACAAACAAAAAGTCATCGCCAAATTACGTGTCGATCGGAGAACTTCGGGGACACTAGTAAATGCTGTATTCACAAGCGCATGCAGCGAGTGCACACTGCTTGGGCGCTTTTCCTGTAAACGTAAGGGTCACAATCATAACATCTGGAAATAAAAATGTTAGGATAGAGCAGTGGTGGCCGAGCGGTTTAGAAGGCATTACTCCTCTGCATAAGGTTACAATCCCACACAACAGTTTTTTGTGTGTGTGTGTATATATAAGTGTATATGTAGAACATTGAGTTACCTTAATAAATTATATTTTAACGTAGCACTTGAGTTTTATGACATAGCTTAAGCATACAAAATGTTATCACAAACTAACGTATTCTTTACAATTAGCTAAATAAGTACACGAATAAAAATGCATCTTCTAAAGGGAAAACACACAGAAATACACACAAATTGATATTGTGTATGATCCTTCAGCACGTATAGCTGCCCTCAATCTTTGGGACAGATGATATCAGGTTTCTACAATAGTGTAGACGAGAGGTTACATCATCCCCAGGCTTCTTGAATTTGCGCCCGTAAGCCATCTTTTGTCCTTCTTGCATGTCAGGGAATGCCTGTTCTGCATATTGCATTTAGATAGAACAAATACTGAAAGAAATACTATAATATTATTACAGTATAATATGTTAAGGTTAAAGTTTACTGTTTATGGGAAACAATATTACAAAACAAATTTGTCACAACATGTTACACAGGTTTATTAAAAAAAAGTATTAAAAAGTTCTTCATGCCGGAAGTAGAACCTGCGTTCTTATCCCCGAAATCACTGCACACTCTGCCACAGAGCTAATGGAACACGCATACTAGACAACGTCTTTAGTGCGTGTCATATAACACAACTGCTGCAGTGACTGCACAATCTTGCCGGTTATCTTGTGAACCACGCGCTCCCTGTAACAAGTAGGACTTAAAAGAATTTTGTATTCAAGAAGTGGCTAATTTTTTCAGTCAAAATCTGTATTTATCTTGGCCGCCATCTATTCCAAAGTCCTGTATCATAAAGTCCTGAATACTTTTTTCCCCCCTTTTCTGCTACAGAATATCTACAGAAGCTATTTATAGAGAAATGGGTGACTATTACCAATATTTCATTGCGCGGTTTGACATTTGCAAAGCTGCAACAGAAGTTTACACGAAAATTTCGGATGGCATTGGGAACACAGGTTTCTTTAGAAAGAGTTTAGAGAATACCATAACCGACAATTTCCTAACAGACGAATAGACAGAAGTTTACCTCGAATATGGCCATCACGTTCACCGGATTTGATGCTTTAGATATTTTTACTTGAGGTAAGCAAGTCGCGAATGTATGAAATCAAATTAAGAGATTTACAGGAGCTGTAGAATCTCATTCAAGAAGCATGTGGAGCATGCGTACAAGCATCTTTTGGGTTGCTTTCAAACATTAAACACACTGTTTTGAATTGGATGATAGTAAATTTGAATTAATATATCTACATGTCATAATTTAAATTTACGACAAATCATTATTTCATGAAAACAGATGAAAACTTATTGCCCCCTCTGTCTAATACTAGTTAAATACAGTGCGCTACATCATGGTTGTTAACGAGGCCGCTATATGACTTTAACACTAGATACTTAAAATATATAAACTTTATGTGTGCATATAATATATATACTTCGTGTTGATAATGTTAATGGTTTAGGAGTCACAGACCCATAAACTGAGGCAGTACACATCCATCTTACCTGGCGTATCAGTCACGGCTTCTGCTGCGACTTCACTGACAGAGGCAGTGCTGCAAGTGGGCAAGTGATCAGAAACCCCACCAGGCGCCAACATGACGCTTCTGATATCGAATGAACGCCATTATACAGTTCCCTAATTGTACGCACAAGGCTGGATGGACCCGTTTCTAGATCTAACTCAGAGAATCCTGGGAATTGAACCCGGGACCTCTCATGTCGCATCCTGCAACGATAACCACTAGAACAGCGATATTTATAGGCTAAATTATGGACAAGAATATTGCGATGAGACCTATATAATTTTAAGGGAATTTAAAATATTAGACATTAAAAGCTTACTACTATTAAAATCATGTTTATTGCTTGCCGCTGTAGTGTATTTCTACTTTTTTTTCTGCTAACTATTAGACCTTGACCTGTTCCTAAACTAAAACTGGTCCCTTTATCTTCGTCTAGGTCATATACCAGGTGAGATGGGCCACCCTTGAAGAGGAATTTGCGTTTTAAGTTCATTTTCTTCACTTACCAACTATTAATTGATGTTTTTAAATAGACGATGATTCAACATTCAAAATGAAAAGCGATTTAAGAGACACGAGGTACTCCGCATTAAAGTACAACTCGAAAACATACGTTTCGTTTACTGAGAGCTGATTCCGGATTTCAGTCGATTTAACTAACTCTTATATACATAGCCAAACAACCGAGTAAACGTCTCTGATAAAATGGACCTATCATAGTGAACCAGTGTCAAAATTGTAGAACTTTGTCATTGGAGACTGGATAGGCTACGACAAATTAGAGGTACGCCTACAACTGCAATGGACGCTGCACAGTCAAGACATATAGATTATTAAATAAAGGTTTGTTTAAATTTTGGCATTAACTACGATATGTACATCTCAAATAACGCATCTAATAGCATATTTCATTTAAATAATCATGTTAAAATATCCAACATAGGATTTAAACTGTCTTAAAGGTTGTATCATACAAGCAAAGCACCGAGGTGATACCGGTGTCTGGCATGCAAGATCTAAGGTTGAACCGAGAATGTGCTACTAACCAAACGCCTAAGTGGGTAAGGGGAATTATGACCGATCTGTAGTACGTTAATCACCAATAACATGGGTTCGCGTTGTTGGCATGTTCATGTTTTTTTTTTTTCTTTTTTCTTCATTAAAGCTTGGAAATAAATTCCATATTCAATTTTCAGACCCCCCGAGTTTTTAACATAATTATAATTTTAATATTTCTTGTTTCTATAAACTTTGTCATGGAAAATAATATCTAAACATGACAAACTGCAATTTTACGTAACATTCTGATTATTTATAGGTATGTTAAAACGACGCCTTTCTGTTTCATATGAGTGATATTATATTGCAAAGCAATATTCTGAATATTGAGTCCGTTGATATGCGCCTCATGCAGAGCTCAGCATCTACCAGGGGACAATCCAAATTGACGACAACCAACAGCAAAAACATTCCGGAATGTTGAAAGATGTCTGCGACAACAGCATCACTTGCAAGAATACTTCCTGTTAGAGACGCACCAGCGACATCCGGTGTTAATGCAGAAGCCGTTTAGAATGCCATCCTGAATAATCCGCACACTAGTACACGGTAGTTGCACAATATCAATATTAGCAGGTCTTCTGTAATGCGATTACTGTAAAGTAATAGGTTTCATTCGTATCATTTGCACCTATACCAAGAATTCCACATGAGAGATTTCAAAGCTAGAGTGAACTTCTGTGTAAGATGCTAGGCCAAGTGGCAAATGAAAGGCGTTTTAATCCACAATCCCGTATTCTGATGAATCGAGATTCCACAACAATGGGACCATAAATCGCCATACTATGTGTTATTGGAGTGTTGATAATCTCCACTGAGTAAGGGAGACAGCATTCCAAGTGCAGTGGGGAGTGAACGTCTGGTGTGGAATCTTCAGCGAATAATGATGTGATTTCAACACGATGGTGCTCCACTACACAGGTCGATGATCGTTTGCAATCATCCAAATGCGGCACACCATTGGATAGGAAATACAAGGGCCAGTCTCCTGGCCAACCATACTTCTTCCTCTGGGGTTATTTAAAGCAACAAGTTTATGCAGAGGAGCCGGCGGCACATTCGCCAGGCCTCTCCTGGCAAGGCAACATCTCTTCTTGGGCAGCCAGTACCAGCGACATCAAGCGGACCAGCGTGGCCAGGAAGCAGACGCGGATCTACGCAGTCATTGGCCGACAGTGGGCACTAGCCCCTTCTAGCCGGTCCAGGCTGTCCCAGCCGCTACTCAGCGGAGGTACGTGTAGCAGGCAGTGGACTTTGCTTCCCCTTTTAGCCTGTTGTTTTCGTCCCCCCTCTTCTCGCCCTGAGCCTCAACCAGCCAACAACCAGCCGGATTGAAGAGACCCTACCATTTCGGCGAGGCACTCTTCTCCTTCTCCTACAACCGCCGTCTGGGACATCATCGCCAGGACCAGCGACAAAGGGGCAGTTAACAAAATCCTTAAGAAATCCATTTCTGACTTTCTGAGCTGTTCCTCCCCCGAACCGACTGACCTTGACAGGACGACACATAACCGGGCTCGTACGGTCGCAGCTAACAGGGGTCCGGACTCCGGTCCGAACCTGGGGCTAACTAGTCCCTCTAAAGGCGCGTCCTCCTTTGGATGTGGAGATGTCTGGCCCTCTGCGAGCAGCCTGATGCCTGATGGCCCCCCGGGACTACCGCTCTACCCCCAGTACAGGCACTCAGGTAAGCCTGATACTGGACACCTTTCCAGCCTTACCTTCTACCTCCAGCTCTTCTGTTTCTACCTGTTCCACTTTCCCAGTTCCTACCGTTCCCATTGCTCAAGCAAATGGGACGAAGCAAGTTAGGGCAAACTCCAAGCGAGCAAGACCGGATCGGTCTCCAACCAGGAACCGGGAGTGAAATGCAGGCACCAGCTGCCCCCGCGCCTCACTCTACACCAGCTCCCCCTACCACCCCGCTCCTAAACCTCTGCCGGATAGCCAATTGACACCGAGGGATTCGAACTAGTCCGCTCAAGGCGCCATAAGAAGACGAGCAAGACGCAGCCTTCGCAGAACACCGCAATGCCGCAACGTCCTGTGTCGAAACCTGTCCCCACCTCCGCTCCATACAAAATGCCTGCTATCTTTGCTGATCCTTTCCAGATCCACGTAAAAATAATGAGGGCTCTGGTCTCTAAGTTTAAGACCCCGTTTCTAGCGACACGCCTGCAACGCAGGGTCAAGATGAGCATCAGTACTCTTGGGGCCCATGGGGCGGCCAAGTCGGTGCCCAGGGAAAATGGAATATTATTTTATTCCTTTTCCCTGAAAAAGCCGAACGTTGTCCGGCGGGTGATCAGGGGACTAGATTTTGAAACTAGCCTGGAAGACGTGCGGGAAGCGCTTTGGGCTGAGCACGGAATTAGGGCGCTCGCCGTTTCCCAGCTAAGGAAAACTGTCCTCAGTGAGGTCGGCGAGCCAACCAGAGCCCCAATGCCACTGTTCTTAGTAATAGTGGAGAGAGAATCAGGCCAGATACCGACACAGGACTTAATAAATCAGCTGTTTTATAGTAAAATAAAAAGCGAGCTTCATGTGGGCTAATAGGGACCTGCCCATTGCTTTAAGTGCCTGGTCTTTAACCTCTCCAGCTTTACATGTGAGTGAAGAAATTCCTGCCTCCACTATGCAGGCCCCCATGAGGTCCAAGACTGTACAGCCGCAAGGGACAACCCGAAGTGCGCCAATTGTGGTAAAACTCACACTGGCATTTACAGTAGTTGTCCCGCCTGGCTCAAACTCATTGCGAACACGCGAAACAAAAGTCAGCCTCCAGCGCCTATCCGACCAGAAGTTTCTTTTACGGCAACCCTAAATCGGCAAGAATAGCTGCTAGAACTGGTTACGGAGACATAAACACCAAAGCTCCAAACAATGCACCTCAGGAAGAGCAAACAGGCCCTGTGTCAACTACAGCAACTCCTAGTGACAAAACGAACCACATTGCCCCCATAGGAAAGAAGAAGCAAATGGAAAAGGCAGCACAAGGCTCCGCAGGCCGCGGCAAACCAAAAGCCTGTGAAAACAATATCGGCAAAACAGAATAAGAAGACCAATTCTGCTTCAACGACAACTACGACCAGCTTAACCGCGGCTTCTGCCACGGTCAGCTAAACCGCTGCTTCTACCATCCCTGCCACTCTTGCACCAGCTAATGTCACAGCTGCGGCGGACAGGGTCATGTGCCGGATCACTCCCATATCCAATTCGGATGTGGAAGAATTCCAAGTTCGTGGTACCTGGTTTTCTGAGCTGGTCAACAACTCCCTTCCCTTACTCCAGCGCTGCAAGTAGATGTTTTGTAATCCTACTGTTTCACCGACTAAGAGGATAGAGATTGTGCTTAAGACTCTCGGCCAGTTTTTACCCTACACCCTTAGCGCATAATGGCCTCACGATTGGTTCGAAGACCATTGTGAACTCCATTATGGAATGCAAATGAGGTCGATAAACGGCGGCCCGGTTTCTTGGAGTTTATAGAGGACCAGAGAATCGACATCCTGATAATCTGAGAGACCCACTTGCATGCTGGTGTTAACTTCAATCTGCCAAGGTACGTCCACCATCGAACCGATCGCGTTGGCCGATGGGACGGAGGTACTGCAATATTCATCCAGCGATACCTTGTCCACATTCCGTTTCCCGTCCCGCCCCTACAGCGTACCCGTCTTTAAAATTAGAATTTGTACTATTTCCTTTAAAAAGGGTCAACTTTTACTTTTGTGCACTTTTGTATTATATTATAGATATAAATTGTTTGCCAAGTTGTATGATGGCATAATATAATAAATATTATAATAAATTCACAATTATAATATCTTTGCTCTTAGAATTCGCGTTTTCAGTATTGTATAGTACTTGTAAGGGTATTGAGGAAAAGATACATGTGAAGTTGAAGTTCGATTTTGAAGGAGATACAGCTATTGGTTACTGCCACCGCCATCAGCAGCTATAGCTCTCTCAAGTCTCTAGTTCCCGAAAGACTGCAATTCACCCTACAAAGTGTACTGGTATGGTTCAACATCTAGATGTGCGTTACTTCAGACCTAATAAAATCGTATAAAGTACAGTGATGATGATGATTATGGCTTAAGGGGCGCACCACTGCCATGCTCATTAGCGCCCAAACACACTAAAAACTGCGCCAGAATTAAAAAATATATAGTTAACAAAAAAAGTGCGTAAGTTAAAAACAATAGAACGTTGTGCAACAAAATAAAAACCCATAACAAATAACAAGTGGGTGTAATGGTCAACAAACAAAGGACTGGTATTAAAACAGCCGCAAGAGCGAAAAAACAACATTCCTATAACGGTCTAAAATGGGTAAAATAAAACCCTAAAACTAACAATACCACTTCAAATAAAAATTGGCCGTAAAACTCATCAGCAAAAGCTAAAAACAAACCATTAATATAAAGGTATAAAATGGTAACAATTAAACCCCAAAACAATAACAAGGGCAATATATCACAACACAATTAAAGACTGGTACTAAAATGATTCAGCACAAGCAGAAATAACAACAGTCTTAAAAGAGTCTTAAAATGCCGTCATGGGTAAAAAGATAAAACCTCACACCTTGCTCCAAAAACCACAAACACGGATAAAACGGAGCGCATGCTTAACAGCAACAACATCATCTGCAAGTAAGTCCTCAATAGAGGAGGGCAAACCTAGGTTATTTCTAAAAGCTGTCAGATGATGGCAATCAATTAAAATATGACGCACTGTAAAGGGGTGGTCACAGTGAGGGCAAGCTGGAGCGGGTTGACCATTAAAAAGATGAGAGTGACTAAAACGGCAATGCCCAATTCTAAGACGAGCTAGAATTACTTCTTCGCGACGAACAGCGCGAGAAGAAGTCGACCAGTTAAAAGGGGCGGATTTACATTCACGAAGCTTATTAGTTGAGAGTAATTCCCACTCCTCGCGCCAGCGCGAAATAATAACTCTACGTAAAGAATGTATAACATCCCCGAAATAAAAACGCTGTTCGTAATCAGCAGGATCTAAAAGAGCGGATTTTGCTGCAACATCTGCGGCCTCATTACCTGGGAGTCCGACGTGCCCAGGCACCCATAGTAGTTTTACCCTGACGCCAGCGTCGAAAAGGGTTAACACTACATATTGGACCATCTGTACAAAAGGATGGTGAATGTACACATGTTTAAAACTTAAAATGGCACTCAAAGAGTCGGAACATATAACACTGTTCCCTAGCCCCTGATCGTAAATAAATAAAATCGCCCGATAAATAGCATAAAGCTCCGCCATAAAAATAGATGTTGCAACATTAAGAACATATGTAAAACTCGCCCCATTAAAAACAAAAGCACATCCTACTCCTGTGTCAGATTTCGAGCAGTCGGTATAGATAAAATTCGTCATTAAAAGAGGACTTGATCTCGCTAAAATAACAACGAATAATATGTGCTGCGGTCGAAGATTTTGGACAGGACGTAAGCCAGAGGAGAACGGAGGCCTCTGCTAAAAGCCAAGGGGGAGAATAATTTTCCCCGGCTATGAAGAAAGCAGGCAAGTCGAAGTCCAAAGTCTGTAAAATACTCCGAAAACGAAAGCCAGCAGGCTTAGGAGAAAAAGATCGAGCAGCATAAAAACGATCAAAAGACACATTAAAAACGGCCCATTCGTGGGATGACGAGGTTGCGCAGCTAAGCGACAACCATAAGCAGAAAGTAAAACATCCCTACGATAAAACAACGGAGGTTCTCCAGACTCCGCACATAAACTCAACACAGGACTGGTGGGGAATGCTCCAATGGCGACATGGATATTCCGGTGATGAATCGGGTTAAGGCGACGAAGAACAGAAGGTCGCGCAGAGACATAAACAACACAGCATAATCCAGTTTGGACCGGATAAGAGAGCGGTAAAAACGTAAAAGAATAGTCCGGTCAGCTCCCCAGGATTTACCACTTAAAACACGTAAAATACAAAGAGAATGTTCACACTTGCCTCTGAGTTGCGCTATATGCGAAGACCAGTACACTTTTCTATCAAACACCAAGCCAAGGAACCTAATTTCATCTGCGAAAGTAAGAGCGTCTGGGCCAAAATGGAGAGATGGTGGAGGACACTCCTTACGGCGCCAGAAGTTCATGCTGACGGTCTTCTCTGCGGAGAAACGGAACCCGTGATTGACACTCCAAGCCTAAAGGCGGTCGAGACAGCATTGGAGGCGGCGTTCCAAGAGACAGGTTCTCCGAGAGGAAAGAAAGATGGCAAAATCGTCAACGAACAACGACGATTGCATTCCTGGCGGTAAACAATCATTGATAGAGTTAATAGCAATGGCAAACAGTGTGCAGCTAAGTACCGAGCCCTGAAGTACACCGTTCTCTTGAATAAAACTAGATGATAAAACTGATCCCAAGCGAATATTAAAAACCCGGTCTTTCATAAATTCCTGAATAAAAACAGACATACGCCCACGTATGTTCCAATCGTGAAGCTTTCGGAGGATACCGCCTCTCCAGCAGGTATCGTACGCTTTCTCTAAATCGAAAAACACAGCAACCGTTTGGCACTTGCGTACAAAACCGTCCATTACATGGGTAGTTACAGACACAAGATGGTCGACTGAGGAACGATGACGCCGGAAACCACACTGGGCGTTCGTTAATGGTTGCCTCGACTCTAACCACCACATGAGCCGTCCGTTAATCATGCGTTCCATCACCTTGCAAACGCAGCTGGTGATGGAAATCAGACGGTAACTGGAAGGAAGATGTGGGTCCGTTCCAGGCTTAGCTATAGGAATGACGGTGGCCAATCGCCAAGCTCTAGGATATGTGCCATGACACCAAATAAAATTAAAAGTTCGTAATAAAAAAGCTTTGCCTTCTGCTGATAAATGCTGCAACATAGCAACATGAATGTCATCTGGCCCCGGTGCGCAATGTCGAGAGGTAGAAAGGGCATGCTCCAGTTCCGTGGCTGTAAAAGGAACGTTGTAGCTCTCCTGATGGTCGGAGGCAAATGAGAAACCTTTCGACTCAGCCTGCTCCTTTCATGCGCGAAATGAAGCCGGGTAATTGGCGGAGCTCGAAACATCAGCGAAGGTTCGTCCTAAAACATTGGCGACGTCATTCGGAGTAGTGAGCACTCGATTTAAAATCCTAAGACCAGGTATATGTGTAAATCTTGGTTTGCCAGCAACGCGGCATAGCCGTTCCCGAACTACGGATGAAGGCGTTGTGCGGTTAAAAGAAGAGGTAAAAGAAACCCAAGAAGCCTTTTTGCTATCCTTAATGACTGGGCGGCATTTGGCGCGAAGTTGTTTATAGCAAATCATATTTGCTAAAGTAGGGTGGCGACGAAAACCTCGGAGAGCACCTCGGCGTGCACGCAATGCATCCCGGCATTCATCGGTCCACCAGGGAACCGGTAAGCGTCTGGGGTGACATGACTACCGGGGAATAGCCTTATCTGCGGCTGTGATGATGACCGTACGGAGGTACTCAATCACGACGTCAATAGATAAAAATTCACACCCTGAAAATTCGGCCATAGATTGAAAGAGAGGCCAATTCGCCTTTTCAATGAGCCATTTTGGCGCACGCAGTGGATGTGCGTTTGAAGAGAGTACATGGATCTGACACGGAAAATGGTCACTGGAATATGAGTCGGAGATGACGTTCCAGGTGAAATGTACAGCAAGTGAGGCAGAACAGATGGATAAGTCCAAGTGCGAAAAGCTGTGAGTGCTGTCAGAGAGAAAAGTAGGTTGACCGGTATTGAGAAGTATAAGATTGTGACTAAGTAAAAAGTCAGCTAAAAGGCTACCCCTTGCACACTCGGTGGTGGAACCCCATAGGGGATGGTGTGCATTGAAATCCCCCAAAAGAAGAACAGGGGGCGGTAGCTGAGACAAAAGATCGTCCAGGTCAACTGTGGTGATGGTGCCGGACGGAGGTAAATAAACATTGCAGACTGAAAAACTAAGGCCAGAAATGTGAATTGTAGTTGCAGCAGCTTGTAAAGGAGTCTGGAGCTGTAATGAGGTGCTGTACACGTCGTTTCGAATTAAAAGTAAAACTCCGCCGTGAGCGGGAGTGCCATCTTCGGGAGGGAGATCAAATCTCACCGAAGAGTAACCGCGTAAATTAAAAGAATCACTTGGGCGAAGCTTGGTCTCTTGAAGACACACAAGCAAAGGGTCAGTAGAACGTAAAATTAATTCCAGGTCAGGTCTTCGACTACGGAGACCACGCACATTCCACGAAAGGATAGCCATTGTTAAAATTAGATAAAAGAAGCTAAAAATTTACCACCTTACTTTTTGGACGGTCCAGGGCGAAACAAACGTCCTTTTTTCAAACGCGTGGGACTCGGTGGTTTTGAAGGAGCAGGCACATCCTGCTCCATCACATCCTCAGAGGGAGGGCTCTCCCGCTGAGAAGCATCCGCCGATTCCAGCACCTGGAATCGGTTGGATGTGGGTATAGGCGGCGACGGCGACCGCCTAGCGGGTTTGCTCCCATCATGGGAGCGTGACCTCCGAGGAGGAGAAGGGCTCTTTTTCTGCTCTACCTGAGTTGACGACTTTAAAAAATCCGTTCGCGTAAAACTCGTCCTGAACTTAATATCAGGGGCATTAAAAACAACCGCTTTGGGCTTCACGGTAGAGCGCTTTGGAGAACTAGGAGTAGTTTGGACCCGTGTAAAAACAAGATCGCGGGTCTGCGTACTGCTATCGCACTTCTTGGGCGCAAAAGAAGCTGCTGCGCTGTAGGTGCCGGTCTTAGGCACGACAGGTTGGCGAGACTGGAATCGCTTCCGGGCTTCAGTAAAGGAGAGTTTTTCCTTTACCCGGATCTCCTGAATACAGCGCTCCTCTCTAAAACGAGGGCAGTCGCGGGACGAGGCTGGATGGTCGCCGCGGCAGTTGACGCAGAGAGGAGCGGATGAACATGCTCCCTCATGACTTGTTTGACCGCAGGTTGCACAGATGGAAACGGCACTCTTGCAGGATATGTGAGTGTGTCCAAAATGCTGACACTGAAAACATTGCAACGGGCTCGGGATATATGGGTGCACTTCTATCACCTCGTAGCCCGCCTTTCTACACTGACGGTCCAGGCCCACATTCATGTTGCTATGTTGCAGATTTATCAGCAGAAGGCAAAGCTTTTTTATTACGAACTTTTAATTTTATTTGGTGTCATGGCACATTTCCCAACGCTTGGCGATTGGCCACCGTCATTCCGATACCTAAGCCTGGAAAGGACCCACATCTTCCTTCCAGTTACCGTCCGATTTCCCTCACCAGCTGCGTCTGCAAAGTGTTGGAACGCATGATTAACGGACGGCTTATGTGGTTTTTGGAGTCGAGACATCTATTGACGAACGCTCAGTGCGGTTTCCGTCGTCACCGCTCCTCTGTCGACCATCTCGTATCTCTTTCGACCCACATAATGGACGGTTTTATCCGGAAGTGCCAAACGGTTGCTGTATTTTTCGATTTAGAGAAAGCGTACGATACCTGCTGGAGAGGCGGTATCCTCCGAACGCTTCACGATTGGAACATACGTGGGCATATGTCTGTTTTTATTCAGGAATTTATGAAAGACCGGGATTTTAATGTTCGCGTGGGATCAGTTTTATCATCTAATTTTATTCAAGAAAACGGTGTACCTCAGGGCTCGGTACTTAGTTGCACACTGTTTGCCATTGCTATTAACTCTATCACCGAGTGTTTACCGCCAGGAATACAATCGTCGTTATTTGTAGACGATTTTGCTATTTATCTTTCCTCTCGGAGAACCTGTCTCTTGGAACGCCGCCTCCAATGCTGTCTCGACCGCCTTCACGCTTGGAGTGTCTCTCACGGGTTCCGTTTCTCCGCAGAGAAGACCGTCTGCATGAACTTCTGGCGCCACAAGGAGTATCTTTCACCTTCGCTCCATCTTGGCCCAGACGCACTCTCTTTCGCAGACGATGTTCGGTTCCTTGGCTTGGTGTTCGATAGGAAATTATGCTGGTCATCGTATATAGCGCAACTCAGAGGCAAGTGTGAACGTTCTCTTTGTATTTTACGTGTTTTAAGTGGCACATCTTGGGGAGCTGACCGGACTGTTCTTTTACGTTTTTATCGCTCTCTTATCCGGTCCAAATTGGATTATGGCAGTGTCGTTTATGGCTCTGCGCGGCCTTCTGTTCTGCGCCGCCTGAATCCGATTCATCACCGGGGTATACGTGTTGCCATTGGGGCATTCCCCACCAGTCCTGTGTTGAGTTTATGTGCGGAGTCTGGAGAACCTCCGTTGTTTTATCGTAGGGATGTTTTACTAGCTGCGTACGGTTGTCGCTTAGCTACGCAACCTCGTCATCCCACGAATGGGCCGTTTTTTAATGTGTCTTTCGATCGTTTTTATGCTGCTCGGTCTTTTACTCCTAAGCCTGCTGGTGTTCGCTTTCGGGAGATTTTACGAACGTTGGACATTGAGTTACCTGCTTTTTTCTTAGCCGGGGATACTTCTTCTCCCCCCTGGATTTTAGCAGAGGCCCCCGTCCATCTTGGGCTTACGTCTTGTCCGAAATCTTCGACCGCAGCACATATTATTCGTTGTTCTTTTAGCGAGATCAAATCCTCTTTTAATGGCTGGAATTTTATCTATACGGACGGCTCTAAATGTGACACAGGTGTAGGATGTGCTTTTGTTTTAAATGGGGCAAGTTTTACGTATGGTCTTAACGTTGCAACATCTATTTTTATGGCGGAGCTTTATCCAATCTATCGGGCGGTTTTGTTTATTTCTGAACAGGGGCTAGGGAACAATGTTATATGTTCCGACTCTTTGAGTGCTACTTTAAGTTTTAGAAGCCTGTACATCTTCCACCCTCTGGTACAGATGGTCCAGAATGTAGTTTTAACCCTTCTCGACGCTGGCGTCAGGGTAACACTTCTATGGGTGCCTGGGCACGTCGGACTCCCAGGTAATGAGGCCGCAGATGTTGCAGCAAAATCCGCTCTTTTAGACCCTGCTGAGTACGAGCACCGTTTTTACTTCGGGGATTTTATACATTCATTACGTAGAGCCATTTTTTCGCGCTGGCGCGAGGAGTGGGAATTACTCCCAAATAATAAGCTCCGTCAATGTAAATCCGCCCCTTTTAACTGGTCGACTTCTTCTCGCGCTGTTCGTCGCGAAGAAGTAATTCTAGCTCGTCTTAGAATTGGGCATTGCCGTTTTAGTCATTCTCACCTTTTTAATGGTCAACCCGCTCCAGCCCCTACTGTGACCACCCCTTTACAGTGCGCCACATTTTAATTGAATGCCATCATCTGGCAGCTTTTAGAAATAGCCTAGGTTTGCCCTCCTCTATTGAGGAGTTACTTGCCGATGATGTGGTTGCTGTTGAGCGTGTGCTCCGTTTTATCCGTGTTTGTGGTTTTTGGAGCAAGGTGTGAGATTTTATCTTTTACCATTGACGGCATTTTTGGACTCTTTTAAGACTGTTGTTTTTTCAGCTTTTGCTGAATTGTGTTAACTAGTCTTTAATTGTTGTTTTACACATTACCCTTGTTATTTGTTTTGGGGTTTTATTGTTACCATTTTAATCTTTTATAAGACTGGTTTGTTTTCAGCTTTTGCTGATTATTTTTGCTACCGGTCTTTGTTTATTGACCTGTGTTTGCTTTGGGTTTTTATTGGCACGATTTTAGTCCATTACAGGACTGTTGTGTTTTTCTGCACTTGCGGCTGTGTTTTAGTAACACTGTAATGTTTGTGGCGCCTTATACCCTTGTTATTTGTTTTTGGGTATAATTTTTACTGCACAAGTACTAATGTCCGTTCATTATGCGCAGGATTTGCGTTCTTTGTTTATTTATCTTTATTTCTGACATAGTACTTGATGTGTTTGGGCGCTAATGACCACAGCAGTTTTGCGCCCTTAAGCAATAATCATCATCATCGCCCCTGACTACCAGATATGAGACTGTACCTTCTTCACCAAACTTCAGTCATTTGCTCATTTTCGATTCCCATCTGAAATTATTAGCAGCCTGCCAAAATTTACCTTTTACAAAACGGGATACATTGATTAGAAACAAGGTTCATTTCAAATCCTATATAGTTCAACTTTGACAGTGGTGATGCCTGCAATCACGACGGATGTAGAGATGTGCCCACTGCAATCACTTGCTCTTTTCTGGGCATTGTGTTGTGTGTTTTTGGTATGTGAAACAATTTCAAATTATACATGTTTTAAAACTGCTCGACTGAGGAGTACAGTGCACCCATAAAAGCAGATTCAATGCTTATAGAACCTCCAGTTTAGATGCGCATGTCACCTTTTTAGAAATATTAAATTATCACCAATCAAATCTCCATAATTGCTCAGGTGGATTAATACGATAACATAACTATTTATTCATACAAACGTTACAATCAGTTATTTATATGAATAATTCGCACAACTTTAAATAATTCTTTTTTTTTTCTGTTTTAAAGTTATAAACTAAGAAAGTTATTCTGTAAGGTTAAAATAAGGCCCACTGACATGTCATCCTGTCATCTTCTCGATCCATTAGTTCATTAACTTCAAATATTCTAAAAATTGAGATGACTATAATAAATTTGTGCTTGTTGATATATTTATATCAAGAAAACTGGTACTTAACAATATATTTAAAGTGAGATCTATCCATTCTAGTAATTAAAACTGTTAATTTTCAACATATATAACCGATAATTTTGTCTTTTATTTTTAAGCAATGCCATATCACTGTCTTTTCCATTATAAAATCCGTAATTCTTGATAATGGTAACCTAGTGTATGGCTGAAGGGGTTCATAGTCCACCACAATATCACACAAATGGTAAGCTTTGCAAATATCATCTCTTATCGTACGTTATGTTCATCTTTCCATAGTCTGCATACTTTTTTAACAATCACGATTCATACTTTGTCAGATGTAAATTGCACAATAATGCGTTCAAACTTCAGCACCCAGGCTCATTGTAATCGTAGCAGGCTCGATAAAGCACAAGAGAGAAACGGGAACGAGATTCCATAGCAGACAGGGGGGGGGGGGTGAACTCCTATTCTGCGCGGAACTTGAAAATATTAAATGTTAAGAACAATTATTTAAAATAATATTATTATTTTATCTCATTTTGGGCTGTAAGACTTAGCACGAAGACATGTTTAAGACGAGAAAAATAAACAAGGTAACAAAAACGAAAATGTCCCCATTTCTGAAAAGAAATAAAGATGTTAAGCACTAGTACCTTAAAGAATAATGATGGCATATTTCGCCTTTAGTTTGAGAAAATAGTTTAAAAACTGAATATATATAAGGAAAACGAACGTCGTATCTTTCACTTTTGAGTGGAAGAAATATTAAACAATGGGAACAAAACAGGACCGTGTAGGGATCCTATTCGTTTTCATGAATAAAGGTGTATTTTATATGAAGACTCTTTACAATTGTCTTTGTCATATCAGCGACGCCCGTTCCTAACTTCGAGAGGAGAAACCGTTGAAACTGGTGACTTCAGCAACCTTGCAGAGGCTGAATCTTCACAAAAAGTGAACCTAGTAGCCTTTCGAAGATTTCTGAACAGTCATGAATTTCATTGCAACTCGCCAATGTCCTCACATTTTTTGTCTGATGCAACCGGCGTTTCGAATACAACGCTCTTGATGCGTCCTCATAAGAATAAATCCACGGGGATGATGTTAGGGGAATGCGGTGGCCATGACAGTTTCTTCTTATCCAGTGGGCAGGGAACACGTCTTCGAGATAGTGTCACATGTTTGTTAAAATGAGGAAGTGCTCCATCATGCTGGAGCCATATTTGCCGTATTTCCAAATGGATTTGTTGTTCCTTTGGTGTATCTATGGATGCTCTTTAACGCCTCAGGTCATCAGCGTCCCATTCAATTCTGGGCGTGAAACGGCCGACAAATTGTTCTCTTCTTTCAGGCTTGAAGTTCTTTATCGTGCCATAAATGTACGACACGGAACCTACGGGTTTACTTCCCTTCCGAAGGATGTCATATTTAATTTTTTTCACGCGTAAAAAGTCCATCGACCCTAGTCGGAAATGAACCCACGATCTTAGTTCTATGAGGCAAGTGTGGTTACCACGACAACACCAGGATCGACATTACTCGTATAATATGGTTGGTTTGTAATTTATTAGTTTACTAGAGAAACAGGGATTGAAAGGATTATTTCAAAATATAAGTATAATTTACAAAATGAAACTAATTATTTTCCCTATAGAAAACAAATTTATTATAAATATAATACGAAATTGTATTACCTTATCATACAATTAGGGAAAACGCATATATATATATATATATATATATATATATATATGTGTTCTCATTTATTTATTTACTTAAGTCATGCTATCTCGATTAAATTCCGTCATCCACTCCATCGTATTTCATTAGGTGAACACATTTGCACTTAATCATAAATAAATGACTGAAATACTCAGCATTAACTGCGTAAAAAGGGGAACAATTTCAATTTTATCTTGCCAAGTCTTGCACTTTTAAAACAGTAGCTTTTCAAGGAGAGAGAACCCGCTTTATTAAACCGCTTGTCAGACAGATATAAATCTGCAGCGGAAAATATTGCTGGTTCTGTTGAAATTATAGGCACATTTCAGTAGCTTTTTACTAGTATGTATGTACTTTAATAGGATATGCCTTGGCATGCAACATTCATTGATTAAAAAAAAAAAGCCTGAAATGTGTCATAAGCCAGGCACAATTTTAACTTTGCCTTTGTATGGCACCCAGTGAAGAAGATTTCCTTAGAAAATTACGTACCAAGGAAAAAGAAAAATTTAAAATAAAATTAGGAAATGTATGTTCAATATTAATATAGCTTTTGTCACATAAAAAAATACTTAAATACACATTTATTCCTGGTTCACAGTAAATATTGAAGATTTTACGTACCCTCAAGTAGCTGCTTATTAAACGATCTGCAGGACGTCAGTGAAACACGTTTCTCAACAGCTGGATACATGAAGAGACAGAAGATGTGAACCGTTTATCCCATTTAATTCCCTAGCTGAGCCTCTGCTGTTAGTACAGCACTCAACGCATGCATTTGGCTTTACAGTTGGAATCACAATAAGCAATGAAATGACTTGAACTCTGCAGTTCTCAAGGCATTCTATTTCTCCTCTTGAACACGAAGATGAAAGCACTCAATATCCAGTTACTAAATAATGACCATATTTTCAAAACCATGAAACTGACATTTTCAGGTTTTCTGTACCTAAAATTTAAAACAAAACATACGGGCTACAGTACATACAACACTGTGAAAAACTGAATTAAATTTTTAGCACACTTGACATTTTTCCTTAACATTTTAGCATACCATTATTCAATTTGATGTCATGCAAACAAGAAAAATTCTCAAAGTGTGTTTATTTTTAAAGCGTGTTGTTATCTCAGTCATTGCCTTCACAGTCTCGACAATGAAACAGCAGTTTTGGTCCATAGAGAACTCAAAAAATTATTTCCAATGCTGTATTTTTTCTGGAATTTCCATGACAAATCTAACAACTATCAATATGTTTCTGTAGTGTAGGTCTCATTCCTGTAACACATTTGAAACTTCTCACCACTTTTAGCATTTTATGTTTTCCATTCTTTATACTTAGTGCTCACAGCTTAATTCTTATTGTGCACTTCATCAAAGATTCGTCTTGATCGACATTGTTCAATATCTTGCCAATTTCACTGATGCCTTTTGGATTTTCTGAATCTTCTTAAATTAGTCAACTTTTTAACTTATTCGAGTGACTTGCTTTTAATTTTAGAAGCGGTAGGTACATGTGCCCAAATATCTAGAAAAATAATCCTAAAATAAGATGATTATGCCTAAATTATTTCATCAAAGCATGTCCCTATCTTCCAGATCTGAAATAATTTACTTCGTTTTCTAAGTTTGGAAAATTTCAGTTCTCCGGTTTATATCTAAAGAATTGCAATTTTTACTATTTTGGACAACAAAAAGGTTTATTATTTGATTTTCAGTATTTCTCCGGAGAATATTTCCAGTTTTCTTTAGACGAAATGGTGCCAAAGTAATAAATGCAGGTTGTTGAAAAATAACTTGCCAAAATACAGGTGCTTCACTCGGTACTGGATTCGGAATTTCTTTAATAACTTTAACCTTAATAATAACAAAAAAAAAAACATTGTAACGCAATTTGAGCGGACTTGTGTCATTTTGTGAGGAAGGTGAAGGCATAACAGGTACTGGAAGTAGCCATAATCTGCGTTCAGACAGGATTGAACCTGGCGCACCACATTTTGTGGCTTTCTGGCCAGTACATCCGCTGTCACTGTTTGAATTTTTCGGTAATGTTAGCTTTCAAGAAATCTATGCTCCGAGGTTTGTTTTGGTAAACGTTCCTTGTCAAATATCTCCATAAATAATTATAGGTGGCGTCCGATCTGGCGAGCGCGGTGACAAATTTTCCCAATTCCTGTTAAATTCGGAGCAGTGGCTTCTTGGGAAAGGCCAGTCAGTAGACGATTCTTCGCATTTAGGATAGTTCCTTGAGCATTCCAATAGAGTTTTCTTAGTTTACAGTTTCTTCGACAACGCCCAAATTCTGGATTTGCTCGGAGGTTGTCTGATCTCCAAGCCTCTCCAGGAATTGCTGTTGGCATAACTTTATTGATTCTGTTTTCCACTAAATGCGAACGATAAACACTCGCTCCTTTAGAGTTTATCAATACATTTTCCAACTATCCTGTGTGAATTCTTATGAATAGCAACCGAATTGTGTATACACCCTCAGTTAAATGACAAATAGAGGAATTAGCAGGAAGGAGTATCAGACAGGAGATAGGCTGACGATATGTTCTGACTGGCGGACTACTATTCCGTGTCGCCACAATTAGACTCAACATTACAGATAAATTATTTCATTTAATTTCCCACACAACGAAGGTACTCCTGTTCAAATTTGATTACAATATTTTCATTGGTGTTATAATTATTAAAGAAGTGCAGAGTTCATTAGCGAGTAGAACACACTATATTATTTCTGTCCATTGTATAGATCAATTCACAGCTGGAAGAAAAGATAACTGGTAGCTTGCCTAAAACATGCTAATATTCTATTTCCACGAATTCACAGAAACTTTTAGTTTGATCTTTCCCGGTGTAAATATATATATAACTAATCTAATGTCAATAGACAAAATTAACAAAAAATAAAATTAACTAAACTGAACAAACGCATCACTCAGATAAAAACTAACGGGACAAGTTTCACTTGGTCAAAAAAACGGACAACGGGACCTATGGATACATAAATGAGTATTTGCATTTTAACCTTACATCAGTTTTACCTCTTGGGATTTAGTGAATGATGGAGTAATGTTCTGAGTTATATGTATTTGAGAAAATTGGAAAGAACCTATGTGTACGGTGTTTAATTTCGCCATATTGACGACCCTTTTCTCAATATCCAATCATATGTAAGACGATTTAACTACATACTGCTCCAAGTTTTTATCTTTTGGAATTAGTATTGGGGAGTGTGTAGAAAAATGCATAGGATACTTTATTTTTTTAAAAAATATGGCATTACACTTTGAAATCAATGTTCTTTAAATTTTGAAACTATGCAATATGCATATGTGTTAAATTAAGTCACATCTATGGTGAAAATTTAGTGAAATTGCAGCCTTGTTTCTTGAAGAGAAGTTGAAATGAAACACGTTTATTTAATTTTGCGAAATCTTTGTTGGATGAAATAATGTGAATCGTAATGCATTTTTGCGCTATTTTTGGGCCAGGTGAGAAAAAAGAGACAACCCTTAAACAAAAATAAATGAAAACTGAACACATATTGAATAGATAATGACCTAGATAATCAAACAGTAACTTAAAAATTGATATTCGTGCTACTTTTGACTGTTGCAACATCGTTAATATAATTTTATAAAGCGTGAACATTCTCAAAACCATGTTTTTTATATATATATATATATATATATATATATATATACACACACATACATACATACATACCTAAAATACCCAGAATATAATGAAATGAAGGCAAATTTTAATGTTTTCTGTTCTGACCCCCTTAATGCGCATTAAACGTTGGAGGGTTTTTTTAGTAGTGTTTAACGCCCGTTTTTTGCTACTGAGCTACCACAGGCAGTGGACACTAATGATTAATAAGATGAAATGTTAAATTGGGAAAGAATATTTTTTTATGGAAAGAAGCGTTCCAGGTCTAAGTTTAGGATACCTCCCCGGCATTTGCCAATTATGAGGACTGAGGAAATCCTGAAAAAAGTCTAGTCAGGGAGGACGGTACTGGTGGGATTCGAACCGCAGACCTCCCGCTCACGAGTCCGCGTTAACGACCTCGGCCACCCGTGGCGGTAAACGTTAGAGCTGCTTAGATCTCATTGCGCCAATAAAATATTTGCAATTGCTGAAAATTATCAGCATGATTTACTATTTGCTTTTATCCTGTAAACAAAACTGGGTTATTGCATTTTTTCATCCTACATATTTCCAACTATAATAAGAATATTTTAGAAAAAATAAAAAATAAAAAAATGCACACACGGCATTTTATAAAACAGGCGGTTTTTGTTTGTTTGCAGCTACGAACTTGCAATTTTATAAATGTGAAATATGTCTGGTAGAAATTGTTCACCCTCACAGTAGATACTGAATATGACCTCGTTGCAGGCACGTCATATTCATCGCTCCATGTTTCTGGAAATCCGCTTCACTATGTCGTGATCACTACCCTTGATCTTTGACTGATGGTCTTCAAATCGTCAATTCCCTATGACCGAATTTGTTAAACTTGATCTTTAAGGTAAAAGCATAAGACGTAATCTGGTAACATTAAACCATGTGATATGGGTGCCCAAGAATTCTTAGACATGATAGATCGTCAAAGAAACTTAAGGCGAGAGATTCGGCCAATGGATGATAAAGTGGCACTTCCTTGTTGAAAATAGTCTTGATAGGATTCAATGACGCCCAGCAGCTCAACAAATTACACGAAAATGTATTTGTGTTCACTAAGTCCGGGATAAAAAAAATATAAAAAATAACGAAGGTCTTGCTAAACTGCATACTAAAATCCATCTTCTGCAGATGTAGCATAGGAATTGAGTACAAATGATTGTATTTTGAGAATTCACTTATCTAGACAGACGGAACTAAGGCTCTGTTCTACAAAATATGACCTAGTACCCAAAACTGTTCTAGTGCAAATCCTTGTAAAATGTGGAGTTATAATCTTTTCACCAAATAATTTAGAGCACTGATATAACGTTATAAGTCATGTCATAAAGAGCAAAATCGAGGAGCAGCTTGAATTTCTTTAGGCCCACTACTTAGTAATACTTATTTTTAGTGTACAGAACTGATTTTAATCGCTGCAACAATATTGGTTTGATTTTTTCTGAAAAATAATGACCATTTAATTACTTATAAAGTTTATGTCAATATTCAAACTTAACCTTCTACTTTGAGATGACAGTCCTATATTTTTATGCGTACGGCTGCGTTGCATCATCAATTTTTGTAGAGATTTTACGAGATTCGACCTTATCGATTATGTTGAGTTATTTATTTTATTAGTAGATTTGATCATTTGCATTGATATACATTTGTTTATATAGTTTGGCAGGAACAATTTCCATACAAGTACAACTTTTGAAAATATCAAAAGAGACTAAATTATTTATTTTTAAACAGATTGAAGCAAGAAAAGATATTTTCGTAGTATTTAGCGAGAACCTTAAAAAAACTTAAACTAAGATGCTGGATGAAATGCATATTTAAAACAGGAGAGACCAATGCCAGTCATAAGCTCTTCTTTAATTAGCTAAACTGAAAACATTCATTGTACTGACTTATGCACAAGTCTGTTCTCATCTTTATATCAATTCCGCTGCTACCGGATCACATGTTTAGGTCAATTTATTCCTGAAAACACAAGACAAAAAAAAAATACACCAGAATTTGAAGTTATAAATATTACTACACATAATGAAAAATCTATACAAATTACAAGACTGCTGCTAATACTAATACTTGATAGAACAGATCAATGAAATGTTACTTTTAAATGTGAAGGTCTAAAATACACCTAGGTTATTTGAGTTTTGAGCCGTCTAGCAGGACTGTTTACTGGGAAAATGCAGCCGCGCAACCGAAAAAAGGCAGATATAGTCACCGCACTTAAATTAATATTTTAATTTTAGTATTTATTTTTCCAATAGTGACATTGTATTTAAAACTGATAAACACTAATCTGTGTTGAAATTTATGCCGCTCAGCGGCGATATATTGCCGGATCTGCATAGGTAGGAAATTCCAATGTTTCATCTTTTTTTTTCCCCTAAGAATATGGCGGTTCGAAACACATTTCTTTTCATCGAGAGATCCAATCTCTTGTAATTTTTTCCCCTCAGGGGCCCGATTTTTTTGGTACGGGGCGTAGCGACCCCGAGGCACCCGAGCTGCTCCCTCACGTCCACTCTCAGCGTGTTTGACTCATTTTATTTCGCTTCCATTTTAACTTTTTATTCGTTTTTACTTCCCTGTTCTTTGTCTGATGGATGCCCCCGTGTTTTACACGGTAAAAAGTGACTGTGTAATGGCGTAACTCCCAGAACTAGGTGATCATGTAGGACAGGAGCGTATCCCCTGGTAAAGGTCAGGCCCGGGGAAGGGCCATTGCATGAGCTGTTCTACTTCCTGCAGAGGATTGGGTCCCTTTGTCAACCCACAGGAAGGTGTGACACTGAGGTTACTTTGTTCAGGCCAGAACCAGGAACCTAAGTCAGGGTGGCGCCCAGGAAGCAGCCTGCCATCGGAGACAATTGCAATGGTGGAGGATAAATGGGCTATGGTGCATGAAATTTTTATTCAAATGAAATGTAAAAGAGTGGATGTAAAGGAAGTGACCGAGCAGCCATTTGCTTGATACTTGGTAATTAGTCGCACGGAGGAAGGTCAGTCATTCAGCACAGTATATCCGTTCATTATTCAGAAGGGTATTGATGGCATTTCTGGACCAGTAAAGACATGTACACGTCTCCGTAAAGGTTCTCTTTTGGTAGAGACACTTGGACTAGCGCAAACTAACTGATTGCTCAAGGTGACGATTCTCCACGGGTATCCGATCCGTGTAGAACCACATAGAACTCTAAATTGGTCGCGAGAAGTTATTACCACGACTGTATTATATCGGGATGCCCAACTCGGAAATCCAGAGTTGTCTGGAAGACCAAGGAGTCATATCGGTCTATCGTGTGCAGGCTTGGAAGGAAGGTGAACTACAGCCCTCCCGTGCTCTCTTCCTCACCTTCAACCGGGTTGAGTTACCACAGAGAATTAAAGCTGGATATGAGGTTATTGAGGTTCGTCCATATATTCCCAGTCCCATGCGATGTTTTCAATGCCAACGTTTTGGCCACTCTCGCATATCGTGCAAAAGTGTAAAATCGATCTATGCAACGTATGGTGCTGAAAGTCATGAGGGGGATTGTCCATCTGCCCCTGTCTGCGTGAACTGTCATGGTGACCATTCAGCTTCTTCCCGCGAATGTCCTCGTTATCGCGAAGAATGCTGTATCCAGGAGATCAGCGTAAAGGAGAAGCTTACCTTCAGTGAGGCCCGGAAGCGATTCTAATCTCGACTACCCGTGTTGCCTAAAACCGGGACATAGAGCGGTGTGGCTTCTTCTGCGGTCCAGAAGCGAGATGGCAGTACGCAGACATGCGATCTGGCTTTTACTCGGGTGCCTTGTGCGACAACTTCCGCCAAACGTTCTACTGAGAAGCCGAAGACTATTGTTTTTGATGCTCGGTCTATTAAGTTTAAGACCGCTTACACCCGAACTGACTTGCTTAAATCATCCACTACCATTGATAAGAGGCAGAAATCGAGCCCTCGGAGGTCGAGCTCCCATGATGGATACGGGAGCAAGCCCGATAGGCGGTCGCCGTCACCGCCTCTTTCCACCTCCAAACGATTCCAGGTTTTGGAATCGGTTGACTCTTCTCAGCGGAGGAGCCCTCCCACTGAGGATGTGATGGAGCAGTATGTGCCTGCTCCGGCAAAACCACCGAGTCCCACGCGATTAAAAAAAGGACGGCTGATTCGCTCTGAACCGATCAAAAAGTAAGGTGGTTAGTTTTTTTTATTTATTTTATCTAATTTTAACAATGGCTATTCTTTCATGGAATGTGCGTGGACTCCGCAGTCAAAGACCTGACTTGGAATTACTTTTACGATCGACTGACTCACCGATTGTGTGTCTCCAAGAGACTAAACTTCGACCAAAGGATTCCTTCACTCTCCGCGGTTACTCTTCCGTGGGTATGATCTTCCTCTCGAAGACGGCATTCCCGCGCATGGCGGAGTTATAATATTTATCCGCGATGACGTTTACAATACTTCATTACACCTCCAGACTTCTTTACAAGCTGCTACAGCTACAGTTAACTCCCCTGGCCTTAGTTTTTCAATTTGCAGCATTTTTTGCTACTGTCACAACCGTTGATCTTGATTGTCTTTTTTCACAGCTACCACCCCCTGGCCTACTTTTGGGGGATTTTAATGCGCACCATCCCCCATGGGGTTCCAACACGGAGTGTGCTAGGAGTAGCATGTTGTCAGAATTTCTAGACCGTCAACATTTCATTCTGCTCAACACTGGTCAACCTACATTTATTTCTGACAGTACTCATTGTTTTTCACACTTGGACTTAGCCTTTTGTTATGCCTCACTTCTGTACATTTTACCTGGAACGTCATCTCCGATTTGTATTCTAGTGACCACTTTCTGTGTCAGATAGACGTACTCTCTTCACACGCACATTCTCAACGCGCGCCAAGATGGCTTATTGCAAAGACGAATTGGCACCTCTTCCACTTTCTGGCCGTATTTTCAGGGTTGGATATTCCATCCATCGACGCCGTGATCGAGCACCTCGAAACGGCCATCCTTCATGCCGCAGTTCAGGCTATTCCCCGATCGTCTTGCCACCCCAGACGCTTACCGGTTCCCTGGTGGACCAATGAATGCCGGGATGTGTTGCGTGCACGCCGAGGTGCTCTACGAGTTTTTCGTCGCCACCCTATTATGGTAAACATGATTCGTTATAAACAACTGCACGCCAAATGCCATCGAGTCATTAAGGATAACAAAAAGGCGTATTGGTTTGCTTTTACCTCTTCTTTTAACCGCACAACGCCTTTATCTGTAGTTTGGGGAAGGCTACGCCGCTTTGCGGGCAAACCTAGATTTACACCTATACACGGTCTTAGGTTATCAACCCGAGTGCTTAGTACTCCGATTGATATCGCCAATATTTTAGGACGAACTTTCGGTAATATTTCGGGCTCCACCAATTACCCTCATTCTTTTCGAACACTAAAGGAGCAGTCGAGTCGAAGGGTTTCTGTTTCGCCTCCGACCAGCAGGAGTGTTATAATGTCCCTTTCATCTCCAGGGAGTTGGAGCATGCCCTTCAGAACTCTCGACACTGTGCACCAGGGCCAGATGGTATTCATGTTGCTATGTTGCAGCATTTGCCAGTGAAAGGCAAGGCTTTTTTCACTGCAGATTTTAAATTCTGTTTGAGGAAATGGAACATTTCCGACCTCTTGGCGAAAGGACACCGTAATACCAATACCTAAACCTGGAAAGGACCCATACCTTCCTTCCAGTTACCGTCGGATTTCTCTCGCCAGCTGCGTCTGCAAGGCGATGGAACGTCTGATTAACGGTCGGCTTACGTGGTGGTTAGAGTCGAAGCATTTATTAACGAACGCTCAATGCGGTTTTCGGCGTCATCGTTCCTCAGCCTCTTGTGTCTCTAAACACCCATATAATGGACGGTTTTGTACGGCAGGGCCAAGCGATCGCCGTATTTTTCGATCTGGAGAAAGCGTATGATACTTGCTGGAGAAGCGGTATCCTCCGAACGCTTCACGATTGGCATGTACGTGGACGTATGTCTGTTTTTATTTGGGAGTTTATTAAAGACCGGGTTTTAAATGTTAGCGTGGAATCAGTTTTATCATGTTTTTAATTATGAGAACGGTGTACCACAGGGCTCGGTACTTAGTTGCACGCTGTTTGCCATCGTTATTAATTCTATCACTGAGTATTTACCTCCAGGAATACAATCGTCGTTGTTTGTGGATGATTTTGCCATATTTCTTTTCTCTCGGAGAACTTGTTTCTTGGAATGCCGCCTCCAATGCTGTCTCGACCGCCTTTAGGCTTGGAGTGTCAATCACGGGTTCCGTTTCTCCGCAGAGAAGACCGTCAGCATGAACTTCTGGCGCCGTAAGGAGTGTCCTCCACCATCTCTCCATTTTGGCCCAGACGCTCTTACTTTCGCAGATGAAATTAGGTTCCTTGGCTTGGTGTTTGATAGAAAAGTGTGCTGGTCTTCGCATATAGCGCAACTCAGAGGCAAGTGTGAACATTCTCTTTGTATTTTACGTGTTTTAAGTGGTAAATCCTGGGGAGCTGACCGGACTATTCTTTTACGTTTTTACCGCTCTCTCATCCGGTCCAAACTGGATTATGGCTGTGTTGTTTATGTCTCTGCGCGACCTTCTGTTCTTCGTCGCCTTAACCCGATTCATCACCGGAATATCCATGTCGCCATTGGAGCATTCCCCACCCGTCCTGTGTCAAGTTTATGTGCGAAGTCTGGAGAACCTCCGTTGTTTTATTGTAGGGATTTTTTACCTTTTGCTTATGGTTGTCCATTAGCTGTGTAACCGCGTCATCCCAGGTATGAACCGTTTTTAATGTATCTCTCGCTCCATTTTATTGTGCTCGTTCTTTTAATTCTAGACTTCCTGGTTTTCGTTTTCAGGAGCTGTTAAGGAACTTGGACGCAGAATTACCTGCTTTTTTCCTAGCCGGGGAAAATACTTCTCCCCTTGGCTTTCAGCAGAGGCCCCCGTTCATCTTGGGCTTACGTCCTGTCCAAAGTCTTCGACCGCAGCAACTATAATTCTTCGTCATTTTAGCGAGATCGTTTCTTCTTTCAATGGCGGGAATTTTATATATACCGACGGCTCAAAATCTGGCACGGGAGTAGGATGTGCCTTTGTTTTTAATGGAGCTAGTTTTACTTTTGGTCTTAACGTTGCGACGTCTATTTTTACGGCTGAGCTTTATGCTATTTATCGGCGATTTTATGTATTTCTGACCTGAGGCTGGGGAACACTATTATTTGTTCCGACTCTTTGAGTGCCATTTTAACTCTTAGAAATCCGTACAACCATCACCCTCTTGTATAGAATATCCAGCATGTAGTGTTAACGCTTTTTGACGCTGGCGTCAGAGTTACACTACTATGGGTACCTGGACATGTGGTACTCCCATGTAATGAGGCCGCAGATGTCGCAGCTATATCCGCCCTTTTAGACCCTCTTTAGTACGAGCAACGTTTTAATTTTGGGGGATTTTAAACATTCTTTACGGCGAGACATTCTCTCGCGCTGGCGCGATGAGTGGGATTTAATACCGGCCAATAAGCTTCGGGTATGTAAATCTGCCCCTTTTAACTGGTCGACTTTTCGCGCAGTTCGTCGCGAAGAAGTAATTTTAGCTCCTCTGAAAATTGGATATTGCCGTTGTAGTCACCGTCACCTTTATAATTGTCAGCTAGGTCCAGCTTGCCCTCACTGTGGCCACCCCTTTACAGTGCGTCACATTTTACTTGACTGCCATCATCTGGCAGCTTTTAGATTTTCCTTAGGTTTGCCCTCCTGTATTACGGAGTTGCTTGCAGATGATGTGGTTGCTGTTGAGCGAGTGCTCCGTTTTATCCGTGTTTGTGTTTTTTGGAGCAAGGTGTGAGGTTCTATCATTTTATTCATGACGGCAATTTTAGATTATTTTATGACTGTTGTTATTTCGGCTTTTGCTGAATCGTTTTAGTAGCAGACTTTAATTGTTATGTTGCATATAGCACTTGTTATTTGTTTTTGCGGATTTATTGTTACCATTTTAGACTTTTATAAGACTGGTGTGTTTTTAGATCTTGCTGATGCGTTTTACCACCAGTCTTTATTTGTTGTAGTCAATATTACCCTTGTTGTTTGTTTTTAGGTTATATTGATGCAATTTTAGACCATTATAAGACTTGTGTTTTCCGCTCTTGCGGCTCTGTTTTATTACCAGTCTTTTGTTTGTAGAACAGTTTACCCTTGTTATTTGTTATGGGGTTTTATTTTATTGCACAAAGTGCTACTGTTAATTATTTTATGCACTGTAGGTGTGTTAATTATTTATTTTTTTAATTCTAGCGCAGTTTTTAGTGTGTTTGGGCGCTAATGACTATAGCTGTTTTGCGCCCTTAAGCCATAATCTTCATCGTAATTTTTAACAAGCTGGCGAACAGTTAATCGATCTTTAACACAGTTGCCAGGATATTTTCTTGCAAGTTGTCTTACAACTTTTCTTCAAGAATCCGTTTGACGTTTGTGTCGTACATAAAATTCCGTTATTTAAGACATTATTTATGTCGTTGGGTAATTAACGAAGAAATATTAGCACACAATGAAGGCACTGTGTAACACACAACGCGCATCCAATCGCTGACAAACCCACCATCTAGCTATAGACTGCTATCAGCACATGCATTATACGGTCTTGTCGACTGACTTCTCCCAGAACACAACCGCATTCTGCCAGTCCGTAACTTAGATAACCTCACTGTGCAAGTGTAGAAACCATTTTTGTGGAACACAATTCTACTAGTAACTACAAGTCCATATACTTGTAATTTATTAGAAAAATGCTTTTATGTAGTAGGGCTCAGGCCTCAACTATGAAATGCATGAGATTTAGAAGATCGAAAGCTAAGAACCATGTGAAATAATGAATTTGTTTGTTCTTGTCAGACTCTTACAACAGTAACAGACAGCAGTAATTATCATTTCATAGCTTAGGCGCTAATGACCTTCGCTGTTTTCCGCACTTAAACCATAATCATTTTATAACCTCATATTTGTGCACCCTTAACGGTTGGTACTATGAGACAAGGTAAACTCATTAAAAAACAAGTGGCACATGTGGAAAGTTTTCCCAGATGTTTGCCAAAAAATATATGTCATGTATTTATATCGTTCTCTCGTTATGTCTGCTTTCAATGAATTAAGTACACAAGGGGTCAGAAGAAAATAATATTGATTGCTTCGAGAATAACAAATTTAACTCCCTTCGTTACAAAGCATGGTCATTTATGTTGTTTCAAAATATGCTATAGAAATACAACAGATTTCAAACTGTTGTACACAAATGACTTGGTTTCTACAGATGTACTACGTAAGTAGTATAGGTACGGATATAATCCGCGCCCGAGGCTATTTTCTATTTTACCAGTTGAAAAAATAAGGTTAAATGAAAAGAAAAAAAAACCTTTTCCTGGCCCCAGACCATTACCACACCTTTTTGGCCAACTGCTACATTATGTTTTAAAAAATTACTCATATTTGCCAAACTTTTGTTTATGCATTAATTTTAATGCTTTTATAATACGTTTTTTAATATTAAATTTGTAATACTTTTATATTACTCTTATATGTAATATTAAAATTGTAATTGAAATAATATAATCATTTATTTGCTCTTAATATTTATATTTAAAATTAAATAGGAAACCTCCTTGCTAGTTGGAAGCCAGACAGCTACAATAAGAACCAGTTTGCTTCCAAGGTATTTCCTGGTTACAGACTGCATTTAGCCTTCAATGCAATGTGTGTAGACTGTGACCTCCGTTTCAAGGTTTGGAACTTTTGCCGTTAATGCAACGATCTTATGAAGCCTACTAACCTTTAATACAACACGGATAGGATAATACGTTTCATTTTTAGGAATAACAAAGTTAAGTAGTTAATAGCTTAAACTTGTTTAATGATAGGTTTGGACAGATATAGGAATGATTATATATAATGTTAACAAATTTTAAAAAAGCATATTTATTGACAATTCAGATGATTTTACAAAAAAACATCACTAGTTATCCCTTTTTAAAACATTTCAGTAATAAATGAATCTTCACAATTAAATTTTTTCATAAAAATGATTTTTGTGGGTGTTAACAGAATAATACATGACAGTAAGCTTTAATACAAATAAAATGCGTGCTAAATTTTATTATGCTTTAACTTTTAAAACCTTTAGATTATGTTTTTTTAAAATTGAATATAATTGAAATAAAATGAACTATTCATTGTTGGTTAACATTCCCCTTAATATGAAACTTTTTGGTAGTCTTAAAACTGTTTTTCCTTGACAGACGAATACAAGGTTGTTGAATGCACTTTTTGCCTTGGTGAATGTTAAATATAAAAGATAGGAGAATGAGCAAATTAACAGAACACAAACAACTGTTAAGGTGAGTACAGCAGCAGCCATTTAAAGACCGCGGCAATAAAAATGATAGTTTTGGTTGATATGTTACGTTAATATATTAACAAAAAACGCTATCATTTATGTTTTTAAGCCTTTCAGTAATAAATGTGTATAATGTAAAAATGACATTTTTGTGTGTGTTAACAGGATGTTACAGTAAAATTAAATTTTATTTAAAATTAAACTTAAATAAGTTTACAGTTAAATAAAGCTTTGGTTTTTAATTATGATACTAAGATATTTATTGTAGTAAAAACAAATTAAACGAAATATCATAAAGTTACATGTTTATGAACACGTGTTAACTTAATGTGAAACTCATATTTTTTTTTATTTTTTTGTGTTTCTTTTTTAATAGCAACATGACTGAATTTATTATTACATGATAGGGGTTGACCAGTATTTAATTTGTTGGGATTGATTTGGGTGAAAATATGTTTAAGCCTGCTGATTTTAGTGCATTTAATAGGTAGTGTAGCGTTATTATTAATTAATATGTTTAAGAGTTATTTTAGTTTTTTTAAACGATATATTGTAGGAATTGTTAAACTGAAACGTTAGGCACTGATTTTAATAAATTATTGGTGTATTTTTAATTTTTAGTCGTTTTGGAATGCAATTCCAAAGAAAATACACAAAGTTACATGTTTATAAAAATATATATGTGTTAAACTCATTTTGTTTAAAGTAAAAGCCTTTACATGTACATAGTTATTTGAAGAGAACATTATTTTTGTGTTCCCTTTTTGATATTATTAAATACTTTTGTTAGATAACAAATGTTTTCATGACACGAAAGGGTTGACCAATATTTAGGAAAATGAGCCAATTTTAATCTATATCTTTTAGTTAATTGGTTTGTGAAAGTGTGCATGGCTTATAAAGATATTAATAACCTCTTTTTATATTTAACTTTAGGTACTTATATTTTCTTTATTTTTTATTTATTTGAGTTGTTGTTGCACATATTTTTATTTATACATCCTTCCTTATAATAGTGCTAAACCAGAATGTTTCATTTAATAGGTAGTGTAATGTTATTAATTAACTTGATTAAGAAATGTTTCTTTTGAAACGATATATTGTAGGCATTGTTAAATTGAAACGTTAGGCATTGTTTATTACTATTCTGTATTTTTTTGAAGTTTGATGGATATTGAAGGTCCATACTATGTTACTATTTTTTACTGTGAAAAATCCATTTTGTACAAAAACAGTGAAGCGTGGTGTGCATATTTTATAGATAGCTTACGTTATAAGCGGAACTGCTATATAAGGAGGCAAAGACTGCTTTGCTGTATAGTTGACCTTTTGTTAGCGCAACAAACACATTACAAATGTCTTCGCCAATGTAAGTATTAGCATTATTTTTTTACATTCGTAATAATTTGGGTAAACTAAAATTTTTATACAATATTTTATATTTATTCAGCATGGAAAACATCAAAGTTGTGAGCGAGGCACGTAGGGAATATAGGAGGTTTAATGCCCATGGGAGGCATTTTATTATTCAAATTAAACCATCTCCTAACAATGAAAATCCCATACTTTACCTTAAAAATACCATGCAAATTATTTTAAATACTGTATTACAAAATATTGAACCTCATTATATGGTTGGTTTATCAATTACCAACTCTATAAATTTACAAGATAAACCTATAGGGCTTAGTCTTCGTCGAAAGGATTAAGTTCATTTAAATGTTATAATGGCTTTAATTGAAAAGGTATGCCAATCTAACGCCAATTTTTATGCTACGGATACCTTATCCATTAAAGTAGATCATATTGAGATGCCTTTAGGCAATGGAAATGGATTAAAGACAAAGGGGCGCGACGTATCTGCTTTGGCACATTTGAAAAGAAGCATTGTGACAGTTAAATCACATATAAATTGTTTAGCCCATGCGTTAGTTTTATAATTGCTCATTTTAATACAGATCCAGACTATAAAACTTTTACAAACGGTAGAAAACTTCATTCTAAAGTTGATGCTCTTTTAAAAGCTACAAATATTGATCTCAGTAAGGGGGGAGGAATTTTAGAATTACAACAATTTCAAAATTATTTTTCAGAATATAGAATTGCAGTTTATGATGGGCTGTATTGTGAAAATATTATATTTGACGGAAATTTAAATTCATCCAAACGACTTAACCTCTTATATGATGCTAAAGAAAAACATTACAATGTCATTGTAAATCTTACAGGCGCTATTTCTAAACGATATGTATGTGAAGGGTGTAACAAGGGGTTGGAGGGTTACAATGGAGTCAAAACCCACAACTGTCAATACAAATGCTCGGGATGTTTTTCAATTCCCCCCTGTACATTTGACGGAAATTATTTGATTTGTTCTATTTGTAATAGATATTTTAGAAACCAAAATTGCATGAATAATCATATCCAAAATAGAATTGGAAATAAAACTATTTGTGAATGGAAGCGGCATTGTCCAACTTGCAGTCAGCAGCTAAAACCTAACCATTTGTGTTACAGGGTATATTGTAAAAATTGTAAAAGTGACGAGATGCCTGAACACATGTACTTTATGCCTACACTGAGCCCTAAAATTCCCTCTTCCGAAAAGGTTTTGTTTATATTTTACGATATTGAATGCACACAAAATACCTGCATTGGGGATTCTTCTACATTTTTACATGGCCCAAATTTGCTTTTCCTAGAACAATTTTGTTTTTTGTATGAAAATAGCAAAGACTTGGAATGCAGTCAGTGCGGAAGGCGCAAGAACTCCTTTTGGGGAGATAACTGCATTCAATAATTTGTAGAATATTTAAGAAAGGATAGACCATTTTGTGAAAAAATTATAGCCATAGCCATAACGCCCGGGCTTATGATCTTATGCTTATTTTGGATTATGCCATAAAACAGAGTTGGGTACCCGATTTAATCATGAATGGTGCTAAAATTTTGTGCATGAAAATGGAACATATAACCTTTTTGGATAGTTTAAATTTTTTACCTATGAAATTGCGAAGTTTTCCCAAAGCCTTTGGCATACAGTCTCTAACAAAGGGATACTTTCCCCATTTTTTTAACACTTTGGAAAACATGAGTTATGTGGGGGCTTATCTCGATCCTTCTTATTACGGTGTCAACCAGATGATGCCAGATGAACAAAAAGAATATTTCAACTGGTATGACACTGTAAAAGATGGAGTTTTTAATTTAAAGAAGAGTTAGAGACTTACTGTAGGACAGATGTTACCGTGCTGAAAGAAGCGTGTTCCATATTTAGGAATACCTTCTTAAGCATAGGAAATATTGATGTATTTCAAGAATCAATTACAATAGCCTCAGCATGCAACAAGGTATTTAGGAAACAGTACTTGCAGTCAAAGACTATATGGCTCATACCTTGTGGAGGCTATAGAAAGACAGATAAGCAGTCCAGGAAGGCTCTCATGTGGCTTAGATACGAGGAAATTAAACGAAACATTCGCATTCAACATGTAGGTAACGGTAGAGAGGTCAGATTACCAGAGTTGCCCAACCTCAAAGTGGATGGGTTTTGCGAGGAGACAAGAGAAGTTTTTGAATTCATGGGAAGCTTGTGGCATGGTCACACATGCTTAAATAATAGAGACATTCCAGTCATAGATAGTAAATCAGAAACGCTTGCAGATAGGTACGAACAGACTTTGAATAGGCTAGAACAAATTGTGTCTGCAGGGTATATTTGTCATGTTATGTGGGAGTGTGAATTTGAGGACATTTTAAAGCAACATCCAGCGCTTAGTAATGATCCCGTTGTGAAAAATGTTCCTCTTGTTCTCAGAGACTCCCTTTATGGTGGTAGAACGGAGGCGCTGAAAACTGTCGCAAAACTGAAATTAAATACTTTGATATTATGTCATTGTATCCATATATTTGCAAATACTTTAAATTTCCTATTGGTCATCCTACAATTCACATAGATTGCTCTAATATTCCCGCAATTCTTAAAAAAGAGGGTTAATAAAGCGTAGAGTTTTGGCGAAAAATCTGGAGCTTTATCATCCTGCACTACCCTATAGATGCCGTCAAAAGCTGTTGTTTGGTCTTTGCGCCAGTTATATGGAACAGGGTAATGAAGAAACAAATTGCAACCACAACGAAAATGAAAGAGAATTCATTGGTACTTGGATAGTGGATGAGGTAAGAAAAGCCGTTGAGATGGGCTATGAAGTTAGAGAAATTTATGAATTTTACGAATACAGGGTGGAACAGTATGATAAAGGTGAAAACAAGGGGGGTTTGTTTGTAGAATACATAAATAGTTTTTTAAAATTAAAGGCAGAAGCCAGTGGCTATCCTTCCTGGGTTAAGAGCGAAGAGGACAAGGAATCCTATGTAAGGAGCTTTTTTCAGAGTGAAGGAATACTTTTGGACAAAACGGCAATAAAAAAGAATCCCGGTGCAAGGTCTTTGGCAAAATTGTGTCTAAATAGTTTTGGGGGAAAACTCACTGAACAGGGCAATAGATTGCGAACAAAAATGATTAGGGAACCTCGAGAATTATTCACTTTTTTGATCACCTCCGGGATAGAGGTGCAAAATTTAATGTTTGCAAGCGACCAGGTCGTTTGGCTCTCGTGGAAATATGCCGACCAGGCTGACGCCCCTTCGCTGGCACATACCAACGAAATACTCGGGGCATATGTCACTGCTGGTGCAAGACTTAAGTTATATACCTATTTGGAGGCCCTAAATGAAGACATTTTGTACACAGATACCGATTCTATCATTTTTGAGGTTAGAAAAGGAGAAGAATGTAAGGTTAAATGTGGAGATAACTTGGGAAATATGACTGATGAACTTGCAGACTATGGGCCCGAAGCTTACATTTCAGAATTTGTTTCTGGAGGACCAAAAAATTACGCTTACATAATTAATTTGCCAAATGGAACTTTCAAAACTGTTTGCAAAGTGAGGGGAATAACTTTAAATTATGCTTCTTTGCAGCTAGTAAATTTTGATGCCATTAAAATTTTAATTTTGAATGAAAATGAGGAGCAAAACATTGTGGTTAGAACGGAAAAGAAAATTAAACGCAAAAGATCTGATGGAGTTCATGTCGTTTCCGAACCTAAACATAAAATCTATAGGATTTGTTTTCACAAGAGGAGACGAATATCAAATTATGATTCGCTTCCATTCGGCTATATAAAGCCCTGCTGACCGAATCATTTCCTCTCATTATGGATTTGGAGGTGAAGGCAGCTGTGTCAAAGTATTTGGAGAAGCGAAAGGGGCTGAAATATTGTACCAATGAAGAGCTAAGGCTTATTCCTTTGAAAGCGTTTGAGCAATATCCACCATACGATGTAGATTATGTATTGTATAGACTAACAGACGATTTGAGGCAAAAATTGGAAAAATTTAGGCGTTGCACGCATGGACAAAGAGAGTGCACTGCCTGTCGTAAAATTTCAGCACCCCTTCACTCTGATAATTAGTGCCAGTTCAGGTTCTGGCAAAACGGTATTTTGTGTAAAACTGATTAAAAACTTGAAGCAATTGTGCACTGTTAGTTAGTTTAAAGAAATATTGTGGTGTTATAGCGAAGAGTCGGCGGTGCCCAAGTTAAAACATGTAAAATTTCACGTTTGTGTTCCAAAATTTGAGAACCGGAAAAGAGAGCCAAAGCTGGTGATATTAGACGATTTGTTAAATTCTGTTTATTCGAGAGAGGTGTGCGATTTGTTTACAAAGGGTAGTCGTCATAGAAATATAAGTGTCATTTTAATTACTCAAAATCTTTTTCATCAGGGTAAATACTGTAGAGATATATCATTAAATGCTAAATATATTGTAGTCTTTAAAAACGTTAGGGATAAGAATCAAATAGCCCATCTAGCCAGACAAATATACCCAGAAAATTGGAAATCTCTTTTTCAGGCCTATTTAGATGCTACGAAAAAACCTCACGGGTATATGTTATTTGATTTGTGTCAGGACACCGATAATAGATTAAGATTTAGAACCAACATTTTCCCCTCGGAGCTTCCCACTGTTGTTTACCAGCATGAGCAAGCGGATAAGATCGAACTATCACATGCTTCACGTGCTTAAAAGAGCCAAAACCGAAACTGAGGACAGCCATTTTGGAGAAGGCAGACAAAGAGCTCATATTGGGTTTTGCCGAATGCGCTCTAAATGTTTTGAATGGTAACTGTAAGGTAAGCAAATGTACCCTACGCAATCTAAGAAAATATAAAAACGACCTTAGACAAGTGGTGGACAAATCTCAAAAAGTTAACAGCAAGAGAAATATTATAATTCAAAAGGGAGGGTTTTTGATACCTTTGCCGTCTGCAGTACTGACGGGATTAGCAGCTCTAATAAAACATTAAATGTTGCATAAATCATTTTTAGTCTCTTAGCAATTCTTAGATACCCACTGTAGAAAAAAGTAAAGAAAAATAACGGTAAGGGATCCCTACAAAGAGTTGCTTAAATTTAAAGTCAGCGTCCTCCACCTCCCTTATTACCACGACAGCAGCAGCAGGAACTGCAGCCTTCGCCAAAGCGCGAGGTTAAAAAACGGCTCGTCTTTCTCTCTCCAGACGACAAGAAAGAAGAAGAACAAAAGAACAGGAAGTAGAAGTGGACGAAGAGGAGACCAAGGCTTTACCATTACCACCAGACGAGAAAAAGGAAATTGAAGAATTTACTAATCAAAACTTTGGATATCTAACCGGACCTTACATGGCACCCTATTTACATACCCCTAGGGCAACAGACACCGTCTTTGGCATCTATAGGGATAAGGACGAAAGTTTTAAGATTGGCGATTCAGTAATTAGAATAGAGGATAACGATTTGTATGTAAAGAATAGATATTTCAAGGGAACTCGTGGTTTGTGGGAATTATTGACAAGAAAAAAGGTAGATCTCTCAAAAATCACATCATCGGATAAGAGTAAATATAGGCAAATTCTTCTTTTAACCAACGGACATTTACAAAATAACGAACCCTTCAATCAGATAAAGTCAAACAAAGGTCAGAAATATAAAGAAATAATTACCGAACTATTTCCGAAAAAGGTTTCGTGGGAAGAATACTAACAATGTACAAAAAGTACTATTATGATTCCGAAAAAACTTCCTCCTTTTCTACTGTAGAAAAACTTGCTTCCGTGGTAGGAAATAAGAGAAAAACAGCGAATTGGCTTCTTAAACAAGATGCATATACTTTGCATAAACCTGCACGGAGAAAATTTCAGAGAAATTTCTACACTGTAAACAACATTAACGATGTGTGGGAAATTGATTTGGCCGATTTAAAAAACATGAAAAAATATAATGATGGAGTTCAGTATTTGCTAACTTGTATTGATTGTTTTTCCAGATTTGCACGCGCAAAGCCCATAAAGTCCAAAAATAGTACGGAAACTGCTAAACCTTTAAATCCATGCTAGATAGTTCTGTTCCTCTTACCGTAAGATCCGACAGAGGTAAAGAATTTTTGGGTACTGCATTTCAAAAACTGTTAAAAGACAAGAGTATAGAGCATCAAATTTGCAGAAATCCTGACGTAAAATGGAGTTTAATTCAACGCTTTAATCGTTCTTTAAAATCCAAGATCTTCAAGTACATTACGTACCAAAATTCTTACCGCTATGTAGATAATCTTGATAAATTTGTTCTAGCGTATAACAATACCGTTCATTCGGTAATTGAAATGCCTCCAAGCCAAGTGAATGCCAAAAACGTTTTACAAACATGGAAAACATTAGAGTCAAAACGAACTAAAATAAGGCCTCGACCCGTCAAATTCAAAGTAGGACAAACTGTGAGAATAAGTAAAGAAAAAATGAAATTTGCCAAAGGTTACGAGCAAAATTTCTCCACAGAAATTTTTAAAATTGTAAAAGTTATAAAACATTCTCCAAAACCCCTTTACGAACTAGAGGATTTGAACAAAACGCCTATAGAGGGACAATTTTATAGTTACGAGCTTACTCCCGTAAAAATTAATAAATCCACTCTGTATAAAATGGATAAATTACTGAAAACTAGGGTGCGGCAGGGCAGAACTCAACATGTCGTTCGATGGAAAGGATATAGTCCACAGTTCGATTCGTGGATAGATGCATCATGGATGAATTCTATGTAACTGTATTGAGTGACTCTAGCACAGATGTGTATCCTGAAAATTCACTAGCTAGTTTTTGTAATGAATTAGCGCAGCCTATCAATCTTCAAAGAGAAAAATGGGTGGTAGGTTTGGCGGAGCTCTCCTACTCTTACGGTTACGAGTCCATAGAAGAGGATATACTTAACGAGGCAGGGGAACTCAATAAAAATGTAATCATAACAAGAGCAGGTAGAATAGTTTTGGGAAAAGAAGGATTTTAAAGACTTTAAAGAATTGTACACCACCATAAAGAATCAGGTAAAAGATGAGGATTTACAGGAGATGCTTTTAACAGAGTTACAGGGCTACCTTGTTGCTCATCAGAAAGAGATTAAGGAAATTGAGAAAACTAAGAGGGAATGGGTTCCTTCATTTTCCGTTTTAGACGAACACACTGCAAAGGCTAATAGTATTCACATGGTAATAGCTAGAAAAAAGACAATAAGCTGGAAACAATCTTTTACGGAAAAATCTTCTTTCCCACCAGGGTTTATTATGGTATTGGTGATCTCGTAGATACCATAAAGAACTCTCTTCCAAATTTTGAATGCTATAAAAACGCTAACAAAAATTTGCTTTTAGAGGTAAGTCATGATATGAAAAGCCTTTTCCTTGGATCAAACAGAAAGACCAGCTTTGAATTTATTTATGAATCCGAGCCTATCTTTGTTTACTGCAATCTAATAAAACCAAAACTGATCGGTAGTTCTTACGTTCGCTGCTTAAAAACAATTCAGTTTCCCTCCTACAGCAGTCATCACACATTTGAAAACATATTTTACATTCCCGTACAACTTAACTATTTTCAAACTGTTGCAATTGAGTTAGTGACTAAGTTTGGCGATTTGGCTCGTCTAAGTAGTAGTATTACACCTACCATTGTTGTGTTACATTTTAAGAAAGTTAAATAATCATATATATTGCAATGCACAAAATTCTTTTTGTTAGTTAACAATGGATCCACTAACAGCGTACTATGTGAACCAGAGTGCAGGGGGTCTCGGCCAATACATAGGTCCACTGTATGCTGGTAGCCCTTACGTTCAGCATGGTAGAGGTTTAGGCAGCTTTTCGGGTAGTTTATTTAGAATTGTTAAACCTGTTCTTCTATCAGGAGCAAAATCATTGGGAAGGGAAGCTCTCACCACTGGCGCAAACATCATGTCCGATATTGCAGCAAAACAGGCGGGCACAAAAGTTAAGGACATTGTGGCATCTTGAGTCACCGAAGGTACACAAAAATTGGTATCTAAGTTGCAGCAAGGTAATGGTAAAAAAGAAAGAAAACAGCTTCAAAATTCAAAACTAACAAGAAAAAAAAACTAGAGATATATTTGCATAAATACCGCCTGCCCTTTTCATAAACCGACACATGCGGTCTAGGTGGGAGTAGGAGAGGACCATGATCGCCTGTACAAAATCCGAATTTGATATATTTGCTAAAAAAACCCATTCAAGCGGCATTTTTAGGAAATTACACTACACTAATCAAACCTATCGCCCCCGTAGAGCAATCTGTATTGGAATTTGTTATTCCTGGAGATAAGGAACATTACGTTGATTTAAATGTATTTTTAAAAGTAAAAGGAAAATTTGTAAAATCAGATGCCACAGACTTGGCAGCTACAGTCAAAACGACTGGAGTTAATAACTTACTACATTCCCTGTTTAGTCAATTGAGCGTTTCCCTAAACGGAACATCCATCACTCCTTCCGAAGATCTTTATCATTATCGTAGCTATTTTGAAACTCTACTCACTTACGGTCACGATGCAGCTAAAAGTCATTTAACTACCGCTTTTTGGTATATGGACACGCCTCTCAAATTTCTAAAAGATGCCGATGCCGCGAAAAATGGAACTTTGGGGGCGGATCTAGGGTGGAAAGAACGGTTTGAAAAAAGTACAACATCAAAGGAAATAGATATGATTGGCAAATTACATGGACATATTTGTAACGTACCTACTCTGTTGCTACCAGGACTCAATCTTCAAATAAAGTTAACCAAGGCAAAGGAATCTTTTTACATACTAAGCGAATCTGCAGATTCAAAAGCGAGATTTCAAATTTCTTGATGCCACTCTGTATGTGAAAAAAATTAAACCGTCTCCAAGTATTTTAATGGCTCATATGAAGGCTTTAGAAAAGGTAAATCCTCGTTATGACATTACACGTGTTGACGTGAGATCCTTCACTTTTGGAGCTGGGCAAAGTACCATATCTATCGATAATGTTGTATTAGGCCCACTTCCAAAAAGAATACTTATAGGCGTAACAGAAAATACAAAATGTTCGGGAACTCCTAATACAAATCCATTTGACTTCAGACATTTCAATTTGGAATATTTTGCACTGTATGTAAATGGGCAACAATTCCGGCCGAAGGCCTCTCAATCAATATATCGCACGAAAAAGGTTCAACGCTAGCATATCATACTCTATTTTCCGGTTCTGGCATTCATCACACCAACAACGGCATTCAAATCACTCACGACATGTATATATCTGGGTATATTTTGCTGCTCTATGACTTAACGCCAGACAGTGCGGCTTCAGAAGGTCATACTTCCTTGTTAAATAACGGGAATAGAAGAATAGAGCTAAGATTTAGGAATAAGCTTATACAAGCAATCACTGGCCTCATGTACTGCGAGTAGTACGAAAATTCATTTCAAATAGATAAAGATATGAAAGTACATACTGATTTTTAAACATGAACACATTACAGATAGAACAAACCTTATAGGGTATTCCAAATTTTGCAGGTGTTTTTGCGTCAGCTATGTTGCCTAAATAATTTAGTAAACCATCCACATTTGTAATAAATTTAGATCCCCACAACATGCCTGGTTCACATTGGATAGCTGTTACTCAAAATTTAAATTCCTTTGCATGGTATTTTGACTCCTATGGTCTCCCTCCTTTTGTAAAACTCTTGAAAGGCTTCCTCCCCCATCATTTGTCCTTTAATCGCCACCAGCTTCAAAAAATCTACTCGGACATCTGCGTACAGTACGTGTGCCTCTATACGCTATCCCCTCAGGGGCCCAATTTTTTGGGTACGGGGCGTAGCGACCCCGAGGCACCCGAGCTGCTCCCTCAGGTCCGCGCTCAGCGCGTTTGACTCCTTTTTATTTAGCCTCTTTTATTGTTTTATTTGTCCTACTTCCCTGTTCTTTGTCTGATGGGTGCCCCCGTGTTTGACACGGTAAAAAGTGACTGGGTAACGGCATCACTCCCAGCATTGAGTTATCACGTAGGACGGGAGCGTATCCCCTGGTAAAGGCCTGGCCCGGGGAGAGCCATTGCATGAGCTGTTCTCTTCCTGCAGGCGATTGGGACCCTTCGTCAGCCCACAGGAAGGTGTGACCCTGAGGTTACTTTGTTCAGGCCAGGGCCAGTAACCTAAGCCGGGGAGGCGCCCAGGAAGCAGCCTGCTATCGGAGACAGTTGCAATGGTGGAGGATTATATCGCTATGGTGAACGAAAATAATTTCACACAAATTAAAAAAAAAACGAGTGGATGTAAAAGAAGCAATGTAGAAGCCTTTTCCTCGTTACTTGGTGATTAATTGAATGGAAGATGGACAATCTTTTATCCGGGTGAACCCGTTTGTAATTCAGAAGGGCATTGACACCATAGCTGGACCCGTGAAAACCTGCACCCGTCTTCGAAATGGATCACTTTTGGTTGAGACCACTGGAATGTCTCTGAGTAACTCGCTGCTCAAGGCGACGATTCTCCACGGTTTTCCCATCCGTGTTGAGCCGCATCGCACATTAAATTCGTCGCGAGGAGTTATTTCTACCAACGTACTGGACGGAATGTCTGACCAGGATATCCAAAGTAGCTTGGAAGACCAAGGAGTCACGTCCGTGTATCGCGAGCAGGCGAGGAAAGAGGGTGAATTGCTGCCTACCAGAACTCTTTTACTCACTTTTGACAGAGTTGTTGTATTGCCGCAGAGGATAAGAGCCTGCTACGAGGTCATTGAGGTGCGCCCGTAGATACCGAGCCCGTTGCGTTGTTTTCAGTGCCAGCGCTTTGGCCACACGCGCGTTTCCTGTAGGAGTGCCACTCCCATCTGTGCAACCTGCGGTCAGAACAGTCACGAAGGAGCATGTTCATCCGCTCCAGTCTGCGTTAACTGCCGCGCAGATCATCCAGCCTCACCCCGCGAATGTCTTCGTTTTAAGGAGGAGCGCTGTATTCAGGAGATCCGGGTGAAGGAAAAGCTCTCCTTTACTGAGGCCCGGCAGCGTTTTCAATCTCGCCAACCCGTCGTGCCTAAGACCGACACATACAAAGCAACAGCTTCATCGTTGATCAAGAAGTGCGATAGCAGTACGCAGACTTGCGACCTTGTTTTTACACGGGTCCCAAATGTGCCCAGTCCTCCAAAGCGCTCTACTTAGAAGCCCAAGCCCATAGTTTTTCATGCATCAGAAATTAAGTTTAAGACCGACTTTTTAAAAACATCCACTCCTGCTGAAAAGCAGAAGAACCCTTCTCCTCCTCGCAGGTCCCGCTCCCATGAAGGGAGCAAACCTGCTAGGCGGTTGCCATCACCGCCCCTCTCTACATCCAACCGGTTCCAGGTGCTGGAGTCGGTGGATGCTTCTCAGCGGGAGAGCCCTCCCTCTGAGGGGGTCATGGAGCAGGATGTACCTGCTCCCGAAAAACCACCAAGTCCCACGCGACTTAAGAAAGGACGTTTGATTCATCCTGGGCATAGTAAAAAGTAAGGTGGTATTTTTAACATTTTTACCTAATTTTAACAATGGCTATCCTTTCTTGGAATGTCCGTGGACTCCGTAGTTGAACAACTGACTTCGACTTAATTTTACGATCGACTGACTCTCCGCTTGTGTGTCTCCAAGAGACCAAACTTCGGCCACAAGATTCTTTTATTTTACGCGGTTACTCTTCGGTGAGATTTGATCTCCTTCCTGAAGATGGCACTCCCGCTCACGGCGGAGTTTTAATTTTAATACGACACGACGTGTACAGTACTTCATTACAGCTCCAGACTCCTTTACAAGCAGCTGCAGCTACCGTCAATTTCTCTGGCCTTGGTTTTTCAATCTGCAGTATCTACCTTCCTCCGTCTGTTACAGTCACTACAGCTGATGTAGATCACCTGTTTTCTCAGATACCGCCCCCTGTTCTTCTTTTGGGGGATTTTAATCGCACCATCCTCTATGGGGTTCCGCCACGGAGTGTGCGAGGGGTAGCATTTTAGCCCATTTTCTGGAAAGTCACCATCTAGTACAGCTCAATACTGGTCAACCTACATTTCTTTCAGACAGCATTCACAGTTTTTCACACTTGGACTTATCCATGTGTTCTACATCTCTCTCTGTACACTTTACTTAGAATGTCACTTCTGATTCCTATTCTAGTGATCACTTTCCATGTCAGATACATGTACTCTCTTCCAACGCACATTCTCTGCGAGCGTCAAAATGGCTCTTTGAAAAGGCGAATTGACCTCTCTTTCGATCTTTGGCCACATTTTCAGGGTGTGAATTTTCATCTATTGACGTCGTGATCGAGCACTTCCGTACGGTAATCATCACAGCCGCAGATCAGGCTATTCCCCGGTCATCATGTCACCCCAGACGCTTACCGGTTCCCTGGTGGACTGATGAATGCCGGGACGCTTTGCGTGCTCGCCGAGGTGCTCTCCGAGCTTTTCGTTGCCACCCTACTTCTGCAAACATGATACGCTATAAACAACTGCGCGCCAAATGCCGCCGAGTCATTAAGGATAGCAAAAAGGCTTCTTGGATTGCTTTTACCTCTTCTTTTAACCCCACAACGCCTTCATCCGTAGTTTGGGAACGGCTACGCCGCGTTGCTGGCAAACCAAGGTTTACACCTATACCCGGTCTGAGGATTTTAAATCGAGTGCTCACTACTCCGACTGACGTCGCCAATGTTTTAGGACGAACCTTCGCTGATGTTTCGAGCTCCGCCAATTACCCGACTTCATTTCGCGCATTAAAGGAGCACGTTGAGTCGAAATGTTTCTCACTTGCCTCTGACCATCAGGAGAGCTACAACGTTCCTTTTATCGCCAGAGAACTGGAGCATGCCCTTTCTACCTCTCGACATTGCGCACCGGGGCCAGATGATATTTATGTTGCTATGTTGCAGCATTTATCAGCAGAAGGCAAAGCTCTTTTATTGCGAAATTTTAATTTCATTTGGTATAATGGCACATTCCCTGGCGCTTGACGAGTGGCCACCGTCATTCCTATATTCAAGCCTGGAAAGGACCCCCATATTCCTTCCAGTTACCGTCCTATTTCCCTCACCAGTTGCGTCTGCAAGGTGATGGAGCGCATGATTAACGGACGGCTTATGTGGTGGTTGGAGTCGAGGCACTTAGTGGTGAATGCTCAGTGTGGTTTTCGGCGTCATCGATCCTCAGTCGACCACCTTGTGGCTCCTTCCACCCATATTATGGACGGATTTGCGCGGAAGTGAAAAATTGTTGCAGTCTTTTTTGATTTGGAGAATGCTTATGATACCTGTTGAAGAGGTGGTATCCTTCGTACGCTTCATGAATGGCGTATATGTGGGCGTATGTCTGTTTTTATTCAAGAATTTATGAGAGACCGGGTTTTTAATGTTCGCGTGGGATCAGTTTTATCATCTAGTTTTATTCAAGACAACGGTGTACCTCAGGGCTCGGTACTTAGTTGCACACTGTTTGCCATTGCGATTAACTCTATCACAGAGTGTTTACCGCCGGGATTCAATCGTCGTTGTTTGTAGACGATTTTGCCATCTATCTTTCCTCTCGGAGAACTTGTCTCTTGGAACGCCGCCTCCAATGCTGTCTCGACCGCCTTTACGCTTGGAGTGTATCTCACGGGTTCCGTTTCTCCGCAGAGAAGACCGTCTGTATGAACTTCTGGCGCCACAAGGAGTATCCTCCACCTTCGCTCCATCTTGGCCCAGACGCACTCTCTTTCGCAGACGAAGTTAGATTCCTTGGCCTGGTGTTTGATAGGAAATTATGCTGGTCGTCGCATATAGCACAACTCAGAGACAAGTGTCAACGTTCTCTTTGCATTTTACGTGTTTTAAGTGGCACATCTTGGGGAGCTGACCGGACTGTTCTTTTACGTTTTTACCGCTTAATCATCCGGTCCAAACTGGATTATGCAGTGTTGTTTGTTTTTGCGCGGCCTTCTGTTCTGCGCCGCCTGAACCCGATTCATCACCGGGGTATCCGTGTAGCCATTGGAGCATTCCTCACCAGTCCTGCGTTGAGTTTATGTGCGGAGTCTGGAGAACCTCCGTTGTTTTATCGTAGTGATGTTTTACTTTCTGCTTACGGTTGTCGCTTAGCTGCGTAACCTCGTCATCCTACGAACGAGCCGTTTTTTAATGTGTCTTTGGATAGTTTTTATGCTGCTCGGTCTTTTACTCCTAAGCCTGCTGGCTTTCGTTTTCGGGAGATTTTACGGACGCTGGACTTTGAGTTACCTGCTTTTTTCTTAGCCGGGTATGATTCTTCTCCCCCCTGGATTTTAGCTGAGGCCCCCGTTCATCTTGGGCTTACGTCCTGTCCAAAATCTTCGACCGCAGCATATATTATTCGTTGTTATTTTAGCGAGACAAGTCTTCTTTTAATGACTGGAATTTTATCTATACCGACGGTTCCAAATGTGACACAGGTGTAGGATGTGCTTTTGTTTTTAATGGGGCAAGTTTTACCTATGGTCTTAACGTTGCGACATCTATTTTTATGACGCAGCTTTATGCTATCTATCGGGCGGTTTTGTTTACTTCTGATCAGGGGCTAGGGAGCAGTGTTATATGTTCCGACTCTTTGAGTGCTATTTTAAGTTTTAGAAATCTGTACAACCTCCACCCTCTTGTACAGATGGTCCAGAATGTAGTGTTAACCCTTTTCGACGCTGGCGTCAGGGTGTCACCCCTATGGGTGCCTAGGCACGTCGGACTCCCAGGTAATGATGCCGCAGATGTTGCAGCAAAATCCGCTCTTTTAGACCCTACTGAGCACGAGCAGCGTTTTTATTCCGGGGATATTATACATTCTTTACGTAGAGCCATTATTTCGCGCTGGCGCGAGGAGTGGGAATTACTCCCAACTAATATGCTCCGTGAATGTAAATCCGCCCCTTTTAACTGGCCGACTTCTTCTCGCGCTGTTCGTCGCGAAGAAGTGATTTTAGCTCGTCTTAGAATTAGGCATTGCCGTTTTAGTCACTCTCACCTTTTTAATGGTCAACCCGCTCCAGCTTGTCCCCACTGTGACCACCCCTTTACAGTGCGTCACATTTTAATTGAATGCCATCATCTGGCAGGTTTTAGAAATAGCCTAGGTTTGCCCTCCTCTATTGAGGACCTCCTCGCAGATGATGGCGTTGCTGTTGAGCGAGTGCGCCGTTTTATCCGTGTTTGTGGTTTTTGGAGCAAGGTGTGAGGTTTTATCCTTATACCATCGACGGCATTTTTAGAGAAGACTGTGGTTTTTTCAGCTTTTGCTGAATCGTGTTAACTAGTATTTCATTGTTGTTTTGCACATTACCCTTGTTATTGTTTTGGGGTTTTATTGTTACTATTTTAGTCTTTTATAAGACTGGTTGGTTTTCAGGACTTGCTGATTTGTTTTCCTACCGGTCTTTGTTTGTTGACAATATTACCCTGTGTTTGCTTTGGGGTTTTATTGCTACGATTTTAGTCCATTGCAGGACTGCTGTGTTTCCCGCTCTTGCGGCTGTGTTTTAGTAACACCCTTATGTTTGTGGCGCCTTATACCCTTGTTATTTGTTTTTGGGTATAATTTTATTGCACAAAGTACTACTGTTAGTTCATTATGCGCAGGATTTGCGTTCTTTGTTTATTTATTTTTTATTTCTGACACAGTACTTGATGTGTTTGGGCGCTAATGACCATAGAAGTTTTGCGCCCTTAAACAATAATCATCATCTATACGCTATACATCTGTAACAAAGGATACACCATGAACGAGTTTGTTGCAATGTCCAACTCCACCAATCCTGATGACCAGGCTAGAAAGATGTTTCGCAGGGAGTTTACACCCCCGAGGCAATGCAGCGATGTGCCTGGTATAAAAGTAAGTACCGTTATTTTTTCACGGTCACTTTTCTATGCATGCCTGCAATGGAAGGAAGTCTAGTGGTGGACTTTGAGGCCCTAATGGGCAACAGCAAGGAAATAATAATAAAGGAATTGTCCATTGCTGGCAAAAATTTTGTTCAAACTTTTCATTTTGCAAGTCCATATCCTTGGAATCATAAATTTGAAGGATACAACAAAGAAAGTCAAAATGGAATTCATTTCAATGATGGATACATTCCTTACAGCATGCTTAAAACAATACTAGAGGAGGTGGTAGCGGGACAAATCTCGCTATTCGCCTGCAACGAAGATAAATGTGCACTACTTTCGGCACTAACAGACAGAACTTTTATTAATCTAGAAAAAGAATTTAACTGTCCAAATCCGGAAAATCTATACCATAAAATGCACTGTGGTTTTCCCTGTCACAAATTTTCTAACACTCATTGTGCATGCAAACACGCTCATGCCAAGTTCAAGTGGCTAGAGCATCATAAACTTAAAAAACTTAACATTAGATGTCCTCCCGAAAGATCTAATAGACATGATGCTTTTTTTGTTTCGGGTCTATAAAATCGTACCATCTAGACACCAGTCTACGTCATGAAGTCTAGAGGCAAGCAGATCAGGATGTTTCGTCGACTTCCAGCGTCCATTTCCAAGTCAGAGCCCATACTGCACCGCCGTGTCTACTTTCTCAACAATTACCACACTGGATACATCAGCTTGGGTTTCTACAAAAGAAGAAACTACGAGCCACACGTGGAAATTGGCGGAGTGAAACACGGGAGAGTTGTACTTCCCCATCATTATTTCACAACTTTAATAAATCATCTACCAAAATTTCCGGAACATCTCATCAAGGACCAATCTTATAAATGCATCGAAGAAACGTTTCGCCTACGTTCCATCAAAGGACAGCGTGCCAGAATACAATGTGAACAAGAACACGTTGTTTTAAATTTAGACGAAATAAATTATCTATTGTGAAATGCTAATATATTGCAACACCAAATGGCAAAATATGTATTAGCTACATCTGATGTAAAAGACTATATTAACACAGCTTGCAATAGTAACAATTTTGTAATTCCTAAAGAAAATGCTTCATGTTTTATACTATATGACGTCATATGTGACGAAATAAACTCTGCACTTGTGTATTATAAAGATGAATAAAACATTTGTAAACCTGTTTTGTTATTTATCCTCAAAATCCTGCAGGAAACCCCTGATTCTTATTCTAGCTGTCTGACTACCAACTAGCAAGGAGGGTTCTTATTAAATTTTAAATAAATGTTTATATTATTTCAATTACAAATTTATTATTTAAAAACGTAATATAAAAGTTTTAAAATTAATGCATAATCTAACAGTTGGCCAAAAAGTGTGGTAATGGCCTGGGGCCAGGAAAAGATTTTTTCTTCTCATTTAACCTTAAATAATGGTATTTTTTCAACTGGTAAAATAGAAAATAGCCTCGGGCGCGGATTATATCCGTACCTATACTACTTACGTATTTCACTATATAGACATCCTAATAACACACGTCAGCACTAAAATGGTTAGCAAAAGGATGTTTTTTTTTTTATTTTACTCAGTTAAACTGCATGACATTTGCGCCTACCTGCGTCATAGACCAAAGGTCACAAGTCCAAATTCGATCAGAATTTATGGATAAGGGCCTAAAAGTGCAAAATATGGCTTGTTTCATGGCAGACAGGAAAGGAGAAGCCTTCACATGAGACAAAGGGCTATGCACTGCACATATATCAAAATATTTGATTCTGTGTTCAGCTTCACTGGACTATTGTGATATTTGTGGTATAAAAACAAGTCGTATGAAAAATGGGTTGACCGAAACCAGACCATAGGAAGAGAAAAAGGCATGGTTGTACAGTTTCCTTTCATATATTCTATTGAGCAGTGCAAGTTATGCAATCAAAATGAGGTGGAAAGATTCTGATCTCCAAAAGCACAATTAAATTACAGTTAGTAAGCTTTTTTTTAATTAAGTCTGTGACTTGAGTTTGATTACACAAACAAACCGTCATCACGAATGTTTAACTATAACTAAGAAATTCCAGAACGTCTTAACTAGCTTATAAATGGGAGAAAGGAAATCTGCAGTTACAATAAAGTATGTATTATCTATTTTAACTTATTTGCCTGTGGCGAAATCGGTAACAAATTGCCTATGCCATAATATGTAATATTCTTGAATGGTAGCTGCAGAAAGACCAGTTAATTGAAGAAAGCACTTGATTACGATTGTCTCGTTCTGCGCGTTGAATAACAGACAAACTTTTATGTATACTTTCTAACGCATTATAATTGTTTTATTGGATATTGTACGGTACTAACGACTAACGGATTTACAATTTCATTTCTGACATACATTCCGGCCTCATACTGTTTATTACATTTTAATGAGATTATACCATGCTTTTGATCCCAACGCCCCTTTTGCTTCCCTCAGTGACCTAATTTATTTTGTCAACAACAGAACTATAGGCCCACGCTCAGCGTCAAGGTAATTGAAATTGGTATTAAACAGTAGCACGCTTCAAAGCACACTGAACAGAAGAGCAGACGGCTATTAGCATAGAAACTCCCTATGCCAGTACCCTTCACCACAACTATGTAAACAGTCATGTACTAATTATTTTTAGAACTTCTGTCACTGTATGTGTATGTAACATACAAAAACAGATTGTAACGAACATAGTCACTGATTTTATTATAAACTCTTTCACGGAAAAAGGAAGAAAAAAAAAACACACTACTTTTATTTTACAAAAAATCTAAATTATATTAAAAAGTTTCCGTGACACAATCTTTCCAAAGGGAGATTCAGATTGTACAACAAAACATGACAGGCTGCTCACAATGGACTGATTGATAGTGCACGATATCTTTATATCAAAACTAGCGCGCTCGTTTTTCACCAAAGGAGGAAGAAATGATAAGCTGACTGCAACATATACATTTTGACGATTATTATGAAACAACTGATTTGCACAAGTTATTATAATTACCACATGAGGTGCCTCAATAGTAAAAACGGGCGTTAAACAGCATTCAAAAAATTATGGCAGCAACAACAAATTAATTTTAATTTTTCATTTCGGAATAAACCGCCTGTTGTACTTCAGTAGTAAAATAGGGCGTTAAACACTATTAGAAATTTTGGAATAAGAGATGTTCATAACGATTGTGTGAAAGATAGGTTTTAGTGGCAACATTATACCTTTTGTAATGAATTTCAGCAATTGTCATATCTAAAATTATTGTTTAAAATATATACATAATGGATAGCTTTCCTTTAATTGAACCACTTTAAATTATTTTAATTAACAATTATGAATAAAAAGAACCCAATGACGACTGTCCATAAAGACATTTTCACTTCAATACCTTAATTTTAAATTCTGGATTCATTCTCTTCAGCATCCATATAACTTGCACAAAATATAACCGCCTCTTCATTGTAATTTTGTCAAGAGAAAAATAAAATGTTTTTGTAAAATGAAAATATTTCATTTTTCCTCAGTTTTTTTTTCAAAAATTGTTTTAATAGAATTTAAACATCTTAGTTCTCCCTCTTTGACTGATACACCTATGTCCAGTTACTTTATAATTAAATTTCCAATTTTCCTTTGCGTTTCTCAATAGTCTTTTGCGTTTATATTAGCAAGAATAACATCAATATTAGTTACGATATTAAGGACATTAATAGTATTTGCAATTTTATTAATATTAATGATATTACTAATGTTATATAATATTAGTTATTTTATACGATACAACATGCCTCTTTCTTATGAAGAACTTTTCCTTCCTCTGATCTTTTCAACCAAATGCGGAAATCAGAAATGCCATTATCACACAAACCATCCAATGCTGAATTAAATGAACTATATCATTGCAAGCAAGTCATAATAATACAGAGAAGTTATATGAGTTATAAGCCGGGAGAGTAGGCTGTGTACTGGGAGAAATTCGTTGTAAAGGCATATAATGAATGTGCAAGCAGCAGCTTGTAGTTTGAAGTAGGCTTTGTCAGGGAGTGGTTATGCTTTCATTCTCTTAGTTATTCTCGTTCAGTTTTGCTATTACATATAGTCTTGAGCGAGATTTTATATGATATGCTATACCGACAGCGATGGCTCCGAGTAAGAAGAAAAAGACCGCCTCCTCCAGCTCTACCAGCGCAAAGCCCTGTAGTGCAGCCTGTGCAACTGCTCCAGTTTTGCAGGACGAATTTTCTACTGCTTCGCCACCACAGCAATACCAGTCAGCCCCGACGCGCCCAGTAACTCCACCACCAGTAGTGGTGCCTCATCAGCCAGTAAGCAGCCAGCCATCCCCTCCAACTGACACAGCTCTGCCAGAACAACTCAGCGCCAGCCCACCAAATCCCGACGGCCAGTGCAGCGCGGTGCTTCGCGGCGTGCCGCGAACCATTGCCGGCTCGTATTTACTGGGAGTCGCCCAGAGCATCACGCATATTCTCACAGCATGGACCGACTTCCCTGGTGCGACTCTCGTGCCTGGATTCCCTGCACCAGGGCACCACTACTGCGGAGCACCGAACCTCACCTCCGCCTGCTCTCGGCACAATCTAGCCCGCCGCCACATGTACTGCGCTACCTGCGGTAGCCACAGCCATTACATGAGCCAGGCCTCGTGCCCGCAGAGACCCCGGCACCGCCAGAACACCGCCATCCATCACACGAACGGGGACCATCCAGCTCAGTTCACCACATACTCGAGCACCATAACGTTGTCCACGCCGCGATTGCCAGCTCGGCCACCACATCTTCAAAGACCTCAGCTGCCATCTCTTATACTAACACCGTTCTCTCTGAGCTGGCTTCCGGGTCTAGGCCCTGGAAAGCCAACTCACCACTGCTCTGGCTACCCTGCACGCCTCAGCCGATAACCTCTGGCAGGAAATTGTAGCTCTGCACCAGCCCTCCTCCCCTCCAGAATTCATCAATGAGAACCATAAAGAACAGGTCGCTCTCACCCGCAGAAGTGGAGATGCCATCGTCTCCCGCCTGGACATACATGACTCCTTCCTTAGGGAAACTATACCTTCAGCCACAGCCGACCTAACTTACAAACTTCAACAACACCAAGACAACATCCAGTTTCAGTTCCAGTCATCGTTAGAAATAGTGTCCGCACACCTTGGCATACTGGAGGAGGCGTTCACTGAACTCAGGACCTCCAGTCTCAACAACTTCGACACCATCAAACAACATCTATAAACCGTCAGGAGCTCCACAGAAACCCTCCTCAGCTCAGTCACCACCAACACACCAGCAGAACAAGACCACGCCCCCGACGGGGCCCATTGGACCTTACAGCAGCACCGCACATGCGTAAGGGAAATATCCCAGCACATCAAACAAGGCCAACCACTGTATCATCTTGCCACCACACGTTCGTATGAAAGCAGACATGAAATCAATGATTAAAGATATAAGACAAAACCTATCACTCTCCTTTCCATCCCCTCGTCTCTCCCTTGAGTCACTGGCAAGCCTTCACCACCTCGGTCATGTTGGCTGCCAGTAATCATTTCAATGCGGCTCCCAGTCGTCGGGTGGCAGCAACAGTAAAACCGCGACTAACGGGGGTGTTAATGCGGAACCCCGATACCCTTCTTCCCGTCACTTTCCCCTCGTAACTCTCTCCGCTTAACCTTAATAAAATGCTATAAATTAAACAGATTTTGACGTGAAAGGGGTAAGGCAACTATTAAGAAAATATGCTGGCAAACCTGTGTTTGGTAGAGAAACTGTTAAACTTATTAAAGTGTTAAAACAGACAGCATCTCTCAATAATAAATGTGTATCTTGCCGCGTTCTTGCGGAAGAAAACTAGATGAAATAAAGGACATTTTCACCTACGCAGATGCCGATAACGCATTATCTTTGAGGGGCATCATGTTCAACAATCTTATTACACTGGTTAGTGTTTGTCATTTTAAATACAGTATATTTTATTCTTTCAGTAAAAAATATAAAAATTAACTTTACGCGTGGCGACTTTGTCTCCCATTTTCTGGTTGCGGCCTCTGTACTTCCTCAGTAAGCTGGCACCTAACTCAAATAATCTCACAGTACTGTCGAACATAGTAACCTTCATATTTATTAACACTTAATAAGGTGGATTTCGCTCTTAATATTGCATAATGAGATTATAATAAAAGAAGAGTATGCTCGAACCCTCATAATGAATCTGAAGCTTATATATTTAACGGTAGATTTCTGGGCTGTCTGGAAGCAAGGCTGAAACTAATTATTCTGGCTGGCACAGAACAGCAGAAGAAAAGGACAAGTGTTGTTGCAACTAAAATTAATTTACTAATATTGGATTTGTTGCCACGCATTCTGTAGGTGCAATGGAGCCGGTTTGTAATCGCTACAAAACAAAGCAAAGCAGGTCATTTCACTTCTTGCTATAATGATGGGCAAATGTATTTACCTCAAATAGCAACAAATGAAACTCTGAAACAACTAAACCCTCTTCAATGAACGATTAAGGATGAATATAAAATCATACAAATAATATATTTCATTTGCTTAATTTACCGCATTTTAGCAACAGATTCCTTTAAACGGCTCATACTGTTTCAACGTATAGCGACAGATGTATAGAGACATGTCTGATCTTCTGCCACTAAACACTTTATAATTGTACGTTATTGATTCAACAAAGAGTTTTACAAAAAGAGTGGTCATTATGAGGTCCTTCTATAACAACTGTTTTGCGGTTCAGTTTGCTTTGTCTTTTAATTATATAAATGACTTTAAAATATCAGGTAATCGTTCTGTGAAACTAATGTGAAAAATATTACTCGGAATTTGTAATGAACTTGCTATGTAGCATTGCTGCACACGCCATTAATTGTGATATATTTTGTTGTAGGTATGAGACGGATTACCCATCTCGAATTGACTGTCTGACATTGAACAAGGGGCGTTTATGTTTACCTTTGTTCTTCTTTCGCAACATGCTTTAATTCAATAAGTAACTACATGATAACTTACACCTATGTTTCAGCTATCAGTTTCCTTATATACATACCAGAGAAAGTAAAATAAATAAATAAATAAAAAATAAACAAATAATAAATTATCCATAACCATTTTTGGGTTTGTCACACTGCTTTCTGCGCATGCCTGCTTAGTTGTTACTACTGTGATCACGTGGTCAAAGTTTGACTTTGATCGTATCATTTTCCTTACTGCTGCGACAGTGTAAAAATGGCTGCTCCGCTATTAGTGTACACCATTGAAGAACAAAGAGCGAGACGTGTTGGGAGCAGAAATTTATTGGAGGATTTTTAATGCAATACGGGGGCAATAAGATTTAAGATTTAAGATTGTTTATTATGAAAATTTACCTGTGGCCTACATACGACGGCCTTTCAGGTTTATTTTACATTTGTCTTTACATTTTTGGTTACTTAATGTGGCTAGAAATTTGCAGTAGTAAGTAAATTCATACAGTCGCCTGGTATGGTTGCCGGGCGAGAGAGAAATAATTTACTTGTGCTAATTTACATTTTTTGAGTTCCTATAAACTAAGGTTTGTTGGGATGGGTTACTTTTTTTTAACATATAAAAATAGACATCTGAATATTTAACTCTTAATCTATTCTTATGCCTAAACTAACCTAATATGTACCATATACAACTATCAATAGCGCCATACCTTTTTGAAATGTTGGTTTTTTAAGCAGTTTGATTAGTTTTGCTCGGAATTTATGTTTTCTGTGGGGTGGTGAGCCGCTTCCTATGTTTTTAACTGTTACATCCGGGTGAACACGAATTTTCGCCCATGTCTTGCGCGCTTTATGTGTGATAAAGTTTGCAACCGGCTCCATTCGTGTTTCCCGATGTATAACAGCATTTGTGGTGACCAGTGGAACATTGAGCAGTTTTCTGAAGCTGAGATTTTGTACGGCCTGCAGTTGTTTCATGGTGTTTTTTGGGACATGGGCCTAGGCAGCGCTTGCGTAAGTTAATATACTTAATATGAAGATTTTATATAAGATTACTTTTGTATGAAGTGATACTAATTTGCTTCTAAATATTGGGGCACACGTTTTAAGACGCCGCCGCCCACTGTTGGCACTGTTTCGTAGATGGACCCACCAGCTCATGGTGGAGTCCAGTGTAACTCCGAGGTACTTTGCCTGCCTACGAAACGGTAATATTTCCCCACCTACATTTAGGTCGATTTCTGGCTGTTTTCTCTTGTGAGTGAAGATGGCAGGGAGGCATTTGGAAGGGTTTGTTTTTATTTTCCATGTGCTGAGTAAGTTTAGGTACTCTTGGGTATATCGCTGTGAAGTTCGTTGGGCGTATCGTATGTTTTTTTGGTGGGTGTATATTACCGTATCATCGGCGTACATCAGTACTTTGCACCGGAGGTCAACAGGGAAGTCTCTGGTAAATAAGGAAAAGAGGTAGGGGGCCATGATGGCTCCTTGAGGAACTCCGGCGTTTATGTTTCTGGTTGTAGATCTTTTTGTGTTTCCTTGCACGTGGAAGGTGCGATTCGACAGGTAACTGTACAGCAGGGGTAAGTAGCCGCGCAGTTGCGGAAGTTGCTGGTGTATTTTGTACATCATTCCTGCGTGCCAGCACCTGTCGAATGCAGCCTCCACGTCCAGAAAGATTGCCAAGGTGGTGGCCCCGTTTGCAAATTGTTCTGTTACGTCATCAGTAAATTTTAATATTGTTAACTCCGTGGAGTGGTGTTTTCTAAAACCAAATTGGAATTTTGAAAGTGCATTTATTTCCGAAACTGTGTTTTATAATCGAAATAGCATGACTTTCTCGAACAATTTCCCAACTGTGGACAGAAGACTTATGGGCCTGTAATTTTGAGGTAGCCTAGGATTTTTGCCTGTTTTTAAAAACATTATGATCTTTGCCTGCTTCCACGCCGCAGGAAAGTAGTTGTATGTCAGGCATCGTTATAAATTTTGGTGATCTGAACAAGCGCCTTGCGTGGCAGGTGCTTGAGGTCCTCATTTGTCACTCTGTCTGGGCCTGCGGCTTTGCCGTTCTTCAGTTGTTTAATTTGTTTGAAGACCTCCTGAGTTGTAATTAACTTATTAACTTGTTGTTGCCCCTTGAGTTTCCACTCCGCCATCCAGGCTGCCACCACTTTTTCGATGTTTGGGTCGTTGCCATGGTTTGCCTCGAATTGCTGCTCTAGAGTGTCTGCAAAAGTTTCGGCTTTTTATTTTGTGGAAAATACAAGCCCGTTCCGACCTTGAAGCGCCTCGGTGTCGGTGCGAGTGACGCCTGCATTTTTAAAACTGCGCAGTAATCGCCATAGGGTTCCATCTGAGTGGATGCAAAGAGTGCATCTTCTGCTCCCATCTGTGATAGTTATGGGCGATTATTTGCGACCTGATTACCTTTCGTAACCAGTTCGCAGCGAGTTTAAGGAGCGGGGACCTGGTCTCGCGCCATCTGCGCATGCAGCGTCGGCGGCCGGCAATGAGGCGCTCCACCTCAGGGTATCTGACCCCTTCGGGCTGGACTTTGTTGTGTTGCGTACTATTAATGTGTGCCGTCCTGACGGAGGCCGTGAAGTTTGCTATTTCATTATCAATTTCTAACGTGCTGCCAAACGTTACTTTGGGATTTGCTAGGGAATGCAGATGTTTTTTGTATTCGTTCCAGTCCGTCGTTGCCGTGACGGGCACTCGGAGGGCCGTGGTTCGATCCAAGCGGCCAAGGATGCCGAAAGTGACCGGAAGATGGTCAGAGTCAAGGCTATGGTAAACGTTAAGATGGGAAGTTAATTGAACTTTTTTGCAGATCACAACGTCGAGCACGTCCGGGTCAGATGTTCCGGCACGATGATAGAAGGTGGGGTCAGTAGGGGCATGTATTTCCACGTCGTCGTTATCTATGAGGAAGTCACATAGTAGGTTGCCAGTCTGGTCTATTTTTCTGGAATTCCAGACTGGGTGGTGAGCGTTGAAGTCTCCCGCCACTACTACACTTTCATGCATATTGAATATTCTTTCCAAATCCTCTATGAGGCCCCGGCACCCTGGTGGCCGGTATGCAGCAACCATCAAAACAGTTTGGTTGTTTACGCCTACTTCTATGGCGGTACACTCCAGACATCTGAGGGGCGGGAGTCTCTCCGAGGCAAAGACAATATTATTTTTAATTGCAATAGCAGTTCCCCCCCTCTGGCCTGTTGGGTCGGTCTGTGCGTGTGATGGTGTATTGTGAAATATTGAAATTTATATTTTGTGTTAGTTTTGTTTCCCCCAGAAAAGCAATATCGATTCTGTTTCTGCTCAGGAAGCCTTCAAACTCGTATCGTTGGTTTGAGATGCCATTGACGTTCCATAGCATGGAACGGATTTCTGTTGTGTGCCATTTTAGTCTGCAAAAGTGGTATCAATAAAGTTTACTATAGTCTCAAATTTCTCCATGATGTTATTACAGTTTTTCAGTGTATTGGTTAATTGTTTTAGGTTCGTAATGATTTTGGAAATGTTGAAGGTTTTCAATAGGGTAAACAGCTCCTTCAGGTCGCAAGGGCCTGAGTTTGTGTCTGTCGTATTTGAGTTTGTTACCTGACCGCTTGGCGGCGCCGCATTGGCTTGTGGGCCTCGCATGGTAGTTGCAAAGCTTTTGCCGTCCCTTTTGAACCCCGGGTTTGTAATGAGCCTTTCAGACAGTACGTTGCCCAGCTGCCTGTTAAGATCTGCCAGCTGTCGTCTATCGCGCTCCTCCTGAAAGGTGTTACATCCCCGGTAGCTTGCTGGTCGGGTTTCACCGCAGTTTGTACAGCGGGGTGTAACGTTCTCCATACCACGGCAGGGGCATGTCATGAGACGGTGTGCTCCCCCGCAGAGGACACATTTTGATGGCAGAGTACACAGTTTGTACGTATGGCCCAGCTGCTGGCAGTTGAAGCATTGACCGATTGAGTTCTGATTTTTTAGATGTTCAATATTGACTATTATATTGCAGATCTGGCGCTCGAAAATGAATTGTTTGTCATTTTCGCTTTGTTTCAAGGTCACCACGAATATAGGAAGTGGCTTACCTTGCTTTTCCATGTGCTTGACGTTTAGTACATTATATCCTTTTGCAACGATGTCCTCTTGAATATCCGCTAAGTTCAGAAAAGGGGGGGGGGTTTTTGACTACGAAGCGCAGGGGAAGTTCATCTCTCGGCGTAAAACTATAGTAATGCACCCCTTCTCGTTGCAACGCTTCCAGCACAGGTGTAAATTGTTGGCGTTCTTGCAGCAGCACCTTCAGGCCTTGGCGGTCATTAGCTATTTAATAATCACGCTTTGGACACAAGTTTTTCAGTATTTGAATTGTTTTGTTGATATTCTTGGAGTCAGGGATTATTATTCTAGGGTTTTTTTTTTTTTTTGTTTTGCATTGAAGGTGGTGGTTCTGTTGGGTTTGGCATTGGATTTGGAGTGTTAGGGTCGTGAGTGCTGCTTTGTGGGTTTTGTTTGGCGGGCTGTTGGTGCTGTGCGGGAGTTAACTGTGGGATTGGAGACTTTGTGGGGGAGGAGGGAATTCTAATTTCCTTTTAGGTTTCGGTTGGGTGCTTTTTGGTTTTGGGCTGTGGGTTGATTTAGGTTTCTTGGAACTTTGTGTGGGGGTGGGTGTTATTCCTTCCATGTCATTCTCGCTGTCGGAGGAAAGAGCGAGGTATCGGTTTGTTGTTGACAGCTGGAATTCTTGCTGTCTCGGTATTTTATTTCGAATTTTGTTTTCCAAACAGTAGCACCTTCACCGTTCGATCCGGAACCGTCACCGTCACTTCCACTGCTGGGCAGGGATGTGTGTCGTTGACGTTTCTTAGTTTTGGCTTGATGCCATGTTTCCTTGCATTTTATGAGACGGTTTCTTTTGAAACGGATCTCATTTATACAGTCTCGTAGAGAGCGTGCTACGTTCTCCCATTTTTCATCCGAGGGTTTCAGCCCTTTTAGGATGGCTGTGTAGTATTGTCTTTCCTTTTTGAGTTCTTGGATTACCGCCTGAAGGGCCGCTGCCTCCGGGTCGATGATCTCTGTAACACATTGCGGGATCTGGTTCTGGCCTTTGGGTGCATTGTCCGGTGGTGCCGACTGGATTGCAGCGTCTGTAGGTGGAAGGGGTGCGTCCTGGGCAGCTGTGGTGTTGGGGGGAGGTCCATCCATTTTTAATAGATCATCCATTGTTTGGGAGGACATCCGAGGTACATTTTGGGGTTGTGGAGACCCATTTAGGGCCAGACTTGATAGTATGTGCACTACACTACAAAGCACTGCACTGCACCGTACACTGAGTGTGAATTTGTACTATAGCACTATTTTTTTTTCCACTTGCACGTACTATGTGATCAAGCACTGAAACTCGTCCACTATACGCAGTTGTAGGAAAATCGCCTGAAGCTGCGGCGAACCGCAGCACAGGAGTGTTGACCTCTGTCCGCCTGGAGTGTAGGCAACCAGTCTTGTAGTTTCACCTGGAGCTGCGGCAACCCGTCGTGCATGAAGATTGGGTCCGTCTCGCCTAGTGAATAGGCAACTTCTCGTACGCTACCGCGCTAGAAGTGTAGTGTTTAACTCGGCCCCTGGTGGTAGACAGCCTGCCACTCAGGCGCTTTCCGCAATATTCCACGTTATAGACCTATATATGAAAAGACCGAGAAGTTTAAAAGTGCAAGACAAGCGTGACGCGCAAGAGCCAGTAGAACGCCCATCAACCTCCACTACTAACGAGAAGACTTCTAAAGCTTGCGAGATGGTATTGGCCAATCGGCGAGTTCCATCGATGAAATATCGTGTTCTCTGCAGATTAGTCGTGATTCTGCCTCTCAAATCATCCATGACAACTTCATCCTCTATAAAGGCTGTGTGAGATGGGTGCTAATAGATCTTCACTTAATATTCCAATGCTTACTAGACCGCTATAACAATAAATGCACATGATTTTCGAACTAATAATTACAGGGATGAACGTGGGTTCATCACTGTGAGCTGGAATCCAAACGCCAGGATATGGAGTGAAAAATCTGCGTTCACCAACTAGTAAGAAATTGAGCACTCAATATTACAACGGAAAGGTGATACTAACAATTTCTTTTCTTTCTTTTTATTCTTTGGGGGGGACTCAAATGAGCTTGTACTGGAAGAATCTGTAAAATGGATGTACGATCCCTAGTGTAAGATACTGTGATTTGCTGCCGAGATCTATAATGGAAGAAAGTGCTGATACATGACAATTCAACACCACACACGGCCGGCCAGACCGCCACGGGTGGCTGAGGTCGTTAAGGCGCGGACTCGTGAGCGGGAGGTCTGGGGTTCGAATCCCACCAGGACCGTCCTCCCTGACTGAGGTGTTTTCCAGGTTTTCCGCGGCTCTCATAATGGCAAATGCCGGGGAGATACTCTAAACACAGGAATGGAACGTTTCCTTCCTTAAAAAGTCTTTCCCAGCATTTCATCTCATGTATCATCAGTGCCCACCGCCTGTGGTGCCTCAGTAGTAAAAACGGGCGTTAAGTACTATTAAAAAAACGGTCGGCCAGACCCTTGAAACAGTTTATCGTTTGGGTTTGTAGGTGTTGGAATACGCTTCCTAAAGCCTAAATATCGCTTCTTCCCACAATCCTCCCTTTAAAGCTGCTTTACGAGGTCGTCGATTTTCTACGGACGAAAAAGTCAAGGAAGGGGTGCACAAATTAATACATTCTTTTTGGGGGGAGGGAATATGCAAGTTTGTGGATCACTGGACCAAGTGCATCAAAAAGGATGTAAACTATGTAGAAAAATGACGTACTTGTTTAATTTCTACTTTGTGTAAAAAAATTGGAAAACAAGAGAGAGGAAATATATATAAAATAAAAATAAAAATAAAGTAACACTATTAACAATGTAACAAATTAACAGTAATTATAATATTAGAAAAGGATAAAACACTAAGAAAATGTCACACTTGAGATCGCTATATTTTGAACTCCTGGAGTCCTTCTATGGCAAGAAGACAAGTGACGGTGATAAAAGTAAATATTTGAGTATCGAAGGTAACGTTATGCATGGAAACAGATGAAAGTAGAAATGAAAGGGGGGGGTGAATACATAAGATTTAAACCAGGTGGTATACGCGCTTTATGTAAAAATATAGCTGCCATTTCTCTATCTCTGAGTAAACTTTCAGAGCATTGTGCAGGTAACGCATCAATAAGAGTTAGATTAAAAGAATCATCAAAATCGTTACAGTGAGATAAGGCATGTTGGGCAACCGGCAAGGGAGACTTGGTTTTAACAGAACGTCTTTGATTGTTCATACGTAGCGAAACAACAGTAGAAGTTAAACCAATATAAAATGCTTGGCAAAGCTTACAAGATAACTTTTATATATATATATACACGACGTTCTTAGAAGAACATGTAGCAAATGAAGAGCTGTTAAATTCTCTGGATTAATTAGGGCTGCGGAATGAATGGCACGACATAATTAGCGCACAGGTTTTACTTTTACGGCGTTGGCAACGGCATGAGCGAGCAACGGGGCGAGGTAAATTCGAAGGCGATAGGTTTCGGCGAAATATACTTTTAAGGTCAGGGGCGTTCTAAAAGTAAGGCGGGGTACAAATTTAGAAAAATCACTTAAAGATGGATGCACCAGTAAAGTATTGTGACATTTTTTCAAAATGGGTCTGATGCTTCCAATTCCAGGCACGTAAGTAGTAATAAGGTTAATGTAGTTCTTATTAAAAGTTTTAGGTTTTCATTGGAAAGTTATGTGCGCTGGGATTATAGGGGCCTTTAAAGGAGAGGAAGAATAATTTTGGTCTTGGAACTTTTGAGCTAGGTTTTTAATATACTTGTTAAGATATGAAAAGTTGTTACAAACACAATGACCTCAAATTGAAAGAGAAAAAGAAATAGATCTTTTGACAGAAAGGAATGACAACTATCAAAGTGAGGATACTGTTATAAATTGGTAGGCATAATGTGCACAGACGTAAGAAAAGAGCCATTGCACAAAGAAATATCAATATCCAGGAACTAGCAGTATTGGTAGAGACAAAGGAAGTGAACTTTACTGAAAATTTGCAGTTAAGATTAATAAGTAACTGATCGAGAGACGCTGAGCCATGAGTCCAAAGCACGAATATATCATCAATGAATCTCAGCCATTAAAATGGTGCCAAAGGCTCTGACTTAAGAAATTCCTCCTCTAAGCGAGCCATAAAAAGATTCGCATAAGATGGTGGTATTCTGGTGTCCATCGCAGTCCCTATTTTGTAGATAATATTTATTATCAAAACTAAACGCGTTGCGAGTGAGAACCTGATAAGCAAGATGACAAATAGAATCTGTGGATGGGGTAAGAGGAGGTGCTCGAGAGTCCAAGAAATGTCTAACAGATGCTAATCCTTCATGATAATGGGGAATGTTAGTACAAGGGATGTCACATCTATAGTGGCAAGGAGTATATTAAAATGTGCCGAAGGATCAATTTTCTTTAGTAAACTCGAAAAATGGAAGGATACTTGATATAGGATGATCTAGACGTAACAAATGGTACCGCCACGGGTGGCCGAGGTCGTTCAGGCGCGGACTCATGAGCGGGAGGTCTGGGGTTCGAATCCCGCCGGGACCATCCTCCCTGACTGAGGTTTATTCCAGGTTTTACTCAGTCCTCATAACTGGCAAATGTCATGGAGGTACCCTAAACTTAGGTCTGGAATGTTTCCTTCCTTAAAAAAATGATTTCCTAATATATAATTTCATCTCATGTATCATCATTGCTCATGCCTTTGATGCCTCAGTAGTAAAAACGGGCGTTGAACACAATTCACCAAACAAATGGCTGTACCCAGCAATTTACAAGAACGGAAATACGTTCAGTGGGCGAATCGAAGCTGGGTACTATCAGGCGGCCTGGACAGTACTTTTATGAATTTTAGTGATAAAATATATGGTCGGAGTACGAGGGACATGAGGAGTAAGTAGAGTGGTATCTTGGGGACTAAGTCCTTCAGCAGTACCAGAAGAAGCAATGAAAGAAGCCATAGCTTCATTAAACTTGACTGTAGGGTCGGAAGACATTATTTCATAATAAATGACAACTGCAAGCAGTCGGTAAGCTTCAGCATTGTAAGAAGAAATGTCCTGTAGCTCTATTGAGGACCCTTTATCTGCTGGAAGAATAATAACATCAGGATTATTAGATAACCTTTTAAGCGCTAATTTCTCACGTGAGGTTTTTCGGGGTGATCTTATCTAGAAATATAGAATCACTAATAGAAGTTAAATTTCGGTTAATAAATATTTCTAAAGGATGGGTAGAAGGTAAAGAAGGAGGTTCAAGTTTGGAGGGAGGACGAAGTTTGAGAACGCAAAGAGTAACATTTGAAGTAAACTGAGAAAATTAATATGCCTATAGTAACGCCATCTTAAATTACGGCATAATTTAAAGCCATCGAAATCAATTTTAAGGCGATTAAGTTTGGGAGTTGGGGCAAAAGAAAATCCTTTTTGCAAAACCAATGTATCGTCATCAGAAAGTTAAACAGAAGATAAATTAACAACCGCACTATTACTAGCTGGAGAAGTACTAGGGATACATTTGCTCTTGGGGTGCTGGTATGCAGTAAAGGAGTAGAATTAAATGGACGAGGTAAATTGAGAACAGAAGCCAAGACAGGAGGTAACGCTACGAGCGGTGGTGAAAAGTTTTGGAAGAATGACGCGGTAAACTGAATAGATATACCTGCTCTTAAATATTTTAAATATAATCGCTATAGTTTACGAAGATGATTTTGATTGAGAAATATAATAATTGCAATTGGATTCGATAGTCTACTAAATTGAATGGGGGAGAAATTTGCAGATGCAGTTGATAATTGACGGATCGATGTCGATTTCCTCTTTTCCTGCTGCCTATCGAATATCGGCTTGCTAGCGTCGGTGGATTACTGGAATTTTATGACCCTCTTAGGCCTATAGAAGGGAACTGGGAATTATGCAAAGTATGAACACGAATCATGAGGCTTATTATAATACAATTTATTTAAATTTAAGTAATTTCATCTTTCAAGGGTCGCCTTTAAGTTCTGAGAATATTCATGGGTGTTAGTTACTAATCCGATGGATTCTAGTCCATCACTGCCCGCTAATTGTACTAAATCTTTCACCGTACCACGGTTCTACTCTTTGTACACTATTTTCAATATGGCTCCCTGTTAACAGTTTACGTCTTTTTCCTCAAAAACTCCCCGATCAACTGCCCTTTTTACCCTTTATTCCTTCAGTTTTTCTCATGGGTTTCCTTACGTAATGGGTTACAATTTATGACATCCACAAAGTTCTGTTGCATCAATAGGTTTTTTGTGCCCGGCCTTTCCTGGATTTTAACAAAAAGCTAACACTTCTGTCCATTCATACAATGCCTAGGGACCTGACCCACTCTTTTTCCAAATTCTTAAAGACGGCCCTTCCTATACAAAGCTTCTTACAAACACGAAAGAGTCATAGGAACATCTGGTTCTTTCTTTTGTCCCGTTCCCAAAATATACTTCCTGGTTTATGTCTAAAAGCTTTGTAAACAAATTGCTCTTAATACTCGAGAAATACGCATAATTACTTAACTATTAATATCCACACATATAAACAGTACAAATTGATTATAATAAGATTTATAATACATGTAGTTAAATATGCTAATACCAGTAATATAAACATGGAGGTTGAAGCCATTTTATACTGTCTCATAATTTATTCGCACTCATCAAGATACTATTAACTGTGACAATATATATAGAAGAACGTGCCAAAATAGCTTTAGTAAAACTATTTAAATTAGACAAATGAAATTGCTCCAAATATTGGCAATTATTGAGGATCATTCGTAGAAATTGCTGGGAGATATGGTGTCTGAATAAGTGAAACTCACTATGGGTGCTAGGAGCTATAGCGGTTAATGGCAAATGAACTAATATTCCGTTAGGACAAACACCAGTAATAGCACAATAAGAAAGAAAACAAGCCAACGTGCCCTGTATATTTAGCTAATTGCTTAGAATGGTACTTACCTCTGTTAAACCAAAATGTCATAAAATTACCTTGGATAAATGTCATAGTATAAAATGTATTAAATAACAAAAGATTAATAACATTAAAGTGTATTAGAAAACACAGTGAAAATAAGAAATAAAATTAAAACAATAATAGACAAATAGTCAAAAGTCAAACCCAAACAGGCAAAAGGAAATTTAAATTAATAATCCAAGGGAAAAATACCAGAAGTGCAAACAATATAAAAGAAAAATAATAGAACACTATTAACAATGTAACTAAATTAACAATAATTAGAAAAGCAGAAAAGAATGAAACACTAAGAAAAATTCAGAGTTGTAATCGCTATATTTACAACTACTTGTTTCTTCTATGGCAAGAACAAAGTGAGGATGATCAAAATAAATATTGAACATCGAAGGTAACATTATCCATGGAAACGGATGAAACTAGCAACAAGAGTGTGTGTGTCTCTCCCAATGCTACTACGTTCCTGGATATTGATATTTCTTTATGTAATGGCTCTTTTTTTACGTCTATGCACATTAAGCCTACCAATTTACAACAGTATCCTCATTTTGATAGCTGTCAACCCTACATTTCAGAAGATCTATTCCTTTTTCTCTTTCAATCCGTGGTCATCATCTTTGTAACAACATTTCATCTCTGGACAAGTATATTTTGAAAACCTGACCCATAAGTTCCAAGACCAAAATTATCCTTCCTATCTTTTAAAGGCCCATATAATCTCAGCGCACAACTCTTTCCAATGCAAACCTAAATCTTTTTAATAAGAACTACATTAACCTTATTACTACTTACGTGCCTGGAATTGGAAACATCAGACCTATTTTGAAAGATTGTCACGATACTTTATTAATTCATCCATCTTTAAGTGATTTTTCCAAATTGGTACCCCGCCTTACTTTTTGAACGCCCTTGACCTTAAAAGTATATTTCGCCGAAACCTATCGCCTTCGAATTTACCTCGCCCCGTTGCTCGCTCATGCCGTTGCCAACGCCGTAAAAGTAAAACCTGTGCGCTAATTATGTCGTGCCATTCATTCCGCAGCCCTAATTAATCCAGAGAATTTAACAGTTCTTCATTTGCTACATGTTCTTCTAAGAACGTCGTGTATATATATAAAAGTTATCTTGTAAGCTTTGCCAAGCATTTTATATTGGTTTAACTTCTACTGTTGTTTCGCTACGTATGAACAATCATAGACGTTCTGTTAAAACCAAGTCTCCCATGCCGGTTGCCCAATATGCCTTATCTCACTGTAAGGATTTTGATGATGCTTTTAATCTAACACTTATTCATACGTTACCTACATATATCTCTGAAACTTTGCGGAGAGAAATGACAGCTATATTTTTACATAAAGCGCCTATAATACTTGGTTTAAATCTTACGTAATAATTTTTCCCCCCACACACTCTTGTTGCTAGTTTCATCTGTTTCCATACATAACGTCACCTTCAACATTCAATATTTGCTTTTATCACCTTCACTTGTCCTCTTGCCATAGAAGAACTGTAGTATTTCGAAATATAGCGATTACAGGTGTGACTTTCTCTTAAGTGTTTTATCCATTTCTGCTTTTATAATTACTATTAATTTAGTTACTTAATATATATATATATAATTTTTCCTACCATATTTTCATATATATAATATAATTTTTCCTACCATATTTTCATTATTTGATAGCGTTTATTCTTCACTGTTTGATTTTGTAGTCTATAGAGGTTATGTGTTTTGTGAATTCTTTAATATATTTGGTGATTTAAACTACTTTTGTTCATTGGCCAATTGATTTTCTTAAGTACACTGATTTTTAAGGCTTGACGTTGGCTAACTACCAGAGCTACTATATTAAGTGGCCCACTGTTACATGCTACGATTGCATGAACACTCTGTATTGTCGATTATTTTTAAACAATGATTGTATGATTTAATGTTTCCGTGACTTCCAAATCTCAAATAGCTCTACGACTTGATATACAATATATTTTATTAATAATATTTTAGATGTATTAATATTACTGTCATTTCTATTGTAATGTTTGTTTGCTATATTTATGTTCTTTAGGATTCCCTCAGTAAACTAGATCTTACGTTCGTTTCTATTCTCTCTCTCTCTCTCTCTCTCTCTCTCTCTCTCATTAACAGTTTTACGTGCAGTAAGTGTTTTGAATAATGGTTGAACGTGCTATCAGCCGAGCGTTTTCCGATATCCGATTATTTAAAATAATATATCGTTACCTATAATATAAAAAATCTAATCAGATTCAATTAATAATTATTAAATAAACTGAAATAATTAACACATATATTTACAATTGTCCTTTTCAGGTTTATATATTTCTAATTTATTCTGATGGATTAAAGTCCTGGAAATTAACCATTCCGGTCTTCCCGGAATTTCAGCAATAATATTCTTTTATGCACTATGGGTTATTAGTTAAACCTTTTCCACATGGATCGATATACGTATCTCTCTAAAATTGGTATCAAATGTTATTTTAAATATTATCCAAATGCAAAGAAAATCCTTCGCAAAATATTGGTTTTTACCATTCCCTGAATAAATGGTAGGGAAACTTCTACATTCCTTCGAAACATCCCAAATACGACCAAAAATAGCAGCCTTTAGCCGGCAAACAACAAAGAGGATTTCTATTTCTTCTAAACTACCACTGTAGGAAGTTATACCCAAACAGAACAAAGATCGAACGTTACCCGACCCGCACCAAAGGACACACCAAAGAGTTAGGCCGAGCAGCCGGAAGCAGAGAATACTGCCTCGCCGGAGATGGATTGCAACAATTGCAGCAATGATATGGATTGCCTTGTCATAGATGAGTTCAGAGAGGAAGCAGAACCTTAACCAGTCTTCAACAAGGAAGCAGAGCCACAACCAGCCATCTGAAAAATAGATTTTTTTTCTATTGATTTATTTATGGACGCTCTTTAACATCTCAGGTCATCAGCGTCCCATTCAATTCAGGGCGTGAAACGGCCGACAAATTTATCTCAGAGGCCTGTCTTTCAGGCTTGAGGTTCTTTTTCGTGCCGTAAATGTACCACATGGGACCCACGGCTTTACTTCCTTCCGAAGGAAGCCATACTTAGGATTTTTACGCCCGAAAAAATCCATCGGTCATGGCCGGGTTTGAACCCGCGATCTTGGGTTTTTAATGTATTAGAAAAACAGAGAGGAGCCTGAACCATAGCCCAGTACTTCTGCAGCGGCTGCTTTTCCTGACTCGGCAGATTCTGTCCACCGTCCACCACCAGACGACCATGATGAATATGATGAAAACTCGCCATGACCAATGAAAGACTTATGTGGCATATTACTCCTGAATTGGTCTAATTGCCTTTATCAATCAGTTTTACCAGCTATATAGACCCAAGTTTATGTGTTGCAATACAGGAAAGGGGTTCATGCTTTTAGGTTCACCACCCTCTGGTATAATAATAAATTTATTCATTTTTGTAAAGCTAAAAAATTCTCCTTTGGTGTAACACAGCAGCTGGAGCAACGCTGCTGTGTTCACGCTCCTTCAAAGTTGTAATTAAAAGCCTGTTCTGCAACATGGTCAGAAAAAGAGCTTAGAGATGAACTGACGCGCCTATCCTTCGCAGTAATTATCTAACCGGATTTCAAAAAACCTCGGTCACATATGTCCATGAAATAACCGAACCAACTGCACTCATCGGCGGTAAAGTCCCCAAGAGACTTACTGCATTATCGAGTAAATGTGGAAGACGTAATTGGACCCACATGTGGCAACTCAATGCAGCTAATGCATGAAACTCCAGCACATAGCCAAAAACTGCCATACCCCGCAGGTGTGTGGACGCTGTCCCGGTAATCATCACATTAGTCAATGCTAATTCCCCTCGCGGAAGTGCGCCCTATGTGGGCAAACAAACCACGGAGCCAAATGGCGTGGTTACCCAGTCTAGTTAACAATGACAGTACCTAGCCGCTTGCGGCTTTACCTGCACGATGGACGTATAAAATTTTTGTAATGAAACCGGGAAAAGTGTTACTGTGTTTCTAAGGTGGGGGATTTGCAAACGGCACGTGGCACTACTTGGCGGTCACCCATCCAAGTAATTGCCATGCCCGATGCTGCTTAACCTCAGTGGTCAACCGTGGTCCTCAGCATGGTTGCCGTTTGCGTGAGTTCAGAGAATTGTTGATCAGGTTAAGTTTTGGAAGCTAGATTTGCTTGGGCCATGGTGTATTTTGTCGTGGTGTTTGGGTTAGGCGGTTGCCCTCCCTGAGGTAGCCTAACATGAAGAGTTAGAAATGTTTACACATGTGGTCCCATGATGTCCTTGGGCAGACTGTATGATTTACGTCTTCTAGGGGCTCTGTGATCGTAGGCCCCTAGAGCTCTGACCAGCACATTGGGATGGTTCTGGATGGAGCATCCGGACTCTCTCCCTATGACGTCCATGATATACGGAACATTGGAGTGGTCATGTAGGATGTGTGCTGCCTTGCGGCGGTCGGTTCTGCAGGAACTGGATTCTACGGATCGTGATTGGAGCCGCGGATCCCCAGATTTCGCAGCCATACTGAACCATAGCCGGTATTATGGCACGGTATACGCGCAATTTTTGGGTCAGGTTCATGGATCGAGAGCTAAGGATTAGATACAGCTGCCCGAGAGATGAATGGCCTTGCTGAATTTTAGCGAGCACGTGCTCCCTGAAGATCAGCGAGCGATCCAGCGTTACTCCGAAGTACCTCACGCTAAGGACCCATGGGATCCGCCGGCGATGCAACACGAGTGCCGCAGGTGCCTCTGACGTCGACTCTTAGTGAGGAGAATAGCAAAGCTCTTCTCCGGACTAATGGCAATGCGCCATTTCGTGCGCCAGGCTTCTGTCTCTCTGAGTCGGTTCTGAATTGGTATTATTGCATACTTTTGGTTATTATTTTGTGCCAGAATTAATAGATCGTCTGCATGCTGACAGGTTGTGGTTCGTGGGGTATGAGAAAGTCGGCCTTGTAAGCAGCAAAGAGCGTCGGATGTAGTACCTTGCCCTCCGGCACCCCCGCGCCAATGGGCCGGACTGAAGAGAGCGGGCCGGACTGAAGAGAGCTTGCCGGACGCCGCGTCCTCGGAGGAAGCTGGCTGCCAGGGAACTGTAGGTGGCAGGAATATCGTGCTCGAGGAGCTTATAGATGAGGCCATCGTGGCAGGTGGTCGATAAGGCTTTTTCCACGTCTAGTAGCACTGCTACCGACTTGGCCTACGACGGGAAGCCAAGCGAGACCTTTTTGGCCACTCGCAGTAGTTGCTGAGACTAGCAATGTCCAGTACAAAATCCAAACTAGTGATTGACCTGAGATGTTAAAGAGCGTCCATAAAAAAAACTAGTGATTGGGTAAGAGTTGCCCCCTCTTCGAAATGAAGAAGTAGCCGGGTGAGGGGCAGTCTTTCAAAGACTTTTGAAACTGTAGGTGGAAGGCTTATGGAGCGGTAACTAAAGGGATGGACTGGGTCCTTGCCGGGCTTCAAAATGCAAATCACCCGCGCCTCCTTCCACGAAGATGGGAAGTAGCGGAGGCACAGGTATGCATTTAAAATCCGTGTCAGATGGATCACGGCCCTTTGGAAAGGTGCTGGAGCATTTCCGCTGTGACACGGTCTTATTCAGGGTATTTATAGGATTTAAGTTTGCGAATCTGGATGGCCACCACCTTAGGTGTGATTATCGGGATGTGGTAGTTCTCTTGGTGAAGCCGCTCATGCGGGAGATGGTTTCCTTCACGAGATCAGTGTGTTCGTCATCCTGCAGCTCTTCCCGGAGCTGGAATCCGGTTTGCAAATAGTCTGGGGAAGGCCTCTGCCTTTTTTTGGGGCTCAAAAACTAGGTGCCTTAGAAAACTGCTGTGCAGGGGTTGTTCATTTTGGGCCTTATCTTTCCGAAGGCCTCGGACGATCCGTCACGGTTTCCTCTCGTGGAGGTCGACGTTCCGTAGCGTGTTTGACCAGGTTTCAGATCTGTGTGCCCGCAGGAGATTTCTCAGCAGGGTTTTGAACCGCCGGTGGACGGTATCTCTGTAATAGCCTCCACACGGAATTTTTTGCTCTGATGAGTTCCCTAAAGGGCGGGGAGATGGTATTATGGTTTGGTGCTCGTGCGGTATACGGTAAGTATGGGCACCGTCCGCAAGAAGAACTGTATTGGAGAAGTTCGTAGCTGCCGCCTCCTCCAGCTCCTCCTTTGAGTCAATGCGAGGTGACGGTTCTACGGACTGGTTCAGGCGAAGGATAGCAGCATCTCAGTCGGTCTGTTCTACCCAGTCCGATTGTAACAGAGCTTGCAGAGCAGCGCAGGCGTCCACCACAACCGGGTCGTAATCGGAATCCAGAGCGTTGACTACCGTGAGGTCCAGATGGAAATGAACGTTTTCGGTTTTCAGGATGTCAGTGACAACCCCCCTTCCTCTGGGGAGGATGGTGTATTGGATTTCGCAGGCCGTGCCCGATTAAGGCCGGGTCTCCGCTTATGAGGCGAGAGAATAGCCGGCCTCTGCAGTTTCTAGTGTGGCTGTGCCACATATGGTGCTTCGCGTTGAGATCTCCTGCGATGCAGACTGCAGGGTGTAGATTAATTACCAACTATGGGTACTGTCCTAATCAATGGAACCTCGCCAAAGTTCTCATGTTCCCCAAAACAGGGAAAGGCGCCGCTGAAGCTAACAACTAGGCCCATTGGCCAGCTAAATGCAATAAATAAAGTAGTTGAAAAGGTAATATTTAAACGACTTAATGCGCACATAATTAAGCGTAAAATATTAAATACTCAACAACACAACAGCTCACCAGGTGTGTGGAGCACATAACCCAACTGCTTTAGCAACTAAAGGTGAAGAAAAATAGTCTTTATATACATCCAAAGAACTGTTTGACTAAATATATCACCCAGGCCTGCTATATAAGCTAAAAGTACCAAACATCGACGACACAATGATTAAATCTTTTGCACACTACCTGACGGGTCGAATCTTCAGTATTAAACTAGATACCTCAAGAGTAAAATCAATCCGGGTAGGAGTACCACAGGGTAGTATACTAGGACCCATCTTGTTTAACTTATATAAATGATATACCGAAAACCACTTATATAAATGATATACCGAAAACCCCTAACATAATGCTTTCCATCTGTACGGATGACAAAAATTGTTGCTCAATCCTGGAAACCTGCCATAGCAGTAACCGAATTACAAACTGCCAATGCCAATAAAATCCAAGAAATGCTCTTCACCATTGAAGGCCACTGACCCCATTGCCTGGACGACTGAAGTTAAATACTTAGGGGTACTTCTAGATTCCCAACTAATCTTTGCTAAATATATAAAGCAGATTAAGAAAAAGGAAAATTATCAGTTAAGCCGATTATACCCAATACTCAACAGAGACGACGACCTCAGTACACCAATTTAAACCAAAATATGTTTAGCAAAAAAATTAAATACGTTAAAAATAATATAAAATGCAAACTCCAATTTCGGACAATCAACTTTTCCAAATAATTTAATTAACGCATTAACAAGCATATGACCGACACGGGTGGCCGAGGTCATTAAGGCGCGGCTCGTGAGCGGGAGGTCTGGGGTTCGAATCCTGCCAGGACCGTCCTCCTTGACTGGACTTTTTCCAGGCTTTCCTCAGTCCTCATAACCGGCAAATGAGCCTGAGGTACCCTAAACTTAGGCATGGAACGCTTTCCTTCCTTAAAAATATCCTTTCACAATATATCATTTCATTTCATGTATCATCAGTGTCCACCGCCTGTGGTGCCTCAGTAGTAACAACAGGCATTAAACACTGCTCAAAAAAACAAAACAAAACAAAAAACAAACAAACAAGCATATGAACACTGTGATTTCATTAAATCATTCCAATACCTTAGCTTATAAACTCATAGCAATTTCTAGCTAATATTAAAAATTGCCCCTGGCAAGCTACAGATATCTATAACTAACAATTATATTCTGATATACTACAGAGACAACAGATTCCACACCCAGGACCACTACCGTCATACATCACAAGCTGGTCAGCATTACCCCCATCGTCATAAACGATAAGTATACCTATAAATTCTTAGCACGATAAGTACTCCTCAGATCCCACTAAGCATGTGCGTGTAATTCCAGCGCTAATACCTAGGTCCTGCTCTGGGCACCATGCTAAGGACAGAAACCTGGCCCTATTCCAGTCTGACTTACTCCCTTGTAAGTTGGTCATCTTTGTATAGAACACCCACTAACATCAGGTTCTTGGGCGGTACCTGACATCACCTCACCTTCTTTCAATCCATCATGTAGACAGTACTCTTAGTGCATGTTAGGGGAGGTAAATGTAGATCCACTTCGAAAAATTGTCACTGGAAGGGGTGGTGGCAGCGTCCCTCATAAAAAAAAAAAAAGAAAACGCGGCTGGAACGATGGCTCCAAAGAGCAAGAGAAAGCCGGCAGCTCCCACCCAATCACCGCAGACCTTCACGGCACATCCTGCCAAATCACCGAAGACCAAGTATCCCCATCACCAGCCGCTGATGAACGTCAATTAGTCAAAGCCTTCTCGTCTCAAGCAGAGACATCATCTCCGCCGTCACCACACACCTCTACTCCTCTGCCATCTCCATCACTCCTCGACCAGTAAGCACCCAGTACACAGCACCAGGTAGTCAGTGTAGCGCGGTGGTTCGCGGTATACCGCGGTATACGCCACGCTCAACGACACTGGCCGTCAGCTATCCGCTCTACAAGTACCTATTCTTTGCGAGGTCCGACTCCATTGGTCAAATTTACATTCCTCGACACCGAGGACCACGACGACGCCATCACCACGGGACTACTTCTAAAGGGTCGCGTGTTCTATGTCGAGGCAAGCCTTCACATGCACCGTGCTATCTCTGGTGTGGCTACGGCCACAATAACCAGAAGTGCTGCACGCGGCCACTATTGTGGCACTGTAACACACATCAGATTGTGCCAACCATGATCTAGCCCGTCGCCTCAAGTGCTGCGCCTCATGTGGAGGTAACTCACACTTCATGGGCTAAGCCCCCTACTCACTTAGGCCTAGGACGCACACCACCGCCGAAAACTCCAACGGCCGTCCAATAACACGAGCAGTACCTCGCCACCAACCACAACATCTCACCTCCAACGCACTGGCTTTCTTCACCTCCGCGGAGAGTACAGCCTCAGCTTGCTCCTACCATTCACCATGGGAACGACTTCGTCTTTAGCACCATCAACATGCTCACCGTCCGAACTGTCGCCTTGGGACCGTCACGGGTGGCCGAGGTCGTTAAATCGCGGACTCGTGAGCGGGAGATCAGGGGTTCGAATCCCGCCAGGACCATCCTCCCCGACTGGGGTTTTTACCAGGTTTTCCTCTGTTCTCATAAATGGCAAATGCCGGGGAGGTACCCTAATCTTAGGCTTGGAACGTTTCCTTCCTTAAAAATAAATCCTCTCCCAATATATCATTTCATTTCATGTATCACCAGTGTCCATCGCCTGTGGTGCCCCTGTGACAAAAACAGGCGTTAAACACTGTTCTCGCCTTGAGGGCACTATCGTGAACGTCACCACTAACTTGACAGCCATCCGGAACACCATCCATATCTCCCCCGCCGCTCTTAATGATCACGCTACCACAACAGCTGCTAAAATCTTCAATCTGCAGTCCGACTTCAAAGAACAGACACGAATCGCCCGAATGCTCTGGAGGGCATCATCTGGCACCTTGCCTCCGACATGGCTTCCCTGCGGAACTCAATCCATAACTCCGCCGCCGCCTTTAAAGACCATTCTAAAGCAACAGCCGATAAAATCTACAATCTACACAAGAATTTCAAAGATCAGACCTGACTTACGAGGCAAAGCCGTGACGCCTTGCACGTCCGCACCAAAGAAATCAAAACCAATACCGAGAGAATCCATTTCGTAGTTTATCGAATGGACACGAATCTGAACACAACCATTGCTACATTTGCTAACCTCCAGGAAGATCTTCACAACCTTCAACAGTAGCAGCCATCATCTGATTAGCTAGTAAGCATCACTTCCGTTCTGAACCTCAGAGAGGCACAGAACTGAGTCCATCCATCCCCAAATTACACAGGCCTAGTCCACCCCTGGTTGGCTATGTCACGAGAACTTGGTTCACTGAAATGATGATTAAAGAATTTCACCTTTTACACTCCTTCCATTCCTCTTGATCTTCCGGCTGCATTCAGAGCCTCAGCCATGTCTGTCCTCTAAACAACCTATTTAACCCGCTCCCGGCGGGATAGATTTCATTGCCTCCTAATGTTGGGCTCAATAAAGAAGTTGCCAAATTTTCTGAGATTTTCCAAGTAATTTATTATTTGAGATAACTTTTTCTAGCCAAAACAATAAACTTGGTGATAGATTTTTTTAAGTTTGTTTAACTTGTCAATTTTTGCGAGTCCCTACGTAATATTCAGTAAAATTACACTATAATTGAAGATCTTTAATAATTATGTAGTGGCATAACTAATGAAGAACAATTAGCACACAATTTACACACAATGAAAAATTCAAGTGGCACATGCGCAGAACTACTATAATGCAAACAAAGCCTCCCTCAAACTAATTACAAGCTGAAACCTGCACATGGAACGTGCGACCTTGATTAAATACTTATCCCAGTACGCGGCCGTCCTCAACTATTTGTAATTCAAATAACCTCACTGTATACACAAGAAATCTCGTGGAATGTAGATAAAACTTGATTAAAAATTTTTTTTGTCTATCATGCGTTTACTCTAAGATGGCGACGAGCATCTGAAGTTCTCAGCGTTTCTCAGGTCTGATGCAGCTGTAGGAGTAGGGTCTTAGTAAATATGGCAAGGCTAATGTCACTGAACTAGGAAATAAATGTTATGACCATTTACCACATAAGTAATTATAAACTATTTTACGGACTTTCATAGGCACAATACACAATTGGAACAATTTTGTCTTCGCCTTATTTCTCGCTTACTCGTGCTTTATGGTGTAAGAGTTCAGTGGCGGGTGTGATGGGAGTTTGATTCGACGCCGTTGTTGCTCCCCATCAAATAACTTCTTGTCGATCTACAGAGATCTTGCAGTTTTTTGGGACTTGACAGTGCCGGGTCGAATGAGGGGAATTAAATGTAATGTGTTTGATGAGGAAGAACACCTTGTTATCTGCCAGTTGACATCGTTTATTGAACCAACAAGTGCTACCAGGGCGTTTCTTGTCGGACCACAGTATTGAAAAAGTTCGCAGAAGCGCCGAACTATAATGCTTGACAAATAGTTTTTTTATGTACCAAGAATGTTCTGGCGTGAAGATTAAGGATGGAGTCTCGGCGTTATGATATGGGGGCCATGTACTTTTGGCGTTCCTGCTCTGACAGCCTCGAAGAATCGCTGAAGACTGCCTATCAAGTGCAGAAGATTGATTTCCAAGTGGAATGCTCAGGACTATTTCTCACAAAAATACGATTTCATGTGCGAGGCCAGTCCTTAAATACTCTATAAGACTCGCTTCACCACGTAATAAGGGAAGGTATATTTAGGCTATCGGTGGCATGGAATTTCGCTACTTTCTAACAGTATCTGCTCTATGATTTGTCTTCAGTTAGATTTCAGTAGCCAGGTCTGTTACAGGTCAATAGCCTGTAACGGAGCTGCAGGTGTCACAGCAGTGCCTCCGCTAGCGTTTTTTTTTTTTTTTTTTTAATAGCGCTTAAGCCCGTTTTTACTACTGAGGCACTACAGGCGTTGGATACTGATGATACATGAGTTGAAATGATAAATTGGGGAAGGATTTTTTTAAGGAAGGGAACGTTCCAGGCCTAAGTTTAGGGTACCTCCAGGCATTTTCCATTTATGAGAACTGAAGAAAACCCGGGAAAAACCTCAGTCAGGGAGGACGGTACTGGCGGGATTCGAACCCCAGACCTCCCGCTCACGAGTCCGCGCCGTAACGATCTTGGCAACCCGTGCCGGTATCCGCTAGCGTGCCACCTGAGGGGAGTAGCATTCCTTTCCCCAGAATACAAAGAAAGGGTTTACTCCATTGTCTGCCAAAACGATCTCTCTGCCGTCCGAACGAGACTTCCTGGATTTTGTGACATTTCCACACTTACAAGAACCCCTTTACTTGCTACCTGAAATTAAATAATACGTATATTATCAATCCCTTCTTATCGTTAGGGTATCAAGGATGGTATCAATGACCTCATTCTTTTTAATGCAATTATGTTCTTTGACATCCAGGCTAATTTCTTGAGCAACACTTTGTTCGTCAGTAGTCAAGTATATCCATAAATAGACTATTTACTACTATATTTTTCTTCTGCTAAGTTTCCTTGTTTCTATGATATTTTTTAAAGTTCTGTTAAAGTTTTTATTAAATTGGGCATTTTAATGCATTTCTTTACTTCTCTCCCCTGTCATGGTTGTCTTATACATTTTAAATACTCTGTGTAGGGATCAGGCGATTCCGCCGCCCAATAGTTGTACCGCTACAGTCAGCCTTCTCAGAGTTCTAAATCCTCTTCCTTAATGTGTCTGAGATCATATCCTAGACTGAAATTGCTTCCACTTACTTGTGTCCTTCTTTCACTTTTATTTTTTCTGTTTCACCTCTCTTGGCCAATTCATTTTTATTTATTTACTTATTTATTTATTATGTTTGTTTGTTTCACTTGAATCTTTAAACCCAATACCAAAGTGTAAAGCCATCGGTTGCTGAGAGGATACATGGCACATGGGTAATGTGTCTCTAATAGAGCCTCTGGAGTACAATGCGACCTTTCATAGTATTCAGCTGCACTGAGTTCTTTTCCTTGGCTTTCCTGAGGAAAAGAATAAAGAATACATTATTTTTGCAAATTTAAATGTAAAATTTCTGATGATCAATATAATGTTGAGTACTCAGTAATAGCTGTTCAGGCTGATGAGGCAGTTCCAATGGAGCAACCCCCGAGGCCAAGGAGAAGAACCACAACACATTAAAAAAAAAAAAAAAAGATATTATGGTTGCTGACCGTAATCCTTCAGCATAATAAGGCAGCCTCGACAGCCTTAGTGAACGAATCACCAGAGAGAACATTCATATGGTACACCTACAAGATTTTTTTTTATTTATTTATTTATGGACGCTCTTTAACATCTCAGGTCATCAGCGTCCCATTCAACTCGGGGCGTGAAACGGCCGACACATTTTGCTCATAGGCCTCTCTTTCAGGCTTGAGGTTCTTTTTCGTGCCGTAAATGTACGACACGGGACCCACGGCTTTATTTCCTTTCCGAAGGAAGTCATACTTACGATTTTTACACCGGAAAAAATTCATCGGTCCTGGCCGGGTTCGAATTCGCGTTCTTGGGTGTAGGAGGCAAGTATGGTAACCACTACACCACCAGGACCGACACACCTGCAAGAGCCTTGGATTAACAGGCAACGAGTGATGGGAGTAGAAAATACGAAACGTAAGGCAATTTATATTCACTCCGTGCAGAATGTAATAATTTAATTGTTTAAAAAACTGAAATGCTTACCACTGCTGAAAGGTCTGTTCTATAAAATGCCATATTACAGAGAAATTATCATAAGGGAATCTTTAATGGAGCCCTGACGGTGAAATTCATATATCTACCTTATGATTGTAATAAACTTCTTCCAACTAGAGAGCTAGAGCACTACCAGTGAAGTGCTCTACAGCAAGGAATCAGTATTTTTTAATTGCAACTCTAATGCTCATGCTAGTTTGGGAAGTATGACGTCACAAGACCTGTTTCCTTTCTTAACTGTATAGTTGCCAATAATTTAGAAACTTTAAATATTGAGAACAGATCTACTTTTACCACAATAGCTCGCGAAATTCTCAACATTGCAGTATATACAGTATACATAAGTACTGTGGTGAAAACTGGCATGTCTCTAATGTGATTTCTCTTTCAAATCACTGTTAAATTTGCTTTCAGCTTAACGTAAACATACAAAAATACAAATTAGGGATTCAAGCAGAACAGACTGGAACTCATACTCTGAGGATCTGGCAGCGATGATCCGATCAATTCCTAAAAGAGTAAGAAAATTTCCTGACATCCATAGTGCGGTAAATGATGTTATACTCGATGCATATAGAAGCAACTGTGCTCTCTATATAAGCTATGGACAAATAAGACATGGTGGTCTAAAGAACTCAAAAGACGTGTAAAAAAAAGCTACAAAATATTTAAAATAGCCTAGGTAAGTAACAACTGTATAGCTTACCAAAGAAGTTCTGAAAGAATATAAAAAAGCTATTCTTAGAGTCAAACGAAACACTTAGGAGACTTTCTGTAGGGAAATTTACGACCTTAGGGCAAGAAGGCTACATGTGCCCCCCTTGGAAATGCCAAGCACAAACGTAGTAGGCCATCGTTACGTGCGCAATTGTGTATTATTATTATTATTATTATTATTATTATTATTATTATTATTATTATTATTATTATTATTATTATTATTGTTGTTGTTGTTGTTGTTGTTGTTGTTTCTATTATTGTTCTTATCACCGTTGTAGTATTCACCATTGTCATATTTAAACTATTATATAATTTGTAATTTCAAATGTAAGTTTTTTAACACAGTAGCTCCCTGTTTCTTTTCTTTATTTTTTCATGATGAGCTTCACTATTGATTTTGGCTTGCATTAACTCCATCAATACGCCTAGTGCTTAGACGAATGTAATATGTTAATATAAAAATGCATAGTAATGAGCCTCAGAGCTTTTGACAATTTGTACTATTCTATCAAAGCACTAATTGTAAGCTCTATTAACGGAATACCTACAGCATGAAATTATAATAGCAATTAATTACCCTTTATGTTTAACTTAAGGTGTTCCTTTCCTTTTTAAAATCAACAATGAGTGACTTAAGTTTGGACAATGAAATATATGATTTAATGAAATTAATATGTGAATGCCAGTCTTTCGAACTTCCAAAGGGAAATTTTATTACTGATTTTGAAATTTAATAGTTCATGATATATTTAATAGGCTTCGCCATATATGGCGCATAAACTCTGTATGCCAATTTCATAATTATTGTAAACAGTTTGAAATAAAAACCGTGCAATGAAAATCGCAACTTCCTCAACGCGTAATAGCTGCATTCGAAGGAAGTTTTCCGGTTGATAAATGTTTTCTTGCCGACTCAAACAAGGTAGTATTGCAACAATCAAAACGTGGCACTCCATAGTATCAGATGGCAGTTTATGTTCGCCGAGACCTGTGTCGCTGTTTTCTTATTGATCCTGTTCAGTTTTAAAACACATTTAGTCTTATATAGAGGATCACGAATAACGTTATTTACGATAATCGTTACAGTGTTTAATTTATATGTCTCATGATCATTATCACAAATATTAGGATACACACACACCACACACACACACACAAATATATATAAAAGAAGATATGCAAAGACGATGCTTTAATGGTTTCTAGTCCTACAGGCACCGCAACTAACGATGACTCAGTTTGTGTTGGCCCGGTACCAGAAGAAAGAGGAGCATTTTCTCCAGAATCAAAGGAGGTAAACAAATACTCTCAAGGTAGTGATGTTAACATTCTGGATGTAGAATGTTTTCAACAGTGGTTAGCCAATAAGCTACGACTTATAGGCATGAACTTATCAACACTCCTTGGGTTCCTTCCACAGCACCTAACTTCAAATTAGAGTAGCAGTAGTCTAGGAAATAGCTCATTCCGATATCAATAGCTTACTGATTACTCATGTAAATAGAAAGGTGCTTTGTGTTGTCCTTGCGTGATTTTTCAACCAAAGGTGCTTCCTGGTATTCGAGATGGATTTGGAGTGCTACCAAAGAGAAATTGACGAGAACAAGCGAAAGCTATATGTAGTAGTAGTAGTAGTAGTAGTAGTAGTAGTAGTAGTAGTAGTAGTAGTAGTAGTAGTAGTAGTAGTAGTAGTAGTAGTAGTTTTTTTTTTTTTTTTTTTTTTTTTTTTTTTTTTTTTTTTAAATGGAACCTATGACTTATCTCTTTGCGGTAAGAATTAATCTTCCAGCGATATTTTCTTAAAGCTCACTTTGGTACCTGTAGTGGAAAGGCCTAATATGCTTCTGTTTAAATAGAAATAGAATTTACATAGCTCTGTAGACAAATTGTTCTGATGACGTTGATTTCATCAAACAATAAAAGTACGTATGCGTTTACATTGCTGACGAGTCAGCAGATTTAGGAGTGCGCTTCGAGCACAACAGTAGAGTAGCACTGTTCATATTATGCTCAGAAGAATTTCTGAGATTTACAACACTTAAAGAGCTGAATGCTTCCAGTATAGCAAATACCATTACTTCATTTTCAATTGATGCCAGTATTGACACAAACAAACTTGTTGTTCAGGGATTCGACGGTTGTTCGTTTATGGCTGGTGAAGAAAAAGGGCGTGAAATTGATTATTAGAAATCATTATTCCAAAGTTTTATTTTTCCATTGCAGAAAATCTTAATTAGTAGTCAAATGCATAAACAGTGCTCCGGAAATAAGAAACTACATCGGAATAGTGAAGGAAATAATTAAAAGTTTCCGAAAAGGCTCACTTCGAAGAAAATTGATTCCGAATGTACCTTCACTATGTGAAATTAGGTGCACTGCTAAATATAAAGTACTTTTCTTATTTTCAGAGCATTTAGTTTCCATTGTTGAAGCTCTACAGACACTGACAGTTGATGTAAATGATTAAATATGCCAGCGTGAATATTAGCTATTTTACTCTGCCTAAACTTTTGCATTTCTACTGTCATTACACATTATTGCAAACTTTTCTTTCCAGTTGGAGCCAGTGGTTAACATTACTCATGGTATTTTAAATTAATCTTCTTGGTGTACAAGAATAAGCATTGCAGGTTGTAGTTATGTTTGAGGATCACAGAAAGGGGGCGGTCGGAATTTTCATAAACTTGATGAAATCAGTGAAAGATATTTCGAGTGAAACAAAAACATAGAACTGAGTGAGCCACGAAAAGTGCCCCGACAAATGCATTTATCAAAGAAATATGGATGAACAATTCAGATGCTCTATGTATATTCCTTCCCTATTTAAACTCCCTAAAAAGTCTCTTTTCTCCTTGCAATAACACAAATACACATGCTAGAATGATTGTGAAACTTGAAATACTCACTGGCTATAGATAATATTTTATAAAGCTTTTCAATTTAACTGTGACCTGCAGATACACATTAGAAACTTTACGCTTTTTTCAAAAAATGTTCATTTATTTAAATGCAATAATGAATTTTATGATCTCACACGAAGTAATGGGAACTTCTGGGATATTTATATAGTAAAAGAATTTCATATCTGTAAACCATGTACAGGCAAATTATTTAAAATTAACACTTAAGAAACAGATTATTCAGTGTAACTCTATGTTATGGTAGGTTTGTATATGTAATGTAAATTGTTAAATTATTTTTGTATTTTTTGTTTTATAATATATTGTATATGCATTTAACGAGGCCTAAATATATGTATAGGAATATTATGGTGAATAATATATATTAACAGCACCTATACGATTTTCTGATGGCACCAGCTTAATAATAGAAAGTATTACTTATAATGAACAAAAATTCATTAATACAGTTAGAGATGCAGCCTTAATTTGGTTTAAAACAACGAATTAATAGTAAATACCGATAAAACAGTAGTAAGCTCAAACTTCAAAATTTCAAATAGCAGCAGTTATATTTAATAATAATGTTATAAAATACGCACAGAGCCTAAAATTTCTTAGCATTTGATAAAAGATAATTTCAAATGGAATAAACGTATTATGTTAGGGCTTCAAGTACTTGTAAACAAAATAAATACAAATATTATTATTAGGAGTGAATACTTTGTACTTGTCCATTCTATCCTCAGATATGGTGCCCTTTTCTAGAGCAATTCGCCTCGCTGTGAAAAGTTGTACCTAATGCAGAATATATTTAGAAGGATCTTAGGTGTACACTGGAAAGCAACATATAAGCCTGCTTTTAAAAAACCTGAAATATTACCCCTTCGTATTTACATTTATGAATCATTATTTACAAATTCAAATCTTATGTGAAAAATCAGTTTTGTTTAATGAATAACAAATATCCACTACTATAACACTGCATAAAAAACTGACTTGTATGTAGAGAGGCAAAATATTAAAATCGGTCAAAATGGGCTAATATATTGTCACGATGCTGTTTTGAGGCTGTAGGTGGTGAGAATTGGACATGGTTGGGGGACGTAAATCAGAAGCTATGGGGGAAAAGCAAACAGAGTACTGAAAATAGGAAACTATAGAATAACTTTACTTGAGCATAAAAATATCGGGCGTCGGGCAAGCAATTTAAAAAGACAATATCAATGTTAATTGGCAATGAGAGATCTTCTATAAGCCAAGTTCGGAATCGGGAAAGGAGTACTTGCCGGGTCCGGTTACCGATGCACCACGTCTGCGATGACCCTCTTAATGTTGACAGATGCAGAAGGTGGGGGAAAATAAAACAAGAGAAGGCGAGTACCTTTCAAGAATAATTTATACTAAACCTACCTCCTTAATAGAAGTCGTGGGCTAAAGGACCGTTAGACCTGCTGCCACACGTCACCATTTGATGAATATGCTGCATCACCGGAAAACCAAGTTCCTGTGAGGCTGATGCAATTATTGCAGCATTCTGACACTGTTATATTTTAGAACATTTGTCTAATTTATATAAGTTTGCTCATTTCTATAATCTGGGCTTCTATATGTGACAATATACAGGATTAAAAACGTATAAAATTGCTAAATTTCAATAAATGAACGGAAAAAATTCCAGAATTTAAATTCCAAATATTGGCATACCTGCCTTGCGATTGTTTTACTCACTATGTGAGTATATGTCGTAACTTTTAAATTATTCAACTTTTTTCGTCTTCTTTTCTTTTTCATTAATGCACAATAGTCTGATTGTGTTAAATTGTCTTACATCTGCACTAAAATGCAATGTATGATTTGCAGGACTGGGGGAAAAAAATGGCTAGACACGACCTTGTATTATGCTAAAAATTATGGAGTAGTTAAAGTAATCGACGCCTTTGAGCAGAAATAACATAGTTATCAATGCTAAAATTATCAGGCTCTTTTCGGTAAACAGAATAGATGTCACCTTCACTTAATCAAGCATAAAAAAAGGCCCGGTTACAGAAATGGTCAGAATTAATATAAAAGAGAAAAATAGTGGATATGGAAAAGTGAGTAAAATAGGGATTTATTGCTCAATTCAAGAAGGCAAAAACAACTCTAGATCGCATTTTTTTTTTTTTTTTTTGCAAGCGCTAAATTGTGTGAAGTGGAATGAAGTTTTTCAAGATATTAAAAATGTCTGCATGCCAGTCGTATGCAATTAACCGTTAATTATACCTTGTCAACTGCAGCGCTGGCTTCAACGAAACACAAGATTTTTTAAATAGTGTTTAACGCCCGTTTTTATTACTGAGGCAACACAGGCATGGACACTAATAATACAGGAAATGAATTGATATATTGTAAAAGGATTTTTAAAGAAGGAAATGTTCCAGGCCTAATTTTAGGACACTTCCCTGGCATTTGCCATTTATGAGAACTGAACAAAACCTGAAAATTGTGTGGTGTAGTGGTTACCATACTTGCCTCCTACACCCAAAACGCGGGTTCGAACCCGGCCAGGATCGATGGATTTTTTCGGGCGTAAAAATCCTAAGTATGGCTTCCTTCGGAAGGGAAGTAAAGCCGTGGGTCCCATGTCGTACATTTACGGCACGAAAAAGAACCTCAAGCCTGAAAGAAGAGGCCTCTGAGCAAAATTTGTCGGCCGTTTCACGCCCTGAGTTGAATGCGACGCTGATGACCTGAGATGTTAAAGAGCGTCCATAAATAAATCAATCAAAAAAAAACCTGAAAATTGTCTCAGTCAGGGAGGACGGTCCTGGCGACCCTAAATCTCTCGCTCGCGATTCTACGCCTTAACGACCTCGGCCACCCATGGCGGTCGAAACACGTGATAAATCCATGCAAATCATAATATGATTTTATATTGAAGTTTTGTACACAATGAAGTAATGTAATCACACAATTTGCATATTTTCTTCCAATGTATTTTTCAGTCAGGTTTCACTACTTCAGAAGCAGCCTGTACCTCTAGTACATCCAATGTGTTTATCCATACAAGTGCAAGGTCGTCGATTCCACGGGTTCCCAATAGTCCAGGCCAATTAAGCTAACGTTCTACTTATCTAAACTTCCTCTACCTGCTAGTGTCATAGAAATATTTATGCAGGAAAATTCCTCGCAACAGTTCCAGATATTATGAGCAGTTCTCGGAAGACTGTACAGAAGCGATGTATTGGGAAAATGCCAAATATTAACCCCAGCAAAAACACTTATACTCTTCATCAGAAATAAAAATTAAGGAAGCCTTGGCAAATTAAAACTTTTGGAGTAGAGATAGTTATCCAATAGGCGCAACAAATAACTGCAGAAATAATTGTCTGTGCATAACTGGTGCATTGGAACGTGTACTTGAGATTTTGCCCTCAGACCTATATATTAAGAGCATAGGCCAGAATGAAAGCCTATAGAATTGATACTGTGAGCAATTGGGAGAGAAAGTATCATGACACTTGCGGAGGTAATTAAGGAGTGGACACGTGGGGCGTCCTATGCGGAGATAATGTTTTTAGTTGGGCGTCATATGCTGAGGTAAATTTAGTTGTTGTAGACATGTTGTTACGTCGTATGCGGTGGCAATTATATTTTGTTATGTGCCCTATGCGATGATTAATTTATGGGTGATGAAATAAAATAGATGAGAAGTTGTCGGTTTAGGATGGTCGGCTGGCTGTAGATATCTTCTTATTGTTCCTCTTGCTCCTTGCCTCCGTCTGTCCGGCTATATGAGACATCAAAATTGGGATTTTTGGAAGGTAAGAAAACCAATTCACGGGTAGAAGAAAATTTGAATAGGCCTATGTCCCGTGGACAAGTTTGAAAAACAATCAGTTCGGTGCAGGAAAAAGTTTTCTTAAACGTCCATCCTACATTCAGGGTTAAGGTTAATTTTAAATATTGTTCTATTGCAATAAGGAACTTTGATTACCGCCACAATTCTCAACTCGCAAGCTGCCCGCAGAACTGCACACAACTCCACTGCCCTCAAAACTCTCACGACTCCACTACCTTCAAACTGCCTTCCGTCTCAACTGCCTCCAAAACTGCCCACAGACTGCCCCTAACTCAATTGCCCGAAAACTGCCGTAATCGGAAAGTTTTATATCCTGGCGGTCGGTCGGTTTGTGGCGACGCTCTCTAACTTTAGTTCAACTATTTTAAAATATTATGCTACGTTCCTATTGGCTGTAGTGTATGAATTTGTATTACGCAATCTTCTGGTTGGTATATTTTTCGCGGTCCCTCTGGCTAGAGGTGGGGTGATAGCTTCTATTAGCGCGAAAAATATACCTTAACGGTTTTCCGTTTCTTGTTTTCCAGAAGTTTGCGTAACAGCATTCCTTGAGGGTAAAAAATTGAAGTTCCTTTGTGCAAGCTACAACTAACGATACCAAGCTAGTTTCATGGTCACAGGGGATTTTGCAGGAAAGAGGGTGTCTGCATTTATGGCCTTCTTCCCCTCTTCCTACAGATAAAAGATTTTGGTGCTCGTCGAACTGACGGCCTTGTACAATTCTAGAAGGGGCTAATTTTCAACTTCTCACTTAAAATGTTGTGCTAACCATTTTTTTAAATATTACTTTAATATTTTTATAATTTTATGTTCACCTAGTTAAAGTGACTACCTGGGGATGTACGTGGTGTAGAAATCTACCGTTTCACACTGGACACTCTTTAATAAGACCCACTGAATTACCTAACACAGTGCTTGATATGTCACTGAACTGTATGTCTGCAAACCACAATTTTACGTAACCAAATTGGAGAACGATCTGACCGGATGGAAGAAAATTTACCTACTCTACTTAAGCATCAGGGATTTACTTGCAAGTCGCTAAAGAAAATGAACGTGCTACACGCGCTCTAGTGACAGAAAGAGATGGGTATCGATGTGCAATGGTATAGAGTTAAAGCGGTGTTTTTTAATGACAAATAAATAAATACATTGCCAGAGAAAATGAACGGCTAGTAGCAACCTTCCGGATCATGTTCGCAATCCTGACGCTGGTAGTAATTGGAGTAATCCTAACCAACCCCGGACCAACAATGGAACAGTTGGGAAAGATGTTAGAAAAAATCACAAAATAAAAAAAAGAGTGTGGAAAATAGAATCGGCAAGGGATGGAAAACAACTTGGAAGACATGAAATCAATAATAGGGCACTTTGAAGAAGAGATAAAGAAAGAGATAATGGAGTGCAAGAGAAATTACCACAGTTGGAAGTTATAGAAGAGGGTAATAGGAAAATCGAATTTTATATCTTTGGAGCGGAAGAAAGAAGAGAAAGACAAACATGGCAGGAAGTTGTAGATATTTTAAAGGAGAAATTGAATCTAAATATTTCATGTTGGGAGATTATTAATTGCTATAGAATTGGAAGAAAATGACAATGACAGGGGCCAATATTTGTTAAAACCCCTACGAAGAAATTCGGATTGGAAGTGTTAAGAAATTGCAAGATATTAAAGGACAAATATATTCATTGGACAGGATTTGGGAAAGAAACAGCAAGAATGAAATCTATAGCACTAAGGGAAATAAAGAAATCAAAGGAAGAAGAAAATAAAAAGCATCCATAAAAGGAAATGGTTTGTGGATTGAAGAAGTGAAACAGGAACCTCGTTAGCACATTCCAATGCGAGATGGAAATCAATCTACATGTCTGGAAGGCGGAATGAGGCAAGCGGGACAGAATTATGACGCGAGGAGAGAAGGAGCGCACACTGCTAGTGACGTCACCAAGGAAACTAGTGCAACTGTCAGCCCAGCTGATTGAAGATATAAGAAGTTCGGTATTGGGAGCATCAGCTGGTTTGGATGTATGGAGGTAAAAGGGTTTAAGTGTAGTCTCAACGCCGGCTGGTAGCATACTGGAAGTTGAAGATGGCGAAAGTACTAGGGAAGCGGTGCAAATAGGTACAAGGGGAAATTAGATCAATTTAGATTTGAAAGGAAGGGTTAGGTATAGGTATTCGAATTATTAATAATGCGTTGAAATGCTGAAACTTTGCTATAAAAAGTGCGTAGTGATGAAATTTTACAAGTGTTAAAAGTAGGAGATGTTATAGTGGTAGCGGAAACATGATTAGCAAAGAAAATAAATATAGCAAACCTAGGTTTTGGCTTTTTTTAGTGCAAAGAGTGTTAAAAATCAGCATAAAAGTAGAGTATCAGGTGGCATGGGATGTTTTGTGAGAGAGAAAAAAGAGCTAGGGAATAATTCAGTATTGTGATTGTCTTTTCGTGATATATATATATAATTAGAAAAGCAAAAAAAAAAAAAAAAAAAAAAGGATAAAACACTAAGAAAGAGTCACAGTTGAAATCCCTACATTTCGAACCACTTGAGGGCTTCTATGGCAAGAAGACAAGTGAAGGTGATAAAAATAAATATTGAATATCGAAGATCACGTTATGCATGAAAACAGATAAAACGAGCAACAAATGTGTGTGTGAGTGGGGGAGGGGTGAAATTAATACGTAAGATTTAAACCAGATGGTATAGGCTCTTTATGTAAAAACATACCTGTCATTTCTCTATCTCTGAGTAAGCTTCCAGACCTATGTGTAAGTAACGCATCAATAAGTGTTAAATTAAAAGCAGCATCAACAGTCTTACAGTAAGATACGGCATGTTGGGCAACCGGCAAGTGAGACTCTATTTTAACAAAACAACTATGATTGTTCATACGTAGCGAAACAACGGTAGAAGTTAAACCAATATAAAATGCTTTGCAAAGCTTACAAGATAACATATGTACGACGTTCTTAGAAGAACAGGTAGCAAATGAAGAAATGTTCTCTGGATATAATAGGGCTGTGGAATGAATAGCACGGCATAATTAGCGCACAGATTTTACATTTACGGCGTTGGCAACGGTATGAGCGAGCAACGGGACGAGATAAATTCGAAGGAGATAGGTTTCGGCGAAATATACTTTTAAGGTCAGGGGCGTTCTAAAAGTAAGGCGGGGTACAAATTTAGGAAAATCACTTAAAGATGGATGCATCAATAAAGTATTGTGACATTCTTTCAAAATGGGTCTGATGCTTTCAATTCCAGGCACGTCAGTAGTAATAAAGTTAATGAAATTCTTATTAGAAGTTTTAGAGTTGCATTGGAAAGTTTAGTGCGCTGGGATTAATCGGGATTTTAAAATAGAGGAAGGATAATATTGGTCTTGGAACTTTTGCGTCAGGTTTTCAATATACTTGTGAAAAGATGAAAAGTTCTTACAAAGACGATGCCCACGGATTAAAGGAGAAAAATAAATAGATCTTTTGATACGTAAGGGATGACAGCTATCCACATGAAGATACTATTGCAAATTGGTAGGCTTAATGTGCACAGACGTAAGAAAAGAGCCATTGCATAAAGAAAAATCAATATCTAGAAACGTAGCACCATTGGGAGAGACAGAAGCAATGAACTTAACTGAAAATTTGGAGTTATGGTTAGTAAGGAACTGATCGAGAGATTCTGAGCCACGAGTCCAAATCACGAATATATCATTATTATATCTCAGCCCATATTAATGGTGTCAAAGGTTCTGACTTAAGAAATTCCTCCTCTAAGCGAGCCATAAAAAGATTCGCATAAGACGATGCCATTCTGATGCCCATCGCAGTGCCTAATTTGTAGATAATTTTACTATCAAAACTAAACGCCTGTAAGTGAGAACCAGATAAGCAAAATGACAAATGAAAACTCTAGACGGGGAATGAGGAGGTGCTCAAGAGTTCAAGAAATGTCTAACACCAACTAATCCTTCACGATGATGGGGAATGTTAGTATAAAGTGACGTCACGACAGTGGCCAGAATTGTATTAAAATGTGCCGAAGGGACAATTTTCTTTAGCAAATTCAAAAGGTGGAAGGAATCTTTGACATAGGATGGCCTAGACGTAACAAATGGCAGTAACCAGCAATCTACTATAGCGGAAATACGTTCAGTGGGGGAATTGAAGCTGGTTAGTTCATAATAAGTGACATCATGAAGCTGTTTGTAAGCTTCAGCATTGTAAGAAGAACTATCCTTTTGTACTACTGAGAACGCTCTATCGGCTGGAAGAATAACATCAGGATTATTAGATAACCTTTTAAGCTCTAATTTCTCACGTAAAGTAATCTTTCTGGGTGGGCTTATCTAGAAATTTAAAATCATTAATCGAAGTTAAAAATCGGTTAATAGATATTTCTAAAGAATGACTAGAAGGTAAAGAAGGAAGTTCAAGTTTGGAGGGAGGACGAAACTTGAGAAGGCAAGGAGTAACATTTGAAGTAAACTGAGAAAATTAGTATGCCAATAGTAACGCCATCTTAAATTACGGCATAATTTAAAGCCATCGAAAGCAATTTTAGGGCGATTAAATTTGGGAGTTGGGGCAAAAGATAATCCTTTTTGCAAAACCAATGTATCATCATCAGAAAGTGAAACAAAAGATAAATTAACAACCGCACTATTACAAGTAGGAGAAGTACAGGGGGTACATTTGCTTTTGGGCTGCTGGTATTGAGTAATGGAGTAGAATTTAAATGCTCGAGGTGAATTGAGAATAGAAGCCAAGACAGGAGGTGACGCTACGAGCGGTGGTGAAAAGTTTTGGAAGAATGACGCGGTAAACTGAATATCACCTGCTCTTAAATATTGTAAATATAATCGCTATAATTTACGAAGATGATTCTGATTGAGAGAATATAAAAATTTATATACATTAATCAAGATACTACTAACTGAGAGAATATATTTAGGAGAACTTGCCAAAATAATTTTAATAAATCTATTTAAATTAGACAAATGAAATTTCTGCAAATATGACAATTATTGAGGATTATTCGTAGAAATTGCTGGGAGATATAGTGTCTAAATAAGTGAAACTCACTATGGGTGCTAGGAGCTATAGCGGTTAATGGCAAATGAACTAATATTCCGTTAGAACAAACAACAGTAATAGCACAATAAGAAAGCAAACAAGCCAACGTGCCCTGTATATTTAGTTAATTGCTTAGAATGGTACTTACTTCTGTTAAACCAAAATTTCATAACATTGCTTTGGATAGATGTCATAGTATAAGATGTATTAAATAACAAAATCTTAATAACAATAATGGGTATTAGAAAACACAGAGAAAATAAGAAATAAAATAAAAATAATAGAAAAATATTAAAGAAGTCAAAAGCAAAACACGCAAGAGGAAATTTAAATTGATAAACCAATTGAAAAACACTACCAGAAGAGCAAACAATATAAAAGAAAAATAATGTAACTAAATTAACAATAATTAGAAAAGCAGAATAGAATGAAACACTAAGAAAAAGTCAGAGCTGTAATCGCTATATTTACAACTACTTGTGTTTTCCTATGGCAAGAACAAGGTGAAGATGATAAAAATAAATATTGAACATCGAAGGTAACGTTATGCATGGAAAAAGATGAAACAAGCAAAAAGAGTGTGTGGAGGGAAAAAAAATAATACGTGAGATTTAACCAGGTGGTATAGGCGCTTTATGTACAAATAAAGCTGCCATTTCTCTATCATTGAGTATACTTTCAGAACTATGTGTAGGTAACGCATTAATAAGAGTTAAATTAAAAGCATCATCAAAAATCCTTACAGTGAGATAAGGCATTTTGGGCAAGGGAGACTTTGTTTTAACTGAACCTGTAGTTCTCACTTTCAATGCGTTTATTTTGATAATAAATACCCCATCTGCAGATTTCATTTGTCATCTTACTTATATGATTCTTAATCGCAATGCGTTTAGTTTTGATAATCGAAGCCATCCTTTAGAAATGCTTATTAACCGAATTTTAACTTTCATTAGTGATTCTAAACTTTTAGATAAGATCACCCCGAAAGATAACTTAAATTTACATGAAAAATCAGCACTTAAAAGGTTGAAGCGGTATTATTGGGGGAAGAAAGATGAAAGAAGGGTTGACAATGGATGATGGTGTTTATTAATTTGGATTGAATTGCGAAATCCAATGAAGTTCTTCTCTCCCCGCCGCTTCTCGATGCGTCGTCTCGGTGCCACCGGCTAGCTACTTGTATTTTTGTACAACTGGATGTTTCGTTACCTGTTCAGGTTAACGGGTGGAAATAGTCGGGAAATTGGGAATAAGAAAACAGAGTACAAGACTGATGATGAAACTGTTTATATTCTTCCGCCACTGTTACTTTGTAAAGGATCGTCTTTCTTAGTTCTATGGGACTTCAAGATCACTTGATTCAATTTACTCTTTCCTTCGCTTACTCACTGACTGCTCGCAAAATTTCTCACCTATCGCGACGGCTTCCCGTCAATCTATCCTTCTCGATGACTTCTCGTCAACCCTCTCCGATAACTTCTTCTCAATTCTCCTCGACTTTTTCGTAAACTCCCTTTTTATCAACATTTTCCTCATCCCCTTGTAGGCTTACTTTCCCCTTTTTACCATTGTTTCACTTAAACAATTCTCCCTATGCACAGAGGGGCGTACATGTACTTCTACTTTCATATTATTTTCTAGGTCCTTCCCTAAACTGTCACTTTCAACCGACCTTCACTTTCATTTATATTGTAATTTTGTTAAGTCGCTTCTCACTTCCACTCTCTATTGTTCAATCTGTTCTACTCTTCCCCTTTTTGTAGGTTAAATAAAGATGGAAGTCCACAGAAGTTAAAATAGACGTCCCTTTTGCTTACACAAGAGAAGTGTTGTAACAAAACATACCAAGGGGTGCTAGCTGTCTATTCATTGCATAGTACAATGGCTTTCACTTTCTCTTCCAACTCGACATATTGGCTATAGCTATTCAAGAAAACTCTCAATAGATATACAATACTTAGCAACTAACATGAATATACATAAATTGCACATAGTATTTGTAATACTATTTATAATATCTTTGATGGATAAGATTAACGGCCTGTAGGATTTTAATCAGGTCATTATTACTGCTTCAAGGTTATCTAATAATCCTGGTGTTATTCTTTCAGGCGATAGAGCGTTCTCAGTAGTACAAAAGGATAGTTCTTCTTACAATGCTGAAGCTTACAAATAGCTTCATGATGTCTCTTATTATGAACTATTGTCTTCCGACCTAACTGTCAAGTTTAATCAAGATATCGCTTTTTTTATTGCTTCTTCTGGTACTGCTGAAGAACTTAGTCCCCAAGATATCACTCTACTTACTCCTCATGTCCGTCGTACTCCCACCATATATTTTTCTCCCTAAAATTCATAAAAACAACTGCCCAGGCCATCCTATGTCAAAGATTCCTTCCACCTTTTGAATTTGCTAAAGAAAGTTGACCCTTCGGCACATTTTAATACAATTCTGGCCACTGTCGTGACGTCACTTTATACTAACATTCCCCATCATCGTGAAGGATTAGTTGGTGTTAGACATTTCTTGAACTCTTGAGCACCTCCTCATTCCCCGTCTAGAGTTTTCATTTGTCATTTTGCTTATCTGGTTCTCACTCACATGCGTTTAGTTTTGATAGTAAAATTATCTACAAATTAGGCACTGCGATGGGCATCAGAATGGCATCGTCTTATGCGAATCTTTTTATGGCTCGCTTAGAGGAGGAATTTCTTAAGTCAGAACCTTTGACACCATTAATATGGGCTGAGATATAATAATGATATATTCGTGATTTGGACTCGTGGCTCAGAATCTCTCGATCAGTTCCTTACTAACCATAACTCCAAATTTTCAGTTAAGTTCATTGCTTCTGTCTCTCCCAATGGTGCTACGTTTCTAGATATTGATTTTTCTTTATGCAATGGCTCTTTTCTTACGTCTGTGCACATTAAGCCTACCAATTTGCAATAGTATCTTCATGTTGATAGCTGTCATCCCTTACATATCAAATGATCTATTTATTTTTCTCCTTTAATCCGTGGGCATCGTCTTTGTAAGAACTTTTCGTCTTTTCACAAGTATATTGAAAACCTGACCCAAAAGTTCCAAGGCCAATATTATCCTTCCTCTCTTTTAAAATCCCGATTAATCCCAGCGCACAAAACTTTCCAATGCAACCCTAAAACTTCTAATAAAAACTTCATTAACCTTATTACTACTGACGTGCCTGGATTTGAAAGCATCAGACCCATTTTGAAAGAATGTCACAATACTTTATTGATGCATTCATCTTTAAGTGATTTTTCTAAATTTGTACCCCGCCTTACTTTTAGAACGCCCCTGACCTTAAAAGTATATTTCGCCGAAACCTATCTCCTTCGAATTTATCTCGTCCCGTTGCTCGCTCATACCGTTGCCAACGCCGTAAATGTAAAATCTGTGCGCTAATTATGCCGTGCTCTTCATTCCACAGCCCTATTATATCCAGAGAACATTTCTTCATTTGCTACCTGTTCTTCTAAGAACGTCGTACATATGTTATCTTGTAAGCTTTGCAAAGCATTTTATATTGGTTTAACTTCTACCGTTGTTTCGCTACGTATGAACAATCATAGTTGTTTTGTTAAAATAGAGTCTCACTTGCCGGTTGCCCAACATGCCTTATCTTACTGTAAGAATGTTGATGCTGCTTTTAATTTAACACTTCATGATGCGTTACTTACACATAGGTCTGGAAGCTTACTCAGAGATAGAGAAATGACAAGTATGTTTTTACATAAAGCGCTTATACCATCTGGTTTAAATCTTACGTATTAATTTCACCCCTCCCCCACTCACACACACATTTGTTGCTCGTTTTATCTGTTTTCATGCATAACGTGATCTTCGATATTCAATATTTATTTTTATCACCTTCACTTGTCTTCTTTCCAAAGAAGAACTCGAGTATTTTGAAATGTAGCGATTATAACTCTGACTTTTTCAAGTGTTTTATGCTTTTCTGCTTTTCTAATTGTGGTTAATTTAGTTGCATTTTTTAAAATGTTACATTATTTTTCTTATATATATCCAAAAAGCGGTTAAGTTTGTATTGGTATAGCGTATAAACCTCCTAGTGCATCAGAGTATTATGATACAAACGAGTTTATAAAAGTACTTAAATGCAAGGTTAGGAGAAGAACAGATACAGTTAAGTAACGTAAATGAAGAGTGTGATATGGATTTTGAATTGGAGAGGACATATACCTAAATAAGGAAGGGGGAAAAATTCTTAGATTTCTGTGAAGGAAAACCTGATCCAATGTGTAATGGAATGAGAGGGATTTCCATTTGCAAACAAGAATGGACAAAGTGTGGTTGATTATAGTTATGCTCATATATTACTGATAATTTAATTAGAGATTTCGATGTTATGAACATTGTACTAACGACATGTCATTTCGCACTGAGATTAAAATTGGGGTGCAAGTGGAGAGAGGAAGGCAATCTGAAGAGTGAATTGTGGGCACATTGAGGTATATATATGGAGGGAAGGGAAATATGACTCATTTTATAAAGACCCAAATATGGACGTAAAATTGTATAAGCGGGAATTGGAAATACAATAGGTCAGACAAGATAAACAAGGATAGGATAATGCAGCAATAAATGTGATGGTCACCAATATGCTAATAACCTGGAGTTGTGTGTATTGGGATCAGAATATAAGCCCCCAACTGTAAAAATAAAACATCTACAGAAGATAAGTAAGATTAGTATTTTATTTTTAGTTCTTGTATTATAATGAATTGGTAAAGTGTGCGTTTTTGACTGTAGTATATTTCTGTTGGGATATATTTTCAATAAATTTCAGTTTCAAGTAAGCATAATCTGATCTTCTTTACAGTTTGCTCAAAAGTAGGGCACCTTCAGAAGCTAGAGTTTGTGGATTATCTTAAAAAATCAAAGATCTCTGCAAGTCTTGGAAACTTCGTTACAGCTTTCCATCCAGAAATAATTGCAGTTCTCGCCTGCCTTAACTTCTGTGATAAGAGAAGGGCGTACTCATCTTCACAGTCTGTCAAAGCTACATCGAGTATACTCAAATCTATCCATGTCGACTCTAGACGATATGGAAATGTCTCCAAGCTCTCTTCGCAAAAATAATCAATTGGAGCTTTATTATGTGCCTGGACTTCAGATCATAGTAGCAGATAAACTGGCAAAAATGTGGAACTAAGATTGACTTCATAGGACAGATAATTTTTGCGGCATTAGCAATAAAATTGATAGAAACGTAGTATATAAATGAACGTCTTCAACGGGGATCCCTCCCCATACCAATAGCCCCTTTCCTTACGTTACTTACCCGCGCCTTCGCCCTCCGGCTAGGCTACGTGTATCTTGTGAACACTGGTTAGTCTGCAAAATCTGCATAGAATCAGCTTCGTCATTCTGCAGGTTTAACCCGAGCGTGTATAGAGTGTGGCTCAAACGGCAGCGCTTGAGAATTTAAACCGTGACAACGAAATACATGCCTGCTGCACTCCTCATAAAGTGCACTGCTGCCACAGAGTATTAATTTTCCGAGAGTAGCGGGGACCACTTAACCCACAAATTCCTACCCATCCGAACTCCCCTGTCGGTACACTATGGTGTAGAATAACCATGCTTGCCTCCTAAATCTAAGATTGAGGGTTCAATCCCCAGGTTCGATGGATTTTTTCGGGGGTAAAAATCCTAAGTATGGCTTCCTTCGGAAGGGAAGTATAGCCGTGGGTCCTGTATCGTAGATTTACGACATGTAAAAGAACTTCAAGCCTGAAAGAAGAGACCTCTGAGCAAAATTTATCTGCAGTTTCACGCCCTTAATTGAATGGGACGCTGATGACCTGAGATGTGAATGAGCGCCCTAAATAAACAAATCAACAACAATCCGGACTCCCTGAAGGGAGGGTCTCGAATGTCCAACCCGACGTACTTCTGCATGAACATATCTGAAGGAGTCGGGGACCCCCCTTACAAGACTATGGACTATGGACTATGAAAGAACATCAGATGGAAAAAGATTCCTGGTCAAGAGCGCTGGGTGTAATTCTTATTAAAAATATCCGACAACGCCTTGACTTTTATGATTAGGGAGCAAACCAGAAAAGTTATTGGAATGGTAAAAGGATATTTGGCCATTCCAGAAACAATATATTAGATATCCCATATGCCGTTTATTTTAAGAGTCCTTATAGTTAGAATTCAGTCCTTAGCAGAGTTGGTTCCGATGGTGTAGTGGTAACCATACTTGCTTCCTAAACCCAAGATCGCGTGTTCGATCCCGGCCAGGACCGAAGGAATTTTTTTCCGGCGTAAAAATCCTAAGTATGACTTCCTTAGGAAGAGAAGTAAAGCCGTGGGCCTCGTACCGTATATTTATAAAGAACCTCAAGCCTGAAAAAGGAGGCCTCTGAGCAAAATTTGTCTGCCGTTTCATGTCTCTATTTGAATGGAACGCTAACAACTTGAGATGTTAAAGAGCGTCCGTTAATATACAAAATAAAAAAGTCCTTAGGAGAGGTAATTCCTAAGCTTGTAAAAAAGATTATAAAACTCCCTAAAGCTGTAAATCTGAAACTACAAATTTGGGATTGAAAAAGTGTGCAAAGAGCCCTTGCGGTTCAAAAAGTCGTATCTACACATTCAAAAATCCACATAAATGTAAATCTAAATCTTAAAGTTAAATACAGTATTATTCGTTGAAAAAAATTTGTGTTAATTCTTTTTATACATTTTCCTACAATATGGCAGTCAAACGAGCTTAAAGCCGTTTCCTGTTGCTATCGAGATACCCACACGACGCTAGGCATTTGGGTCGCCACGCACACAGCCGCAGTTGGAATAATTACTGTTTACAGAATGCATGCTTATACCACACTGAATGCCATTCCCTTGCGTTTGCACTTCGAATTTTCTGAATTTCAACAATAAAATGATGGTCTTACTGCTATCGCGCTCCAGGGCGTAAAATTATCTCACCACCACAAGATAGTTCTGCCGTTGGTACTACAGCACATTTTCTTTTTATTGTGTAGAATATGGCAATTGTGATGCTTGACGTTATCCGCAGGGGTGAAATTTCATAACTGCTTCTACTGTTGCTAAGGGTCCGAGCGTCTAACCAGAAGGGAGTGACAGCTGAGAGAGCGGGACTTATCTACACTCACTTTGTAAATATAAATGGATAGGGACGGGTAAATCACTGTAATGAGGGCATTATTAGGCCATTGATATATTATAACGGTGGGAAATGTGCTCTTATACCAATTCGCAACTAATTCATACATACAAACACTAAGCTAATTTATCGGCTAACCTCGGGTAAATCCTAGAAACCGGTGGACCCAGTGGTTTAGCGAGTAAATCATTGTAATTGTGGCAAACCATTATTAGGCGGGTGCAATATTGTAACGGTGAGAAATGTGCTCTTATTACTATTCGCAGCTAATACCGCCACGGGTGGCCGAGGTCGTTAAGGCACGGACTCGTGAGCGGGAGGTCTGCGGTTCGAATCCCGCCAGGACCGTCCTCCCTGACTGGGTTTTTTTCCAGGTTTTTCTCAGTCTTCATAACTGGCAAATGCCGGGTAGGTACCTAAACTTAGGCCTGGAAAGCTTCCTTCCTTAAAAAAAAAATATCCTTTCCCAATTTATCATTTCATCTCATGTATCATCAGTGTCCACCGCCTGTGTGTCTCAGTAGTAAAAACGGGCGTTAAACACTACTCAACCCCCCCCCCCCCACTCGCAGCTAATTCATATATACACACTGTAAGCTAATCCTTGTAACTGGTGAACCCAGGGGTTTAGCAAGTAAATCATTGTAATTGTGGCAAATCTCCTTTAACTATGGGCAAACATTAAAGAGAGAGAGAGACAGAGAGAGAGAGAGAGAGAGAGAGAGAGAGAGAGAGAGAGAGCATGGCATGTTGTTCTAACCACCTGCGCTATTGCACCGTTGATCCTTAAACATTATTATCTAGCTAATAGCTGTACTCTACTCGGCTCTAGCTGAGGCACCTTCTGCTGTCTCCGCTTTCGCTCGCTTCCGGAGAGTCACCCCCCACTTAGCACATCACCAGTAGCAGCTTTCAGCCCTGCGTGGCTGTGGGTTACTTCAAGTGTTATGAAAACATTAGAAGTAAGACCTGGAAGTAGAATGGCGTCGACGGAAATGAGGTATGTTACTGCAGCTTAATGAAATCCAAATTTGCAGAGGAAAGGATAAAGCTTATTATGTTGTTAATATTAGTACTTAAATGAATGATTTGACCATTTAATTTAATGTTATTGTTGATGTCAGTAACTTTTTCATAAATAGAAGCGCACAGCTTAGGTTAGGTATTACCACAGGGCGTCACTATGTGAAAACAGATAGAGATTTTAATAAATTAGTTTATGTAAAAGCGATATCGCAATGCTATTTTATAGATGTAATCAGATATATCGTTATTTCGTTTGGGAATCCTTAATTAAAAATATTTTTTAATGAAATCCAAATTTTGCAGATGAAAGGATAAAGCTTATTATGTTGTTAATATTAGTACTTAAACGAATGATTTGACCATTTAATTTAATGTTATTGTTGATGTCAGTAACTTTTTCATAAATAGAAGCGCACAGCTTAGGTTAGGTATTTACCACAGGGCGTCACTATGTGAAAACAGATAGAACATTGCGGATGTATGCCACATGATATATCAACATATATATGCATGTATATAAGCATGTGATAGGTATATGTGGATATATGTAATAAAAATGAAATATTGTAACTCTGGGAACAATGTAACTAAAATAACAAGCACTAGAAAAGCAGAGATAGATAAAAAAAACACTTAGTTACACAATATTTGCACTATTTCAAACAGCTCATGTTCTTCATAGGCAAAATCTTCTAATAAAATGTCTTACTATCGCTGCTGGAGATTGCATGCATGAAAGTGTCATTACTTCAAATGTTGTTTGATATTGAAATTACTACTAGTTTTCCCATATTTAATATATATGATTGTTGCCATTATTGTATCACTATAATTATCTAATAGTCTTAAAATATTTTGTTTAACTTAGATATATGTCATGGGGCATATGGAGTTTAAATAACCTCCAACACATCAGCTTATAAGGCTTATTGGGAGAGACGCCTTCATTGTTTCTCAAAAATCTGTTCTTTGAACAAGTTGCAGTATTTTGGTTCCAATATGGGTGTCCACTCCCAGGTATTCCCTGGTTATGGAAAGAATAAATCTCTTACTTGCCAGAATTGGAGACTCAAAAAGGATGTACAAGGCAGATTCCTCACCCTGTTTACACATTCTGCATGCTTTATAGAGTGCCACTTTTTGTAAATATTTCCTGAAGTGACCATGTTCAGTAATTAATTTAATTACTTTCCATATTTCTCTTCTGTCCAATTTTAGAAGAGATTTGGAAAGAGTATATTGCTAGGACTGGGACAAATTTTCCAACTTGTATTTGTCCAGGATAGGTTTGCCACCTTAGTTGGTTTTATCCATGTTTTAAATTGCGCTCTTGGCAGTATGTGTGCTGATTCCAACCAAGGGCTCAGAGCCAAAAAGGGGTGTATCAGCACCCCTTGTTGGCAATTGATCTGTTTTCTCATTCCCATAAGTGTCCTGATGCCCAGCATCCACCGCAGTTTGAGCCTGTAGCAAGATGCCATGGCAGATAGGCATTTTTGACACTTCCATAGAAGTTTTGATTTCCCTGACTGGAGGAAAGTGCTTTTGACTATCTGAGTGAATAAGAATTCATTTTTGGTGAAAATCCTTCTCAAGTCTTCTGTAAGCACAGTTCAGGATAGCAAATACTTCTGCATGAAAAACTGTGCAATATTTCTAAGGTTTATGCTAAAGTTGGTTCTTGGAAATAGACCTATATGCCTGCACAAGATTGTATCCCTTTGTGAGATCCGTCGGTATACCATATGAGTTGGTTACATTCTTTAATGTGTATTGTTAGTTCTTTCTGTCCAGTCTTCTCGCAATCCAGTACTTACCCTAAATGGAGAGAAATTACAGTATTGTATATTCTTTAGGTCAGACCTCATCCTCAGTTCTGAAATATCCAGGAAATTTCGAATGGAGTTATGTCCAATAGCTTCAAAGCTACTTCTACAGTTCCCCGTGTGCACCAAGTCATATACCATAAGCCTAGTCTCTCTTTTTAAATAGTTATCCATGGGAGGTTGTTGATTTGGTTTATTTACGAACCCTCTTTAACATCTCAGGTCATCAGCATCCCATTCAAATCACGGCATGCAATGACCGACAGATTTTGTTCATAGGTCTCTTTTTTTCAGAATTGAGGTTCTTTATCATGTCGTAAATGTATGACACAGGACCCATGGCTTTACTTCTCTTCTGAAGATAGCCATACTTATGATTTTATGCCCCAAAAAATCCATCAATCCTGGCATCCATGGGAGGGAGGCCCAACAGAGTATCCAATGTAATGAATGGTTGGAGTACTTCTGAAGGCTCCTGTAACACATAGACATGCTAATCTCTTTAACTTGATAAGATTACATGCCATAGTAGATTTTAGGGTTATCTGCTACCAAACTATAGTGCCATAAGAATCTGGCACCTGACTAGTGCAACATATAGCCAATGGCTAATTTATAGTTTGAAGTTCCAGGTGGATGCAATAGTGTGTCTGGTGTTTACAAGAGACCACCTGGCTCTACAGAGAATATTATTAATGTGGTTATTCCAGGTGAGTTTCTTATCCAGCTCGAGACAGATATTTAACTGACTCAGAATATTCCAGGATTGAGCTACCTAGTTTAAGATTTCCTAGAACTTTTAGATTTCTCCTATTAGCAAATCGAACAACAACTGTTTTGGATAGACCGTCCTGCATGCATCAGCCTTGAATTTTCCCATAGTTTATATCTGAGATTGTATTTGGAAATTTCCAAAAAATTATCAGTTATGTGTCATATGCACAGCCATAATACCTTACTGGGTCATATCTTGCAGTAAGCTGTCCACCACAAGACTGTAAAGAAGGGAGGAAAGAATACTCTCTTGTGGGCAGCCCCTCATTATGACTATTCCTTTTGTTTCCCGAAGAAGGCTAACGGTGATATTTCTGTTGCTGAGCATGGAGTGTCATTGACTTCATACTTCTAAGCAGCCAAAATACTGATAACAGTTGTTGTCAAAATTGCCCTTTATGTCTAGGAAGGCCTCTAGGGCTATTTCTTTCCTAGTCATAGAGTTCTCCAGTCTGCTAGCAAGGCAGTGTAATGCCATAATGCAAGACTTGGATGACTGGTAGGCATGTTGATTTCGATGGAGGGGAATATCTGACAACATCCTACTTCTGATGTATCTTTTAATCAGTCTTTCCAAAGTCTTTAAGAGGAATGCAAGACTAATTGGTCAATAAGCCTTAGCTTCAGTGTAATTATTATGACCATACTTACGAATAAACATTACTCTGGTATTAATTGATATCATTGCATGATTCAGTTGAACTACACACTCTTAAAGCTTCACTTACTTTTCATAAATATATGGAACCGGTTTCGAGAACCTTTAGTTCCCATCTTCAGCCAGGCTAAAGTTCAACTGTTGGATCATTCGTTGAGCTGTGGGAATGTATATTCTGCTCTGGTGGTGGTGTGATAAACTTGTAGTTTATGTTTTCATCCCCAGCAATGTTGAAGTTCATTATGCTGCCTTTGTATTTGTAGATGTAGATTTTCTCCCAGGTTGCTAATTCCGCAGGTCCTTGTACTGATTTTAATAATTTTGCTTTATTTATTATGTTGTGATTTTGTGTCCAAAAATGATATACCAGTGCTGATTTCTCTATTTGCTTGTACTTTTATGTTCCTGAAATGTTCCTTTAGCCGTGTGCCTATGTTTCTCTTTGTTTTTCGAATGTAGATTTTTTTACATTCTGCACAGTTTATTTTGTAAATATCTGATTTTTCTTCTTGGGGAATACTGTCATTAACATTATCTATCAGTAAATTTTTAACATTAAATCTATTAATTGGTGACTACCTGATATTAAAATCTTTAAGAATATTTTGAATTTTTTTTGTGGCCCATGGATGGTATGTGAATTTTTTAAAAATTAGTTTATCTTTTCTTTCTGAAAGTGTTTTGGTTTCTTTGATATGGTTTGTCTCTTGAATTTCTGCACCTTTTTATGTACTAGTTTTTTTAAAACCATTTTTAACTGCTTTTTCTTCTATTTGTTTGTATTCATTAAAATATTCTTCTTTGCTAATTTGTAGGTTAACTAGCTGGTGTGTTAAACTGTTAATTACTGCATATTTGTGCGCTGTGGGATTAAGACTGTCAGCTTTGATGTGATTATCTGCGTGTGTATTCTTTCTGTATATTCCAAATTTAAGATTTTTGTGGCATTTCATTATTTTAATATCCAAGAATGGCAGCATGTTATCTATTTCGTATGGTATGTTTATATCTTGTATATTTAGAAGTTTTAAGGCATTGTCAATGAGTTTTTTGTTAACTATGGCAAATATATCATCTACATATCTATACCATACCTTAACTATGTATGGAAAAGCTGTGTTGATATGTGTTTCAAATCTACTCATGAAGAGATTAGCTAGAAATGGAGATAAGGGGCTGCCCTTTGTAAGTCCTACTTGTTGTTTATAAAATTTTCCTTTAAAAGTAAAAAAGGCTTGGTTTATGCAAATTTCTGTCAGTTTGATGTATTCTTTTATGTGTCTATCATTAATTCCACTTGTTTTTAGCCAATTATGTAGGTAAATTAGGAGTTTTTCTTTTGGTATGCTCGGAAACAGAGATTCTACGTCGAAAGATATAAGAGTGTCAGAGGGATGCAATTTTATGTCTTAATTTTTTTCTATTAACTGATATGAATTGTTTATGCTCCTGGTTTGAAATTTTGGTAATGTCTTGAATCTATTAGCTAACCATTTTGCTAAATAGTAAGAGGGAGTATTGATGTTGTTAATGATGGGGCGCATACCATTTCCAGTCTTGTGAATTTTAGGTAAACCATATACCTTAGCTATTTTAGGGTAGCTCTGTTTTTTTTTGTATATTGTTTCTTTTGGAATGAGTGTATGTTTTCAGAACCTTATTGATGGAATTAACACACCCTTTCAATGGGTCTGACTGGATCTGAACATATTCTTTTTTATCTAGTAAATTCTGCATTCTATTTCTATAATACTCTGTTTCCTTTGTCTGCTTTAGTATAAACAACATCTTTTTCATTTAAGGATTTTATTGTATTCTTACAAGTCTTGTGTACTGCTGTATTCTTTTTTTTTAACAATGCCTTTGAAAACTTTTTCTGATATAATTCTAACTATTTCTTTTTCTTTGTTCTTCAATCCTTCAATGGCCACTTCCAAATCTACCAAATAATCCTCTATTTTAGTGGAGTATTGTACAAAAGTTTTTAAGCCTTTATTTAGAAATGCTAATTCTTTTTTGAAATTTTCATTAGATAGATTTTCTACATAATTCTGTTTAGGGTTTGCAGTTTTCTTTGGTTTATGATAAGGATTACTAAATTTTCTTTTTTGATTGCTGACTTTTTTGTTTACTCGAAATTGTATATGTTCTAAGGCTGTTGGAATTAAATTATCCCATATTATGCAACCTAACCTCTTTGAAATCTGTAAGTGTTTTCCGTATAGTTTAAGATCAATATTTGCCATTTTAGTATAATGAAAACATAAACTACAAGTTTATCACACCGCCACCAGAGCAGAATATACATTCCCACAGCTCAATGAATGATCCGACAGTTGAACTTTAGCCTGGCTGAAGATGGGAACTAAATATTCTCGAAATTGGTTCCATACCTTTATGAAAAATAAGTGAAGCTTTAAGAGTGTGTAGTTCAACTGAATCATACAATGATATCAATTAATATGATTAGCTTCACTGTGCAAGTTCCAATTTACATTTAAGTATTACTCTGGTAGCTTCCAGGCCTAAGGAATATAGCCGAAGGCTATGCTGGCCCGAAAGAGATGACAGAGAAGGGTATAAAGCGAGTTAGGTTCTTTCTGCAACAAAGCAGGAAAGATGCCATCTCTGCCTGGCCACTTAAATGATTCAAATGTATTTACTGCCCATTTAACACTTTGAATTGTGACAACTTGACATGCAAATTCCCAGTCCTTCTGTGATGCTCTTAGTCTAGAGTTTTTGCTGTAGTCTGTGGATTCACATGTGTTATCAAATATGCACCCAGAGAAGTGTGCCTCAAAGAAAACTTTTGAGCATTTCTTCAGCTGGAAACATGAAGCCTCTTGTAGGCTTGCACATTGTTCCTACAGGGTTTATAGGACTGAGGGCCAAGGCTCTAATGTAATTTGGTTGCCTTTGGCAGGCTGCAGATTTCCTGGCAGAAGGATTGCCAAGAAGGAAGCCCTTTTGGCCCTTCAAATACCTTTATTATAGTCTGTAAGGGCTGTATGATATGCCTCCCAGTCACCAGTTCTTTTTGCCTTGTTAAAGAGATGTTGCATCCTTCCTCTCTTGTGTTCAAGGTCTTTAGTTCACCATGATACTATCTTGGATTTCATCCATGATTGCATAGGGCAATTATCGTGATAACTATCAAGTATGGCCTCTTGGATAAGATAGGTGACCTTATCAATATCACTGAAAGATTTAATCTTGTTAATCTGCCCAATTCTACTTGAGAAATTCTGCATATATGTCATCCACCAGTTCTGTTGGGATTCCTGTAAAGATTGGCATTTTTTACTACATTAACATTAAATTATATATAGTTAGGGTCCGATAGTGATGGTTTGTCTGATCATCCATTCTGTAACCTGAGTGGAGATATATTCCATGCTAAAAGTAATGTTGCATCAGGTTGCATCACACCTTGAGGTTGAATGAAGAAAGAATGAATAAAATAATGAAGTGATGAAGTTCAGTTGCTTCTTAGTCTGGCCTCTCCTCACCAACCTACTGGAGACTCTACCAGTAGCAAGCTACTGCTGGTATAGCTGTTGATTTGTAGAGGCTCACTAGCCTTGCCACCAGTGACAAGGTCCTGCAACTCCTAAGTGGGGTTGCTTAACTTTTTAATGCAACAGTCAAAACTATTCAAAACTGTATGCAAAATTTTGTATGAATACACATGATGAAAGATGATTTATGTGGTGCATGCACACAAGGTACATATGGCAATCAGGCTCCACCTATTGCTTCCTCTCACCTCTCCTATTCACAAAATACTCAACAGACATTGACTTGCAGGAAGACTGCAAACCAAAGCCCCTTACAGATAAAGACTAAATACAAATATCAGGCATGAGATAGAAGCCACTTATAGACTGTTTTTTATGTATAAAAATGCATCAAACAATATTATAGGAAATTAAATGTTGAAATGTTTTGGTAAAGCATAAACTAACAACCTCCTAGAGAAACTGTTCAAAATGGTAAAATATATATATATATAAATTAACACTAATAATAAAAGTAGATAAAGATAAAACACAGAGAAAGAGTCACACTTGAAACTGCTATATTTCGAACTACTGCGAGTTCTTCAATGGCAAGAAGCTAGACAAGTGAAGGTGTCTAGCTTCTTGCCATTGAAGAACTCGCAGTAGTTCGAAATATAGCAGTTTCAAGTGTGACTCTTTCTCTGTGTTTTATCTTTATCTACTTTTATTATTAGTGTTAATTTGTTACATTGTTAATAGTGTTTCTTTATTTTTATGTTTCATTTATATATATATATATATATATATATAAAATGAAAAATGAAGTAACACTTTGAACAATGTAACTAAAATAGCAATAACTAAAGAAGCAGAAAAAATGAAGTAACACTTTGAACAATTTAACTAAAATAACAATAACTAAAGAAGCAGAAAAAGGATGAAACACTAGTTGTACAACTTATATTGAGTAATAATTCTATGAAGATATATATAAAAACTATTGAACCAGAGTTTTGTAAATTAAAAGAAAGTAAAACATCCAGGCACTCAAAAAAGTGTTCAATATTTTGATTTTAATGCCCTTCTTCAAGTAGAAAGTGATATGGAAATTGATCAGCAGTGTATCTCTTTCTACTTGAAGAAGCGTATAAAGCTGAACATATTGTGTTTTTTTATGTGCTGGACTATTTTACTCTTTTTAATTGTTTAATTTAGAACAAAAAGCATATAAACACTTACATGTAGAAACTATCACCATAAACTTTTTTGAAATTAAGGATGAGCTGTTTTTATCAAAATTAAATTCATACAAGGGCTCATCACACTGTAGCCCATGCAAAAATTTCAACAAATTTTTAAAAGGTGTATTTGTAGCACACAGTTACATTTATTTCAAATGGAACAATGCCCGGTGACTTGAAGAAAATAAAAGAAGATGAAATTGAATTGTCGGTGGTATTTTTTATGACTAGACCATGTAGTTTATGAGATATCATATGCACAGTATGACCTTTCAGATGCTTTTTAGAGAATTCCCATAGTCATTAGGCAAAAAGCAATACATCCAATAGTTAGACAAATGCAATACATGTCTCTCTATATTTTTTTTTCTACAGTTTAGGGAAATTATCATCAGTATGTTGCAGTTTATACTCGATGTTTTTCTGGATTAGGGATGGGAAATAAAAGTATAATCCTGCAGAAGATTGAGAATTTCTCAATGTCTTGCAGAAGAAACACTTCTTATAAGCCTCTTGACAAGACTTTACCACCAAGAATGGCTGAGGTCATTAATGTGTGGACTCGTAAGAGGGAAGTCTGGGGTTTGAATCCCACCAGGGCCATCCTCCCTGACTGAAGTTTTTTTTTTTTTTTTTTTTTTTTTCCAGGTTTTCCTCAGTCCTCATAAATGGCAAATGCCAGGCAGGTACCCTAAAATAAGTCTTGGAATGTTTCCTTCCTTAAAAAATAAAATCCTTTCCCAATATATCATTTCATCTCATTTACCATCAATGTCCACTGCCTGTGGTGCCTCAGCAGTAAAAACGGCCAATATACACCATTAAAAAAAATTACAAGACTTAAGCATGCTTATGACATCATGTGTACACTGAGAGCAATAACATTCTGTGATGTCTTGGCCAACTCGATGAGTCAGGAGGCACTTTAGCCTTCCATGCACGTGAATAGCATACATATATATGAGGGTAGATCCATAAGTTTCCGGCCTAACCATAAAGACAAAAACTATATTTCACTTTTCAATATAATTACCCTTTATTGCAATACCATCTCACATCTTTGAATTACCGCCATGGGTGGCCGAGGTTGTTAAGGCTCGGGCTTGTGAGTGGGAGGTCTGCAGTTCGAATCCCACCAGGACCATCTTCTCTGACTGAGGTTTTTTCCAGGTTTTCCTCAGTTCTCATAAATGGCAAATGCCGGTGAGGTACCCTAAACTTAGGCCTGGAACGTTTCCTTCCTTAAAAGAAAAATATCCTTTCCCAATATATCATTTCATCTCATGTATCATCAGTGTCACCGCCTGTGGTGGCTCAGTAGTAAAAACTGGCGTTAAACACTAATAAAAAAAATCTTTGAATTAACATTTCAATTCCCCCCAAAAATAGTCAGAGGTCTTGTCTGCAAAATGGGCATAAACAATATCCATAATAACATCCATCACTTCTTTGTTACACTTAAATTTTCTTCCTTGAAGATTCTTCTTGAGTTTTGAGAAGAAGAAATAAGTTGCTGGGAGCTAGATCTGGACTATAGGGTGAATGATTGGTCTCCTTGAAGCCATATTTCTTCACAGGTTCCTTTGCAACAAGAGCTGTGTGCACAGACACATTGTCATGAAGAAGGCGCACACTACTGCTAAGCTTTCCTTGCCTTTTCTCTTTGATGGAAGCATGTAGTCTGTGCAGTAGGCCAGCATAGTACTCCCCAGTTACTGTGGTGTTCCTCTCCTTGAAGTCAATGAAGAGTGTTTCTTCACAGTCCCAAAAGATTGTGGCCACGATCTTCTTGGTTGGCTGAGTGACCTTGGCCTTTAGAGGCAGTATTTTGCTAAATTTATGCCACTCCATTGATTCTCTTTTGAACAAGGGGTCATAGTGTAGGACCATGGTTTCATCTCCTGTAACAATGGTTTGCAGAACTTTTCTCTCGTTGCTACAGCAGAGCTGCAAAAATGCCTGACAACAGATGAGTCGTTACTGCTTTTGGACTGAGGAAAGAACTCTAGGCATCTATCTTGCACTAACCTTATTCTTGTTTAATTGATCATTATTTATTCAATTGACTGTAGTGTTAGAAAGGCCCAACCTTGCTGCTATTTCTGTAACGTTGAGCCATCGGACTTCCATAATTTCTTCTTCCACAAGAGCGGTGTTTTCAGGAGTGAGCACCTCCAAGGACAGACTTGCACGCTCTTCTTCTTTAATGCTTTCTCGACGCATTCGAAAAAGTTTGGCCCATTCTTTTATGGTAGAATATGAGGGGGATGCTGTCCAATCACTATTTAATTTCATTTGGAGTAAGTCCTTCTTTTATGAAGAACTTAATAACACCTTGAAACTCCATTTTGAGCATGTTACAATCTTGTGCACATAGCCTTCTTTATGCAACTATATCTGAACAACTGAGGATAGCAGAACAGAAGTTACAGCTGCAATTATTTACTTAACAGATAAGATATGACACAAGATAAGGCTTTTGTGAAGGTGATAATCCTTTTGGGGAGGCCAGAAACTTATAAACCTACCCTCATATATGCCAGTTGGAAGAAAGGTGATAGATTTGATTTAGCCCAGTCAACTCGCAAAATGGTTAGCAGAATCGATCATTTCATTTTATCCTAAGCCTTTGCTTTATGTTGGATTGCAAAGACCTTCACCCTTGTACTCTTATCGTATTGAATTTCATTGTATTTTTGTGAACATTTATGGCTAACAAAACAGGTCATATTCCTGGGAGTATTTCATAGAAGTCCCAGAAAAGAAAGTGCAATGTAGCATTTGTATTAGTTTGAAAGCAAAAATACATCCTGCATGATGCAGCACCGACAAATTTCCTGTGACATGACACAATCTTGTAGGCTCAATATTTAAACAGTTAATTACCAGCTGGCCACCATACAGCATCTCTGAAGACAATAACTGAATAACTAAATACATTCGTATGTAGTGGGTAGATTCATGTAACATGGAGTCTATTATCAGCTATGGCTTCAGTCTGAATTTTCAAATAAGCTTGGCTAAATAACTCTGCAATGTCATAAGGTGATATTTCATGTTGATTTTGCCATATTCTCATTGGTATTTCTTCACTGTAATGGTTTTTCAAAGGCCCCTATAAGCATCTTATTAAGGTGTTGCAGTTTGTCAGTTGAATGGAGTGGAGAACTTGCCATGATTATTTTTTAAATAATATGTTGCAATGAGTCGAACTAAACACTTGCATGTTTACTAACTTACTATTCCACTAGAGCATGTTTTGCAGATTTTTGTCTGCATCATCAGCTATTAGTCAATTGTTGGAAGAATTGTCATAATCTGTAGAGAATATACTCTCTGGCTCTGACAGATATCTAATAAATTTGAAATTTGTATTTTCTTCTCCTGGAATATCCAAGTTCATTAGTTGTTTTTGTATTTGTGGATGTTAGATTCCTTATTTTTTTTCCCCCACATGTTCAGTTATGTATGTGCTGTTGCCTGTAACAATTAATACTTTTTATTCATTTTCTCTATTGGATAGCCCAAAAAGTTTTAATTTTCCAAGGCTTCCTAAATGGGTGAAACCGTGTTTGTGCTGGGCATTTCTCCAGTGCATCACTTCTGTACAGTCTTCAGAGAACTGTTCGTAATCTCTGAAAATCTTGTAGAGAATTTTCCCTGTATTAAGATTACTGTATTATTTGATGTAGTTTGACAAGAAGTCTGTCCACCACAATGCTCCAAAGAAGTGCTGATAAAACACACAATAATAATTATATTAAATGATTGGCATTGGAAGATTTTCTTGCTTAATCATGCAGTTCTGTTTGACCCAGTATTTCAGATTTATACTTTGTTCTACGATAAATGTGTTTAAATTTTAACTAAGTGAAAGATTTTAACACTGAAATAAAGCAAATGTTGTACAGCAGCTATGTTTGCATGTAATGTTAGGGTACGTTTTTGAACGAACCTAGAGGCAAATGTAAACAAAGTAGTGGCTTCCTTCATAGTTCAAGTGCAGACTATCTGCAACCAATTTTGGAGCTCTTGACAATACTGATCTAAAGGTATATGAATTTATTATATCAATTACAGGTGTTCTGGATAACATCTCATAAAACTGAAGAACACTATGTTCAAATTAGCTTGGTAGTAATTTTTTTGCAAATTATTGTGCTCAATTTATCTCAGAATAGTATACAGGCTTTTTAATTCTTAAATTCTAATTAAAGTATTACATTTAACATTTGAATTTGCTTGCTATAATTTATATTTATAAAACTATATATGGTTTTGAAATGAATATTTCCCGGCTCATAAGACCCCAGGTATTTGCAATGCTTTCTATATGATCAAAATATTTATATGTAAATTTACTTCATAAGATGAGCATTTATCCCAGATTTTAGTGTCATAAGCAATATACGTTTTGCTCAGGCATATCGTAAGGCTATATGTTCGACCCTGTCATATTCTTTAGTTAAAGATGCTTGGATTTTGTTCTGTTGGAAAAGGACGGAAATGGTCCTATGTTTTGAGTTGGGGACTTAACGACTCCCCAGTTATAAAATCTGCTGAACCTTTCCTTCAAAGTGATATATGAAAGGAAGAGGACCCCAAAAAGCATCTTTTCCTATAAACAGTGTATGCTGTTATTTCTATTGTGTGTTTTCTAGGAGGCCTTGAAAATGTTCCTTAAGAAACATGCCAATGAAAACATGCTTAAGAAAAATAACAATGCCCAAATTAATTAAATCTAAGACACCCAGCTCATCGGGCAGATCGACCAACTGGTGGTGAAATAAAACCAATGGAGGGTTGAAGCCCAAGAACGCAGTCTCCGTAATTTTTATACAGCCTCTAGCAGTTTTTAGATGGGTTCTGCGTCAAAGCTAGTTGCTTGTTGTTCACCTCCGCTAGACCAGAGTGTTATCTCAGTTGAGACAAGTGATTCGTCTCACGTGTTATAAATTTGCACCAGTTATTGCAAGTTAAAGTCAGTTACGGAGAGATTTACAAAATTATATATGAGTGTTCACTGTAGGAACTGTAGGTTATGAGAACATCATAAGTGTATGGCAGATGTATTGTGATTGCTTGGGGCTAGTTGAACAGTTATGTATATGCTAAGTATTGCATGCAAAGCTAAGTTTCACTAAACCGTAGTGGACTGGACGCCATCATCATTCTCCTGGCGAAAACAGTGGTATATTGAAGGAATAAATAACATTGACAAACATTGCACCTCCAGTGTCAGTGAACTTAGTCACTGTCAACTTCGAACTCCAAATAAAGTTCCCCTTGCTTCCTAAGACACTCAAGGCTCCTATCAACGACAATAGACACTTAATCTGTGGCCTCTGAGCATAAGTTATTGATAACACTGGGCAACAATGAAAATGTTTTGGGCTTAAAAATAGTGAATTTACATGTATTTCCATCTGCTGAATTCAAAAATCACCATAAAAATGATAGATTAGCTCTTGTTTTGAAGATAAAGTGACATTTCATTTTTTAGAGTGAAGATTTTAAATTTGGGGGAATTTGTTTTGGGAGTTGGCACACCTGTCAAATAACAAAACACAAATGCTCTTCAGCTGTAAGTCGTAAACATAGATACTGTTGCTGTGACTGTGAATTACATTTAGTTTCTACTCAAATTAATGCAAAATTTCTGGTTCGCAAGTGCTTTTTTAGTGTAAAATTTGTAAAAATGCCACGAAAATGTGTAAATATGGTGAATAACTTTGGTTATATTTGTGGTGAAATAACATTTTCCTCACAGAAATGCAATCTGACGCCACTTGTAAAGACTGCCAAGCCTCTTGTGGACCCAAAAGACGTTCTTCTTCCACCCCTGCATATCAAGCTGGGTTTGATGAAAAACTTTATCAAAGCTATGAACCGAGAAGGACGGGCCTTTAAGTACATCAGAGAGAAATTTTCGAAATTAAGTGATGCAAAAATTAAGGAAGGCATTTTTGTCGGACCACAAATAAGAGAACTTGTAAAGGATCCTGCATTTGACCAAGTTTTGGAGGGGAAAGAAAAGGAAGCTTGGGAAGCCTTCAAGGGTGTTGTTCATGGATTTTTAGGCAACAAAAGAGATGACAACTACAAGCATTTGGTGACAGTGCTCCTGCAAAAATACCGTAACCTTGGATGCAACATGTCCCTTAAGATCCATTTTCTCCACTCCCACCTAGACTTTTTCCCTCCTAGTTGTGGAGCTGTTAGTGATGAACATGGGGAGAGATTCCATCAGGACATTTCTGTTATGGAACAAAGATATCAGGGCCGTTGGAATGAAGTAATGCATGTGGATTACTGTTGGTCTTTGTATAGGCATTCTGCGGAACTCCATCACAAGAGGCAAGCTAAAGGACGACGAAGTCAATAGGCCACCACATGATTCTCTTCAGACACCACTATCTGCAGAGTATTTTTCCAGCAATTTAGAACTCTTAGCATGTAATTACCAGTTAAAAAAATAAAATGCACTTTCATTGTTTTTAGCATGTATGTAATTAAAATGTATCCTTTTCTCTCAATCCGTTAATATGTAATACTTCCACCTTGTGTATATCATAGAAACTAGAGCTAATAAAATTTTTTCATTGTCATATTTGTTTTTCTCAACCCAAAATTAGTAGGAATTGCCTCATGAAGTGCTCGAAACATTCAAAAATTATTTTTTTGTTGCCCAGTGTAATAAATCATCTAGTGTACTTCATGTACTTTTTCTTTGAAGTTAGCAACCCTTTCCAATCCCTTCTCCAAGAAACGTGTAACATTCCAAAAATACACTAGTTTAATCTCAACAGTTAGCGCACAGAAGAGAATTGACTCATCACATGTGTAAAGAAGACCGGAGAGAGAGGAAGAGAGAAAGAAGAAGCAGGGAGTAAACCTTCAAATCAGAAATTGCCAAATTTCTTCTTGATCCAATGTCATATCAACTTCCACTTCCCCTGAACACCCCATTTTGGAGCCAAAGACCAATAGAGTTCTTTCTTCTCACTCAACTTATCAAATCTTTCGATAATTCAAATATCATCTCCTATCAATAATTCTGCTTCAGTTTAAATACTGAGTTCATTAAACTGCTTTTCGACATTCACTTGTGGTAGTCTAGAAGAATACTCAAGAAAGGGAGAATGCATATTTTAATAAATTCCATTTGTCACTTGGTGTCACTGTAAAATAGGAACACTGAAAGGTATTGACAAGTTGTTAAAAAGTCACTATATTGAACATTGGAAATATAACAAAGACCTTCAGTATTACAGAGGCATTATGGATGAAAAGAACAAATTGGACTGCCTCCTTTGTAAGCTATAAGAGGAAGATGGTGATTTGAGTATTTAATTTCTATGTTCAAAGAAGTTTAATTGCTTGTTGGCTGGTTCTGTACCTTATATGTCACATTCTACTACATCTAAGAATGTAGCTATGTGGGGGTAAACTAAATGAAAGAGTAACTGCATGGTTATTATCACACTCACTTGACTAGGAAGATGAGAGGAAATTTGTCAAATTAGATACCTGTATTTCACTAAATCACATTGTAAATTTATTACATCACAGGTTATCCAAAAGAGTTAAATAGTTACTACATGCCTGTAAATGATTTTAACATGTTCTTGACTGGTTCCTCTGAACAAAGGAAGAGAGAAGATGTGGCACCGATAGGTCCAATCTCTTGAAAATCTTTTTGAACTGTCCTTAATTATGCATTACCCATACTTTAATTGCTACATAGGTGAGAGAACTCCAAATCATCAATCAGGTTAAAGCATATCACTATGTGTTTCACCGCCACGAGTGGCCGAGGTCGTTAAGGCACGGACTCTTAAGCGGGAGGTCTGCGGTTCGAATCCCGCCAGGATCGTCCTCCCTGACTGAGTTTTTTCCAGATTTTCCTCAGTCTTCATAACTGGTAAATGCCGGGGAGATACCTAAACTTAGGCCTGGAATGCTTCCTTCCTTAAAAAAAATATCCTTTCCCAATTTATCATTTCATCTCATGTATCATCAGTGTCCACCACCTGTGGTGCCTCAGTAGTAAAAACGGGCGTTAAACACTACTCCAAAAAAAAAAAAAAAAAAATATGTGTTTCCAGAAATTTCTGTGTCACAGAACTAGCAGTGGATATTTCACTTAACAATTCATTGGCAATAATCCTAAGAGCCCCCACCACTCACTCACTCACTCACTCACTCACTCAATAATGATAATACACATGTTGTAATGTTAATGTTTTTTTTCTTTCTCTCTTTTGTAAAATGTGTGATTAAGAACTTAATTTTATAATTATTTTATTTTATAATTTTCAACAAATTAAAATATTATGTAAATGCTGCGTTATCCTTTTCATAAAATTTAATTCCATATATTATTCCAGAACTATGTTAATCATTGATTGGGTCTTGTCAAATGAGGACACAAATATTTGGTGACAAAAAATTAGCTTATTGGCTGTGCACTGTATTTCCTGTGCACTTGAACAAACTGTTTCAGTATCTTTGACTTATTAGATATTTCTTTCTCTTCAGTAATCTATATTTTGCTGCTATTCTTTTAACTTCTTGTCTCCTTTTTTAAATCACACTTTTTCCTAGTTACATTTTTTTAGATTTATTGTAATGTTTGTTTGCTCATATGTTTCAGTTAATTTTTATTCTTTCTTTTCAACTTTTCCATTAGTTTCTCTTGATGTACTGCAGGCATCACTGTATCCATATTAATGAACACCAGAATATCAACTGTTATGGAAAAGTGAATACTTATATTACTGCTAAAAATTATGCATTAGTAGATTAGCAAGTCACAAATATGTTTTGATATATGGACATAAATTTCAAGCATAATTAGTTGCACATGTTGTGTTGCATTTTGTACAAGACTCAGATTAACATGACTAGTATCACAAAGTTTAGAGCAGTTATGTTTTATAATCTGATTAAATAAATTTACTTGCTTTATTTGATTCAAAAAAGTCTAATGAAAAGAAACAAAACTATTTCTAAATAGAAGCACATCTAAAATGAAAAGATGTTTCCTTAGCTTGTATATTCTTCTATTTGTGCAGATGCAGTATAAGTAATGATGGTTGCATTGCTGAGAAATGCGCTTCAGTTCAGCATGGAAACAAACTGGTGGCTATTGCCACTACCAGATACAAAGAAGAGCAGATTGTAGCATACATGAAGATGTTGTGTAATAACTGTGGTCGTGTTTGTGATGGGATTGGACGTACAGCATTGCACATGGCATCATCTTGTGGGCATTGTAATGTAGCAAGATGGTTAATATGCAACAAGGCAGCAGTTATCAATTTCAAGGATTTGGAATCTGGATACACCAGCTTACATAGAGCCCTATTTTATGGTCAGATCCACGTGGCAGTGACACTTCTGAAGGTAAATGCATCCTATTGCTCCAAAAATAATGGAAGTTTAATTTAAATTTAAAAAATGTCTGTCTGAACCAATGCATTGGTTTTGGGCGTATTGCAAGGTGCTAAAACTTTTGATGCTGGCTTATATAAACTTGCTCATGCATCTTCTATTGGATTATTGACTTAGTTTATATTGAAGTCACCATGGTTAATAACATTAACAGCCTGAGGTAAACAGTTTATTATCTGTGTAGAGTAGAGATGATTGAAAAATTTATAGAAATATACGAGTTGTCTGTGATCCTGGATGCAAGAACAAAATCCATATGCCCTTTAATTCTTTATCTTAAGAAGAAAGCATATTGAAAGTTCATTCTTACATTAAATGTGTGAAGTATAACATTGCCTTCTAGTCAGTTGTCTTGAAGACAATTGTTCTCTTCTACTCCAGTATTCTTCACAAATGTGCCAGATAAATGAAAGTAGACATATTGCAAAATGTACATAATCATTCTCATTTAAGTAACACTGTGGGCAGTTGGAAGAGTAACAAATAGGAATTTTCTTTAGGTGTTCTGTTATACCAGCTGTACATATCTTGCTCACCCAAAATATTTTTTTTCTGATGCATCAATTGGAAAATTGTTTCAAACAAAAAATTTTTAATATCTTGGGGGAATTCTTGCTGAGGGTATACTTCTTGCATCTCCATTAATAATGTGGGAGATACTGAATAGAACTTGGTTTTGTAAATGGTATCATGTAAATTTTATTTAAGAATACACATACCCTCTCCAAGGGATATTGTGAAATGTATCACACGGTACCATTTTAGTCGAGAAAACAGTATATATGGAAAAAATAATTACAGGACTTCTTTTAATAGCACCACAGTGCAAACTAAATCATTTAACATCTTCAATAATATAATCTAATAAATTAGTACCTGCCAACTTACATTCTCTGTAGATCAGCAGCATTTCTACTTTCTCTTCATGCATGTACATCTTGTAAGAAAAATTGTAGTCACAATAGATCAGTGCAGTGCTGACTTAACCTGATGCATGGCTACATGGTATATAAGCTAAGACAAATACAATTTCAAGGGTGAGGGAGATGGGTTACCTACCACCTCCTTCTCAGGGCACCTGGTTTAAATGAATCAGATATAATAAACAAAACCCAGAACTATACTGTAGTATTACAATGAGTAAGTAATTTGTATGTACAATCAAGGTGTTAAACAGTTCGGTTTCTTTAATAACTGTGCTCTCCTTACCATTGGAACATCTACTGTTTTCTTGACAAAAATGGTACATTGTGACACATTTTTGAATAGCTCTTGGAGAGGGTAAATGTATTCTTGAATAAAATGTACATCGTGCCATTTAAAAAAACCAGTTCTATCCCATGTCTCCCACTTTAATGGAGATAGAAAAAAAAGTATACTCTCAGCAAGAATTCCCCCATGATGTTTAAAAACTTTTGGTTGCAACAATTTTTCATTTGATGCATCAGAAAAGTTATTTTAGGTGAGCAAGATAAATGGGAGACAATGTATTTCTGCTGTCTGTTAATGCCTATGCTACCACAGCTGATTTCGATGGTAAATCTGGGTTTAATTTTGGGTTGAGGCATTATTCAATCATTTGTTCCCTCGTGAGCTATCTATATGGTGCTATTTATTAATAACACTGGTAAACAGTGAACATTTCCTGTCTTGAAAATACTTATTTCATAATCATTTCAGTATGTTCAAAACAAATATGAAACTTAAAATGCTTAGTTACCTCTCATTTCCGAGATATAGCCCAATTATAATGTTTTAGGATATGTATATGAAATGAAGCATGTGATGCTTTGAGCTGTTAAGTAAGGTAAATATAGTGGCTGGCAAACCTGAGAGCAGGAACGAGAAGTCACCATAGATATTAGTTTTGTTCATTGTCTGTTTACGCCTTGCTTTGAGTGAGGGTTAGTGGGTTCTTTCTTTCATTGTTTCCAGATTTATTTTGTGGTCATACTAAATGCTTAAACAAATCTTATAATTTCTATCATGTATGTGAAGTGGTATTTTCTGCCCAGAAATGCCCAATTACTCCACTTGTGAAGACAGCCTACCACCATTATTTTGGTATTAAAGAGGGATCAAGACAAAACATGAGCACCTGGCATTTGCTACAGTTTTCGTACTGTGAATCTTCTTGGATGGATCTGTAAAAACACCCTTTGGCATCCCTATGGTTTTGAGAGAGCCAACAAACCGTGTAGATAATTGCTATATCTGCATGGTACCTTCTATTAAAGATATATCAAGAAAGAAGTTGAGCATGAAACACCCCAGTATTCCATTATAGCTGTCCTACCAGTGTGGCATGGAATGTTTACCTGACCTCGCCCTCCAAAGGAGTACAATCTGGATTTTGATGAGGATAGTATGGAGGTGACGTCAGACCCACACCCTGAGACTTCATCTTAGCATACTGATTTTGTACATGAGTCACTGGGTGAGCCACACAGACCTATCTAAGGTGAACTAAGTGATTTAATTAAAGACCTAGGTCTAGCAAAAGACAAAAGCTGACCTTCTAGGTTTTTGGTTAAGACAGTGGAATCTTCTAGAACATAATGTTAAAATTGTCAGTGTACAGAAGTTGGTAGAAGGATTTGCTTTCATACTTTAATAATAACCTATGATGGTTTCACAGGCAATCAGCCAGGTGAAGAGCTTGTGTCCTCCAAACTTTGGCCATCGTGACTCTGTGGCTATTGGTAGCACTGAGGGCCATTTTCACCAATGATGGTAATTATATCAATTGTGTTAAAATGGGGAAAAATGTGATCTTCCCAAAACTGGTGTTTCACAAAGCACTTTTAACTCTTAATAAGTTTGACAAGGTCAGTTATCTTGGTTTAAAATTTTGGTGAATTTTCACTCTTCTGGTTGTAATCTAAGATTATCAGGATAAAGATGGATAAGCATGGTATTTAAAAATTGAATGCAGTATGAAAGAATTTGAAGTGACCAAGATGGATCAGTTCATTTGAGTCATATGATGAGCTGTGATCGCAGAGTATTTTTGAGCCTCTAAATCACATGACAACTGAATTCTCGTTGCTGTGGCACTGCTTCATAGAGAGACATGTGTTGTTTTACCAGAGAGTCATTTGTACTAACATTAAAAATAGTAGAAACATATCATGATGTCTAGAATCTCCATCTCTCATCAGTTTCTGTTAAGTTATGAGTGAGAAACTTCACTTATTTTTAATATTCTGAACATGTTCTGAATGCACTTGTGTTCATATCAGCTACATTCTTCCTGTTCTTTCATCACTGTCTCCCTTTTTCTGTAGCATTTGCCAGATCAACTTCCTGATAAGGCCATTCTTCCAGTCGGATTTCAAAACATTACACATTTGCTTTTGGATTTAAACATTTTGTCTCAAATGGCTGGTTCTGTATGGTTTCTTGCTGTTGTCAATACTTTTTTTTTCTGTATCAATTTTTTTGGCCAAATGAGTGAAGTTACTGCAGATTTTTCTGTTTCTTTGTATCTGATTTTTCTTAAATGCCTCCTTAGGCTAAATTTTGTTTTGTTCAATCATTGTATACCTGGCAAATTACATTACATTCTTTGAATTTTTTACTGATATATGCCTGATATAATATTTGCTTGAATTTTATCTTATTGTGATGTTTTAACCAATTAACTTAAGATGAAACATGTTCTGGGGAATTAGGGTAAAGTTGTGTTTCTTGAATATTTCTCGGAATTTATTATGGTATGTGAATTTTTTTGAAAACTTATTTCCATATCTCTTTCTTTTTCCAAAATGCTTGTGTCTTTTATGTCTTTCTGTCTTTGGTAATTTTTATTAGTTTCTATATTAAATTTTTTTTTGAAACTATTATTTATGGTGATCTTGATGATGAGTTGCTCTTTTCTTTGTTGTGTGATATGTTCACTAATCTGTTAAGTTATGAAAAACTGCATGTTTAAGTATAGTAAACTAGAGTTTGGAATGTACAGAAAATCTCCACACAAATACAAAACAAATTACCTCCCTCCCTCTTTTTATTTATTTATTTTATTTTATTTTTCCTTTTATACTGGTGCACCAGAGGTGGTGGACACTGATAATAGATGAAACGAAATGATAAACTGGGAAAGAATTTTTTAAAGGAAGGAAGCATTCCAGACCTAAGGCCCTGCATTTTCTATTTATGACTAAGGAAACCTGAGAAAAACCTAAGTCAGGTGAAATTGAACCCCAGACCTCCTGCTCACGAGTCTGCAACTTAATGACCTAGCCACCTATGGCAATGAACAAATGACTGCTTCACCACCCAACATGCGGCTTTTCATACCCTAACACACAGATCAGTTAACATATTGCTCTGCAAAGAGGAGTATGTAAAGGAATGACAACACATTAATACTGCTATAAATAATGGCTTCAAAAATTAATTACTATAAAAACAAATAAAAAAATTACCATAGATATTAAAGACACAAGCACTTTGGAAAAAGGAAAAGATAGAGAAATGAAAGTTTTCAAAAAATTCACATAGCATAATAAATTCAGAAAAAATATTAAAAGAATACAATATTATTCTAACTCCCAAGAATATATTTAATCTTAAGTTAATTATTAAAATCATCACAAAAAGATTAAATTGAAATAAATAATAGATCAAGCATCTATAAAATAAATTGCAAAGTAAATAACCAGGTATATATTGACCAGACAAAACAAAATTTAGGCATAAAGACAAAAGAGCATTTCAGAAATGTCAGATTTCTAAAATAACAGAAATACCTACGGTAGCTATACTCTAAAACCATGAAATAATCACAGAAGCAAAAATTGTTAAAAATGCAAGGAACCATACAGAATTGTTAGGGGAGAAAAAGAAGAAAAAAATGTAAATGCAAAAACAAACAACAGATGATCAACTAATCTGGAGGTCCCAGCTTTGATTCCTGGTCAAGTCAATCCACTTGAGTAAGTTTTTTTTCCAAAGTTTTCCCTTATCCTAATAAAGCGAATGTGTCATTGGAAATTTCAAAGTGAGTATGGGGTGGGGAAGACTGGTTGAAACCTTAGGTTTTCAAACCGTATTTGCTTCTGTATTGAATTGGGTTGCCAGATAGCTTTAAAATACAAAGGACTCTGAGCTCATTTGTACCATGATTAATTAATTTCATTCTTTCTTACATACTACAGACATACACCTACAGTACTCTTGTTCACAATCTCCAATTATTATGATAAGATCAATGCAGTCAAAGTGACAGAAAATAATTGAAATCCTACAGAAGCATGGCCTTGTTAGGAAATTCATCAGGTTACTGTGAGAGGCAGGGGAAAATAGCAATGAGAAAGCAACATGGAGAAAGCAGCTGATGCAAGTGCATTCTTAATTTGTCCATAATGTAAAAAATTTAGTGATGTTCCAGTGTTAAAAATCCAACCAACATAAGTTTAAATTAAATTCACTTTTTCAGGTTTTCCTAAATAAGCTGATTTGTGATATAACATTAATTAACTGTAAGAGTGGATACTTTTTGTAGTTTCTACTTTCTGTGCCCATATTTTAAATTTATAAAAATTATTATTCTCTTGAATAATCTCCTTTGGCTGACTAATGAGATAGTTGTATCCATGAAATGGTCTGCAGCATGGTTAGTTACTAAAAATAATAAATATATATTGTGTGCATGCATGAGTATATACTTGAAAATTCTAAGATAATTTTGCTCATCTGAGGAAGTTTTTCTTATAGTTTAATAAAAATTTTCTCAAGTGCACATTAGGTTTGCTATCTCTTTCACAAGAGCACTGAATTAAGCTCTATAAGCTCTACTAAAACAATGCTTTCCGAAATTCATTTTCTTGTTTCTTTTCAGCTCATTTGTAAACATTTTTTTCATTATGCAAAACCAGCATGAAAACCTTGTTGACTGAAATCAACACCATATGTTTTCAAAACAAAAATAGTATGGCAGACTGTTGTCATCACGTATTTATTAATTAATGGGCATGAGAAATCACTGGCTCATAGAACTCATCAAGAAGAAAAACTTAATTTTGAAGTTGTGGTTTTAATGTCTTAGTTGAATTTCATAGTTTCAACATAAACCTTGCTACAGTGGGTCACATGCGGCCTTGGCATAATGAAGAACTGGTCACACCTTTATTCTGTGAGTGTATGCAAAGTCTTTATTTGATGTTTCTTCAAATCTTTGCCACTTATGATCAGTAACATTTCAAATACACAGCAAATAAACTATGCTTTGGAAACTAGCAGATCTTTGGAGGAGGCTGTTTTTTGTTTGGTGTGTGTAGATTTTTTGAATTCCTTACATGTATAATCATTATTAATGAAAACTAACTGCAAATGTCTCAGTTCCTCTCTTAGGAATTGCAGCTGACAAATGTGGTTGGCATGTTTTACTAAAGTTTAATTAGGCTTGCTTTTGCTGTGAATGATGATTTAAGGTGTTATAATAGCAACCAATTTTCTGTAAACTTTTAAGTTTTAGTTTTCATTAGGTTAATTAATCACCATGACATCTGAAAAAGAAGAAAGTTGGTTATATTGCTTTTCCATAGTGAATTGAATATTAGGATATACAACAAATAAATTATGTTAATTGATATGATTGGCTTCACTGTGCAAGTTCCAATTTACATTTAAGTAAATAAAATTATGCTTTGGAAACTAGCAGATCTTCGGAGGAGGCTGTTCTTTGTTTGGTGTGTGTAGATTTTTTTTAATTCCTTACATGTATAACCTTATTAATGAAAACTAACTGCAAATGTCTCAGTTCCTCTCTTAGGAATTGCAGCTGACAAATGTGGTTGGCATGTTTTACTAAAATTTTAGTTAGGCTCTCTTTTGCTTTGAATGGTGATTTAAGGTGTTATAATAACAACCAGTTTTCTCTAAACTTTCAGTTCTGGTTTTCATTTAGGTTGATTAATTACCATGACATCTAAAAAGGAGAAAGTTGGTTATCTTTCTTTTACATAGAGAATTGGATTTTAGGGTGAACTATTATGTATTGTAAAATATTTCCAGCATCTCTTCACCGCGAGGCCATACTGCAAATATGACATTAACAGATTGGTACCTTCAGTCTGGCTTTTTAATGGCAGTTTCTAATGCCATTGTTTTAAAGTCTTCCATAGAATAATTAGCAATAACAGGTACCAGTGGATTTCCCATGACCACCCTGTTGCATTGTTCATAAAAATTATTATTCCATAAGAAATATGTAGTGGTCAAGCAGTAAACATAAATGTCTGTATTATCTCTGGAGAAAATAAATTTTATCTTGGTTAATACATCCTGTATGGGCACTATTGTGAACAAGATGATGTCATAGCTGACAAAAATATCTGAAGGAGGGACTATCATGTTACATAGTTTTCCTACAAAATCAACTAAGTGTTTTTATAAAACTGTCAGACTGGGTGACAAATGGCTATAGCAGAGTCATGACATATTTTGCAATGTAGAAAGTCAGGAGGCTGGCCAATTTTTATTTGCACTCTTTTGTTCAACTGTTCATAAATTTCCTCTTTGAATGGACTGTTGATAAATAATTTAGAATGAAATAAATGTGTACGAACTATTTATTGTTTATATAATTTGAGTACAGTTTTTTGCTAGAAAGTCAACTGTTTCATTCCTGCTAAGACTGCAATGCAAAAGAATCCATTGGAACCTTATTTCCTTCCTTACTATATGGAGAGGTTTATGAGTATCAGACCATTCTGGTTGATAGATTATAACCAATGAATAATGCTTTTAATGTTGAAGGTGAATCACAGAGTATCACAGCATTACAGAAAAAGTTCAGGTGGGTTGTTAACTGTTTCAAAACTATGTTGATAGCTGTAACTCTCCATCAAAATTTAATTGAAAAGATCCTAGTTTGAGGTAGAAGTTAAATAAACTATAGTGAATTCCCACACTGGCATTACCATTGATCATCCTGCACCCATCAGTATGAGCCTACAGCCATTCTTTTTTGAGATAAAAGGAATTATGGTTTCTCTAACCAAGGCTTGGAGTGTAATTAAAAAATGTTGCCCTTAATAACCTTCTCCAGAATTCTAAATTGCATTTCACTTCTATAAAATCAAACAGTGATGAGGAATGTAGCATTTTTTCAAGTTTGGAATAAAGTATGTGTTGTTTCCTCATTTCTATGATATGTTTTAAAAGGCCTCATGAATTTTCAGTGATCTAGTGAGATGTATATAATCTGTCTAGTAAATATTTGAAGGTAATATTATTGACTTTTTATGCTGTATTAAGAGAAGTATGCTAAATACTTTGCTAAGTGAAAAATGTTTAGTACTAATTTCAAATTTGGAGAGCTGTTGCAGGAATGGATTTGACAGCTTCTGTTATTAAATGCATAGCTTGATTCTGCACAAGTTCCAATGCTTGCATGTTAGCAGTTGCTAGTGTTTTACAGCCAGAGCTATGCTTCAGATAAATTTGAAATATGTCATATGTTACAATCTCAGCTCTATTTCTATGTTGTCATAGTCTTTTAACACTTGCAGATAATTTTTCTGTGCTGCCACAGAACTGAGAGCACAGAACACTTCTATCACTGTGAGTGTGCAAATCATAATTTTTTTCACTCATCTGTCCAACATAATTATTCACCAATGCAGCTGAGGTTAAATATTTACTTCTCACATATGATGGTTGTTTTCAGTTTTTGATAAAGACAAATTAACTGAATGAGGTTTCTCTAAAATGAATTAAGTTCTCTCTCACTCAAAATAAGATGAATATCATGTAGCTTTATGTGTTAGAAACTTGCTACATATTGTGCCTTCATTAATAATTTCATTCACCCTTTCAAAGTCCTGCAGTAGTTCATTTTATGTATTAAGCAATTGTTTTAAATAATTGCTCCCCTCCCATTTCACTAGTAGGGTCAAAACACTAAACTTGTCTGTGACATAATAGCCACTGGTGGACCAAGGAGGACAATCAACCAGCTAGCTGCAAACTTCAATTCAGTCTTTTTTTTTTTTTATTAGTGTTTAACACCCGTTTTCACTACTGAGGCATCATAGGCGGTAATTCAGTCTTCATTGATCGGAATGAGGTGATGAATGGTCAGCTCAACATTGTTACGATTAGCTTTGTATGCTGCTGTAGTTCTCTAGTTTTTCTAATGCTGAATGAATACTGGCCCTGCACCAATCATGTTCTCTGGAGAAAAGTTGCTGTTGCTCGTGAAGACTTAAACCACTGCATGCCAATCTGAAGATCCAAAGCATGATGCTATAAGTCTCATTGGACCAAGAAAGGAACAAATCCACAATATGCCTACCTCAGAAAACTGCTGTTAAACATAAATTAATATATCCTACAATTATGTATTCAAATTGTTACTCCACTTACATAAAACTAAGACGTGTTTCTGGAGTAATCACTCCCATCTTTAGTTGTTGGCCGACTACTGATACACAAAATGGTGGCTGGATACCCAGATACTTCTGTGGCAGTGTCTGGTGGTTGTAGTAAGAACTTGCCGAGTTCATTCATAGGAGGAAAATCGAAGTTCATTAAATTTTCTTTATTTTTTATGATGAAAAATTTTTCCCAAGCGGATAGTTCCATTGGGTTTTGAAGCTGCTTCAGCAGATAAATCGGTGGTTTAATATGTGATTTTTAGTTCAAAAGTGAGCTGCTACCACTGATTTATCAACCCGCTTAAACCGAATATTCCTAAAGGGTTCCTTTCTTCGAATTTCCAAATTTCTCTTCATTTTTCTAATGTATCTTTGATCACAACCTGCACATTTGATTTCATAAATTCCTGATTTTTGTTCTGTTGTTATGGTGTCTTTTACTATGCAACCTAATAAATTCTTTATATTATATTTGTTCTTTGAAAATAATCTTACATTTGTTGTGGTAAGTTGGATAGTATGTGAAACTTTTGAATTTGTATCTTTCCTTAGTGTTCTTCACTGTGGAAACTTTAATACATTTTTGTCTTTTAAATTTATTGATAATTTGTAGAATTAATTCTACATCTTTTTTGAAACCATTGGTTATAGCTCTCTTTATTATCTGTTAGTATTCCATTTTGTACACTGTTTCTGTGAGAGGGATGTTGGTTAGTCTGTGTGCCAAGCTGTGAACACTGCATATTTATGTGGAATGGGGTTATAACTATTATTTTTATGTAATTTTCTCTATGTGTTTCTTTTCTGTGAGTTTTAAACAATCTCCATTTATTATGATTTTTAAATCTAGGAATGGGAGCCAACTATTCCCTTCTTCTTCTATGGTAAATTATATAGATTTATATTCTAGACTAAGAAGTTTCAGAGCATCTCCTGAATGTTTTGCTGCTATTATTGCAAATATGTCATCCACATATCTATACCATGTCTTGAAAAATAAAGAGAAGGCATTTTAAAGAAACTCATGAATAAATCTGCTAGAAATGGAGACAAAAGATTTCCCATAGCTAGGCCTGAAAATTATTGATAATATCTCTGGCCAAAACTGAAGAAATTTTTTGAATTCAAATATTAGTAAGTTTTAGCAATTTTTATATTTCTTCCGTTATAAATTTAAGGATGTTAACCATTTCTTTAACATATGCATAAGCTTCTCTGTTGGTATGCTTGGGAATAAGGCATTTAGGTCAAAATGACACCATTATATCTTCTGCTGTAATTGTGCTATTTTTAAGTTTTTTGACCAGTTCAAAGCAATTTTTGACGCTCAAACTTTGGAATTTTTTAAAGGAGTGAAAATGTTGACCAATTTTTTTGCTAACTGATATGTGAGTGAATTTATACTGTTAATTATTGGTCTCATGTGTTATTTTTTTATGTACTTTAAGAAATGCATTAAGTCTGGGTAGTACCTGATTGCTCTGTGAGACTTTCTGCTTTTCAGCAGTGGATAGTATTTTAATCTCACTCAATGTTTTAATTAAGTTTTTATTGCATCTACTGAGCAGATTCTTTTCAATTGGTTTGTGGTCTTCCCCTTTTAACATGATTTCTACTCTATTTATGTACACCTTTTTGTCTAAAATGGCTATTTTAATGCCCTTATCTGCTTTTGTATACATCAGTGGTTTGTCTTTTAACTGTTTTAATGTCATTCTGTAATTTTTTAATTGCTGTTGATTTACCATAGAAGAAGAAAGGAATGATTGGCTCCCATTCCTAGATTTAAAAATCATAAGAATAGGAGATTGTTTAAAGTTCACAGAAAAGAAACACACACAGAAAATTACATAAAAAAATTATAGTTATAACCCCATTCCACATAAATATGCAGTGTTTCACATCTTGGCACACAGACTAACCAACATTCCTCTCACAGAAACAAGAGTACAAAATGGAATACCAACAGATAATAAAGAGAGCTATAACCAATGGTTTCAAAAAAGATGTAGAATTAAAAATTATCAATAAATTTAAAAGACAAAAATGGACATAAGTTTCCACAATGAAGAACACCAAGGAAAGGTACAAATTCAAAAGTTTCACATACCATCCACCTTACCACAAAAATTTAAGATTATTTTCAAAGAACATGGAATAATGTTAGCCCCAAAGAACAAATATAATATCAAGAATTTAATAGGTTGCACAGTAAAAGACACCATACCAACAGAACAGAAATCAGGAATTTATGAAATCAAATATGCAGATTGTGATCAAAAATACATTGGAAAAATTAAGAGAAATTTGGAAATTCGAAGAAAGGAACACTTAAGGAATATTCAGTTTAAGCAGGTTGATAAATCAGTGGTAACAACTCACTTTTGGACTAAAAATCACAAATTAAACCATAGATTAATCTTCTGAAACAGCTTCACATCCCAATGGAACTATCCACTTGGGAAAAATTTTCATCATAAAAAATTAAGAAACTTTTAATGAACTTTGATTTTCCTCCTATGAATAAACGCTGCAAATTCCTACTGCAAGCACCAGACATTGCCACAGAAGCATCTGGGTATCCAGCCACCATTTCCTGTAACAGTAGTCTGTCAACAACTGAAGATGGGAATGATTACTCCGGAAACATGTCTTAGTTTTATGTAAGTAAGTGGAGTTTAGTTTAATTTAGTGTAAGCAAGTTGAATACACAATTGTAGGATATATTACCACTCCATTATCTACAGCTTCATAAGAACAATTTATTCAATAAAATTAATATTTAAGAATGAGGGTAACAAATCAATAGCTTTAGCTGATACTGCCTATAAGTTCTCATACAAATAAAAAATAACTATTGAATTTTATTAGTAAGAAATCTATCGGTATTTGGTTCCTTTGTGCAGAAATAATTCAATTAAGATGTGAAAATTTACAGAAATCAAGTACTTGAAAATTTACTTTTCTTCAATTTTCCCAATTTTATATAATTAAGATAGTAAAGCTTTAATTTGGCATTCAAGTAAAATGAGTTTTTCAGCCATCATCTTTTGTATCCACTTTTCTATCACATATAATTGTGACTCTACAACTCTGCATATAAGTGCAAACTTGTAACTGCTTGCAAGTAGCAAGGGCTTATAACAGCTAATGGAATTAAAATGAAAGTATACAATGTACCAAAACCTGTCCATTTTGAAACTTTTTAATGAATTCAGTAAAAACCATTTATCTAATGTATTTTAATATATTTTTCAAACTGCCAAATTAGTAAATAGAATAGTCTACCACTGCTTATAATGGAAACAGTATTCTTGTACACATTCTTTGAAGTAAACTATATTTTGAAACAGTGTGTGGCTTCAAGGAAACAATGTATGTGGGTCACTGTCATAAAACAATTGTTTCTTGCATTAATGCATTGGGTTTTTGGTAAACTTTATTGTCATATTGATAAGGTAGAAGAGCCTTATACTTATAGTGAATCTCCGTAAATCTTGTTCTGAGTGACTAAGCACAACACAAAATGGTGATTTTCATGATCAACGGTGTTGCATAAAATGTTACTTAGTAATTCAAAGAATTCAAAGTTTCTAATTTTTGGCTAGAAAGTTTTGGAAATAGTCACAGATTGTCTGGAATCAAATGTGGGGAAAGCAAGTAATGTTAACATATCTCTTGTTTCTGAGTGGCAAGAAAAACTGAAATAGAAGAATTTCAATCAAGCAATGAGGAGGAAAAGGTTCATTTTTAGGGCACATCGTATTAAATTGCTATTGTTCATAGATAAAAATATATAGGTGGCAAGATGCCAAAAGAATGCCTTACTATCTTTGTTTTTAAGACACTATAAATAATAAGATGGTTTATTTTAACTTCATACCTGAATAATATGGAAACCTGTCCAGAACAGAAAAAAATTTGAACATATTTCACTGTATGTATGAAAGGTATGTACAATTGTTTGTGGGACATTGAACATTAGAATTATTTAAAAGAGAAACAAAGGAGTTGATTTTTTTCTTCAAGCCTGTTTTATAATTTATAGATGTATAAGGTACTGAAAAGTTGCGTGTACATTTTTAATTTTTTTATTTTTCTTCAGTGTGACAAAACCAGTGAAATGTATGAACTATTGTAACTAATTGCAATTAACGTCCATGAAGCCATGGAACTTTCAGCACAAATTTTGTTCCTACGAGAATGTATTAAATATGTTCACACTAACTCCACTTACTTATACAACAATTATTGGATAGAGACAAGGATGTAAATTGAGTCCAATACTGTTTAACTTATTTATTGATATTATTCTCGATAGGATTATGGAAAACAATAGACATTGTCCAATAATTGGTAAGAAGGAAAACCACGACTGCTTTTTGCTGATCTCATAACAGGAGCAATAACTGTGATAGGATTGCAACATGTCATCAATGAGATTACTATATATTATGCAGAATGAGGTTTAAGGATAAATAGCAAAAAATCAAAGATAATAATATTTAAAATAGGAACAACGTTAAGAAAAGATGAGAGATGGTCTATAGATGGAGAATCAATATAGGTAGTAAAAGAATTTGATTATTTGGGGGTTAGATTTGTGAGTAATAATAGGTGATACAGTCTAAATGTGCAGAAGTTAAAGGCAAATTAGCTCTGAAGGTGGTTAGAGTAAGTTTGTATAAAGTCCCAGCATTATCAATGAAGTGGTTGGAAAGATTATATGAGGTTGTGGTCAAGTCCAAGATATTGTATATAGTAGAAATTTGGGGAGTTTCAAAGGGATGGATGAAGGTTAATATGGTACAGAATGTTTTATAGAGAAGTTTGGGGTTACCAAAAATGTAACTGAGGGGAAATGAATGAATAGAGTTTAATGCCTGTTTTTGCTACAGAGGCACCACAGGTGGTGAACCCTGATGATATATGAGATGAAATGATATTTTAGGAAAGGATTTTATTTTTAAGGAAGGAATCGTTCCAGGCCTAAGTTTAGGGTACCTCCCCAGCATTTGCCATTTATGAGGACTGAGGAAAACCTGGAAAAAACCTCAGTCAGGGAGGACGGTCCTGGCGATATGCGAACCCAGACCTCCCGCTCACTAGTCCGCAACTTAATGATCTTGGCCACCCGTGGCGGTAACTGAGGGGAGGGGGGTAAGTTTGGTTGAATTAGGAAGGAAAGGTATAGTAGTAGAGAGAACTTTGAAATATTGGTATGGAGGCCTGAAATTAGACAGTAATTATGCTTTAAAAGAATGCCACATGTATCAAAGAGAAGTATTGGGAAGGGAAAGTTGCTATGGGGAGGTGGGAAAGTTATTAGAAGTAATTGGAATGGGGGATATATGGAGATTGGGTGAAAGTAATGTTAGTGAATTTTGGAAAGTAGTGAGACAAAGGATAGAAGATATTGAGAAGCAATAGATTTGGGCCAGCTTAGAGGGAGAAAACTCTTTGGTTTTATACAAAATAGTTGAAAGAAACTGGAGATGGGAGAAATATTTGATAATTGCGATCAATTTGGAAGAATTAGAAGGAATTGGTATGGGGGATATATGGAGATTGGGTGAAAGTAATATTAGTGGATTTTGGAAAGTAGTGAGACAGAGGGTAGAAGATATTGAGGAGCAGTAGATTTGGGCCAGCTTAGAGGGAAAAAGCTCTTTGGTTTTATACAAAATAGTTGAAAGAAACTGGAGGTAGGAGAAATATATTAATAATTGTGATCAATGTGGAAGAATGGGGCTAGAGCATGGATGCATACAGGTATAATATTTTTAAAAGAATTAAGGAAAAATATTAAAGAAGGATGTGGTAAAGTGAATGGTGTGTTCCGTTGTATAATGGAATTTGAAATGGTAAAATGGTGGCAGAACAGATTTGGGATGGTAAATGGGACAATCTACAGAAAGATATAGTCGCAATAAAATTTTTATCAAATTAAAGGGTAGAAAAGATCAACAAGATAAGAGTTCCTAGGAAAAGTAAGGGAAAAGGGGGGAGAAGCATAAGCAGGAGGATACATAAATTGGTTTGAAAATGTTTTTTTATGATAGAGATTACTTACTATACATACAACTGGGTGGTTAAAATATGGGAAAACCATAGTTTTCTTTGTTGTTGTTGTTACTACAACATTAGGACAAATTTTGGGGGGGTAATTGCTCTCATCATCAGCTGTTGACCAACTACTTGATTTGGTAACTGGATCCCAAGGTGCTTTTGTGGCAGACTCTGCTGGTTCAAATAGGAACTTACTAAGTTCATCCAGGTGGAACATCAAAATTCATTAAATTTTTTCAATTTTAGTGATACATTTTTTTCCAAGAGATAGCTCTATTGGGTTGTGAAGTTCTTTCAGCAGCTTCGCTTCAGTTTTAATTTCATTATTTTGGGTCCAAAAGTGAGCTACCACTGCTTATTTATGAACTTGTTTAAAATGAATACTCATAAAGTATTCCTTTCTCCAAATATCTAAATTTCTCTTCTTTTTTTCCTATGTATCTTTGGTTTCAATCAACACATTTAATTTCATTAATTCCTGATTTCTGTTCTGTTGGTATGGTGTCATTTACTGTGGAACCTAATTAATTTTTGATATTATACTTGTTCAATGTTATCCATTTAGGAATGAAACACAGTGAAACAAGCATAAAATCTCTTCTGAGTGAAAATATTTAAAATATTTGAAACACACTTTATGTTCTCATTCTCAAGGAATAAAATCAGTCTGAGTTAAAATATTTAAAACACTCTTTATGGTTTCACTTTCAAGAAGTAAAAATCAGGACATGTTTCGTGGAACAATTGTCCATATTGCCAACCGTTAAATGACTGATGGATCATTCTTTGAAGTTGGGAAGGTATGTATTTGTGAGGACCCTAGTGGTCAAGTGATGAACTTAAACAGCATGCTGTCTACTTTTATGCTCGTTTCACTGTGTTTGATTCCTAAATGGATTAACATTGGATTTATATTGGCCATCAAGCCTATTGGAATAGGAGGACTCGGATCAGGTTTGAAACAATATGGAATACAAGATAGGATCTGTTTCTTCTCTTTACAAGCATGAAGCCTTCAATATACACTTCCTTCACCACAAACTAGAAATTAAAATGTTTTTTGAAACTTAAAAGAAAAAATAAGATTCAGAGTGGCAGATATATGTTTCTGAAATAGATGTTTGAAAGCAAGAATATAGCATTGCACAAGCAACCCTGTACTGCCATCTTTTTGTGTACTACAAAACCAGTTCATGACCTTTTGAATACCATCTTGTATTTTGTTGGTCTAATTAGTGTGACTTAGAACTCAAAGTTTGTCAAATTTGGATTTTACAGCTTTATGGTAGGAAATTTTGTTCCATCTATTTGCACCAAACTTAAAATATTTATTTTTTATAATATTATTATTAGAAAAAAATTATGAATTCAAAACTAGTAATTTCTTCATTAATTTCTACATTGACAGACATCATGAAAATGAACCGAATGTTGAAATTTATTGGAATATGAGTTGTTAGAATGTTCTATTTTTCTGTTAATTACTTTCTTATTTATTATTTTGGTAAAATGGAGTATAATATTATGAACTTAAGTAAAAGATCAATGGCTGAAACAGTGCAATTTTACAGTATGGAAAACTTGTTCCTCTTGGTTAGTATTGGATTTATCATGCAAAATCTTGGATCTACAATAAAGATTAAAAAAATTAAACATATTAGAAATGTATATATTAGCATTAATAAATGCAATGGTTTTATAAAGCAATCAAGTAGTGCTATTGTTTTGACATATATCCCCCCCACCTTTTACACTTTTTGGAGTTAAAGCTTGGTTAATTACACTGATGATGTTCTCTTGTTTTGACTTTGCAAATGACCACTGCCCAAACTCAAACAAGATAAATATTAAGCTTAAAGTAGAGAAACAGTAGCCAGATAAATTTTCTCATGCTTTGATTGGTTGATGATGTATTCACAACAAGGAGATGTATGTGAGCATTTCAACTACTGGCCTTTATATTTGAACTTTGAGCCTCTGAAGTTTCTCTGTTTTTGCTTAAGAGTTATGTTGAGAGGAACTTATTACCATGTGGCAGTATTATAATATGTGAATGGTAAGTTTGAGTTCCACTACAGCTGATACCTATTATCTTCTTCCTCCAACACAATTTATTTCTTTTTCCATTTCAAAGTGAATATAGATCATGCATACCTTTAAGCAACAATCAGTAAATTGATAATTCTGGGATTTGTTCCATCAGTGTCCGACCATTGTGTGCATGGCTAGCAAATGCTTGATATGGACACAAATGCACATATATGCTAATTTTGTAAAAATTGCTACACTATTAAGAAATCCTTAAAAAAAGAATGGAATTCATGCAATATGTTACTAATGACGTAAGTGTTTCAATATAAATAACACTAGTCTGCGATGAAATTACTGCCTCTAAAATTTGAATGTGTTAGGGTATTTCCAGCATGCTAAAATCAAATTCATTGCCAGAAAGTTTCTATAACATAACATTTTTTTTTATTTTAATTTTCTAATAATATCAGATTTTGAAAATTATAGAGTAGTTACTAAAACTAAAATACTTTAACATATATCTAATTTTACTATGTCAAGATATGACATTTAAATTTATTCTATGTATTTTTAAGGTGTTTATAGTAAAAATCAGGGAACACCACTCATAGCATGTGCTATGAAAGTTTAAGCAAGATTATGCACAGACTTGCCATTATGTTTATTTGTGGTAGATGGGAATATCAACCACCCACTTTGTGAAATACACATCTTATCTTTACAAACATGTATACATCCTGTCTGGTTCCTCTTATATTTCAGTAGTCTCTGTTTCATCTGGAAACTACAACTGCCACGGATGGCTGAGGTCTTTATGGTGCAGACTCATGAATGGGAGGTCTGGGGTTTGATTTCCACCAGGACTTTCCTCATTGACTGAAGTTTTCTCTAGGTTTTCCTCAGTCCTCAAAAATGGCAAATGCCGGGAAGGTACTCTAAACTAAGGCCTGGAACGCTTCCTTTCTTTGGGGGGGAGGAATCCTTCCCCAATTTATCATTTCATCTCATGTGTAATCAGTATCCACGACCTATGGTACCTCAGTAGTAAAAATGGATGTTAAACACTATTAAAAAAGTCTGGAAACTAAATCAGTTTGAAACTTTATTTGGAGTAGAATGTTGTGAGTTTTTAGTTCAGTAAGAAAGTATTAACCATGTTGCATTGAGCATGTATAAATAATCCAGATCACTTTTGTTATATATTGGGAAATTCACATTGTGTAAGCATTGTGAAAAAATTATATCATATAATTTTGGAATCAAACTTTGAGATCAAAGTAAAGCTTTGAGAGCACAAACCATATACAACATGCATTGAAGAACTTAATCATTGGGTCAGCAGAAGAAGACTGTCATAATTTTTGGAATACCTATTGGTTTGGAGAGAGCAGTTGAATCATAGTAGTAACTGCTACTTCTGTATGTGCGATGTGAAGGGGTACAATTCTAAAAATAAAAAGCAAATAGAGTATATCCAGTTGCCTGGTCAGCCATTTTACCTGTGTCTTAGGGCCTGATATACCAATCTCTGTGCAACCATAAAATCTTGAGCAATTTTCATTTGAGTCTGATATAGAAGTAAGGGAAGTTGTAATGAGTGGCAGTGACTGCTATATACCCAAATTGTCTGCTGCAAAATGTGGGTGTTTTAACCAGAGTGAATTAAATGACTTAGCAAGGGATCTTTCTCTCCCTAAAGAATTAGCAGAGTTGTTAGGTTCTAGACTCTTAAGGAAAAACTCTGCTATGCCTAGAAATATCATTCTAATGGTACTGATTATTTGAAATAGATTTTAAATCATTATTCTTCAAAGATGGCTATCTTGTATATTGTAGTAATGTCAAAGAACTTATGCTAAACTTTGAACTTCCAAACTATGATTCACATGAATGTAGACTGTTCATTGATGCTTCCAGAAAAATTTTAAAGTATGTCCTTCATAATAGAAATATTTTTGGTTCAGTGCCCATTGCTTATTCGGTAATCCTCAAAGAATTGTATGAAAATTTGGGATTGAACTTCATTGAACACAGCTGGTAAGTTTGTGGTGATTTTAAAGTTCTTATTATCCTGCTGGGTCAACAATCTAGTTTTACTAAATTTCCATGCTTTCTACATCTGTGGGATAGCAGGGCACAAGTTGATCACTGTACTAAGAAAGACTGGCCACCTGGAGAAAATTTGGAAGTCTTGTTCTAAGAATGTTGTGCTCCAAAAGGCTGTGAGCCCTTAAGTCCTGCTGCCACCTCTCCACATTAAACTTGGATTAATGAAATGATTTGTAAAGGCTTTAAATAAGGGAGGAGACTGTCTCAAGTATATATTTGAGAAATTTCCACTACTTTCTAAAGCAAAATTGAAAGAAGGTGTATTAATGGTCCTGATATAAGAAAACTGTCTTATGCAGCATGGATCAGACATCAAACACTATGGATGAAAAGAGAAAGCAGCATGGGTATCTTACTAAGTTATTTAAACATTTCTTGATAACAACAAGAATCCTAATTACGGAAACATTGTGGCTAACATGCTTGAAGCATACAAAGAACTTGGTACTAACATGAGTCTCAAAATTGATTTTTTATTTTCTCATCTAGATTATTTCCAAAAATTCAGGATTTTTTAGTGAAGAACAAGGAGAATGATTTCACAAGGTTCTGCAGGAATTTGAAAGGAGATACTAGGGATGCTGGAGCGTCAAAATGCTTGCTGAATATTGTTGGATGTTAAAGCGTGAAGACCTGAAGCGTAAAGACCTGAAGACAAACAAAAAGGAAGAAGATCATGAAATTTCTCAAATAAGAAGCAACGGCTGTAATTTTTATGTGATACTTTGTGCTAATTTGTACATCCAATAGTGAAGTAAACAAGACAAAACAAAACAAAAACACACTAGTGACACCTATGAACAACCATATATATTTATTTCAGTTAGTGAATCATTTTTACATATTTTTTGCATTTGAAATAAATAAATAAATTAAATAAAGTTTGTTATAAAGTTCACATAATTAAAACCATAATTAAATACGTTTAAAATGATTTTGCAAAAAATCCTGATATGGTAGAAGTAAACTGATCGAAAATTTGGATTTAGTACATTGATATTATTTACTGTGGGTAACAATCACTAAGTGTAAATTTGAAGGCTAGTGTAATCAGTAGTTTGTAAAGTATTCATAAGCTGTATTAAGAACTGCTATATGTCATGGAATTGATTCAGAGGCTTTGTGTTCCATGCTTGCTCGGTTACATTTTGCATTTCACAGTTTATCAGCACTGCTGTTGGAGTACTTTGACTACCTAATTGTTGAGTGACCATATTAAACAGAGGACTAGTCTGGTGAACATCAGGCAAGAGAAGTACTGGTAATTTCTGGTTGGACATTTTCTTACTGGAACATAATGTCAGGAGTGTGGTGAAAAAAAAAGTATGACTTCTTCTATAACTTCTCTTGTGTAGCAGTTGCTATTGAGAGTACTTGCAGTTCTTTGCAGTGGAGATTGCAAATTATACTTAATGATGCTACACACCATCATACCGCCATTCAATACATACAATTCATACTGGTCAATGCATACTGGATGATCGCACTAACCAAGACATTGTCTAATTCATATGTAACCACCTTTTTAGTCCAAATTATAGCAAAAATTGTTGAAAAACATGTATTCATTCCACCTGCCATTGTTCATGTTTATGAGCATTTTGGAGCCTGAGACATCTATGGGTTCAGGGAAGGGGAAATTGCCACAAAGGAATGTGGACAGTCCTATATGAAGGAGACAATGCCACGCTTATTGCAGTGTTTTACCACAGTGTAATACTTGTGATGAAGCTGAATGGCCTGTCACTACAATAAGGAAGAGATGTATGTCATAATGTGTTGTCACATTTAATTGTCCAAGCCAGATTTTTCCCTGCATCTGACTTTCTTCAGTCCATTTTTTCCACAATTGCATCGCTGTCATGTCATGTTATCTCCCATATGAGCAACAGTTTCACACTAAGAAAAGCAATGCACACCAATCATTTGTTCCCATTCAAAGTCTTGTCATTTGATTTTATTGTGCCCTTTCACATCAACAAAGCATGATCACTTGAAATATTGACTGCTTACAGACTATGATAAACTATTTGTGTGGCTCCACAAACAACCTCATTATAAGCCTACCACAACATTTCAGAGGGTCCTGCTATGACAAGGCATGGTGCTATTCTGTAATTCAGGTGGATAAATCAGCAGTAGCAGCTCACTTTTGGACCAAAAATCATGAAATAAAACCAGGAATAAAACTGCTGAAACATCTTCACAACCCATTGGAGTTATCCACTTGGAAAAAAATTTTCATATTAAAAAATAGAGTAAACCTAATGAATTTCGAGTTTCCTCCTATGGATGAGCTCAGCAACTTCCTGCTTCAACCAACAGAGGTCGCCAAAGGAACATCTGTTTGTCCAGCCGTGGTTTCGAGAACGGTGGTTCAGTGAGCAACTGAAGATGGGAAAGATTCTCCCAAAATGCATCTTACTTTTGTGTAAGTGAATGGAGTTAGTGTAAAAACTAAGTTGAGGTTAATATGACATTTGCCTAAGGAATGTTTAATCTCACAAAAGTTGAACTCAAAAATAGTTGCAAACAGTTAAGAAATGAATATAACAGAATGTTAAAATCAATATAAGAATAATAATGAATACTCAACGACTATATCCTCTTACTGAACAATAAACAGCAAGTGTAATTATTAGTCTTTTAATTGAAGGCTTGTATGAATGGTTGAATATCCCATTTGATATCCCATCAATATAAGAATCAAATCACTAAATCTGCTGACATAAATAATACAGTTTGGAAAATAGTTAATGATAAAACTGAGAATTTAAACTATGCTAATGAAGATCTTACATTATTACATTAAGGTGAATTTATCAATGACCCAAGTAATATATATTCAATATTTATTTATTTATTTTTTTAATGTTGGGAATAATATGAACTGAAAATTAGGTGATCACATTAGTACTTAAAATTCAAATTCATTAACTCCATGTTTTTGAATTATACTAGTGTTGAAGATATTATTAAAATAATAATTAGTTTTAAAAAAAAATTACTCTTCTGGCTGGGTTGGTATATTCCCTAAGATACTGAAAAAATGCAAAGATGCCCTTGCATCTGTTCTAAATCACCTAATTAATTATTCCATAAATGATGGCATATTCCCATATTGCCTAAAACTAAGTTAAAATTAAGCCTGTATATAAAAAGGGCAATACACATAGGCCTATATCATTAATCTCTGTATTTAGAAAACTATTTGCCAGAGTTTTATTAGTTAGAATTTTCAATTTTTTAGATAAGTACAATATAATTGTCATAAGCATGGATTCAGAAAGGGTATCTTAACTATAACAGCTCTCATGGATGTTATGCATAAATTACTGGAAGATTAAGATAAAGGTATGAGTACTGCAGGGATATTGCTTGACCTATGTGAGACCTGAATGTGTGTCGCATTCTGTGGTTTTAAATAAATTAAAAATTAATGGTATAAGGACAAAAACACACAATGTGGTCCAGTCTTAGCTTAGTAATAGGACATGTGTAACAGAAGTACATACTAAAATTGGCAAAATTATTTCAATAAACAGATTATAACTATGGATATACCATGGAGGTCTGTGTTCTGATCTTTATTATTCTCAACATGTGTATATAAACAACTTGCCATATGACATAACAAATATTCTTATATTATATGGTGATACCTCAATGATTTGTTCCAATAAATCTCTAAATAATTTAGAGGAAAGAATGACTGCTTAGAAAAATTGTCAGTGTACTTGAATGATATTAACTTAAAGAGGTTAACCCGTAAAAAAGTTAATTAGTTATGAACACTCCTGTTTACATAAGGAGACAGATATTGCAGCATACTTAAATAATTAAAAAATAGAAAAGGTCACTACTACAATTTTTTTAGGATTATGCTTGTATGACAGACTAACTTAAGTTTCCCATGTCAACTATATATGTAAAAAAAATAGCTCCAACTTATATGTGTTAAGATATCTTTGTGTCTGGATGATAATATTAACTGTATATTATAGCATAGTTTATCCATTTTTATGATATGGTACAGAAGCATAGGAAAGTACTAGTATTACCAATGTGAATAAAATTTTAGTTTTTCAAAATAAATTTTTATGATAGATATGTGGATTACCTAGAATGAAGTCATGCAAAAATGTTACAGGGTAAAGGGTTAGATTGTATGTATATAGGGTAATTTTAAATGGCCTTGAAGAAGGAAATTGATAACATAACAATAGTGACATGTATAATTATAATACTAGATGTAAGGATAACTTCCATAGAATACATGTAAATTTTAAATCAACTTAAGGAGCCATTAATACATAATAGGTTTGATAATGTATGATAAATTACCAAAACTAATTAAGGCGCATGTGGGAAATAAATTTAATTGTGAGTTAAAAAGTACCTAATATATATGGGCTAGATAAACTATAAATAATAGTGTAATAAGTGATTATATTTTATATGTAATTTTTAAATCATTGTACCTTGTGAATCGTTTTGGACAATATCAGACACTTGTAATGAGTCTATTGACATCATCAGACACTTGTAATGAGTCTATTGACATCATCATCATCATCATCATCATCATCCTTATTTGAGCTGCCATCAACATACACATCAGTTGGATATTTAGCATTGTTTTCAACTTCTTAAACTGTTGGCAATTGGGCTAGATTTAGAACAGTGCATTGTATTGAAGATTTGCTGCAATATAAATGTTTAACTTATCCTCTGTTGTTACATGTATGAGTTTAACACTTGCTATAACACACAATGCATCATATGATATAGTTCTGTAAGCTTGTGCTATTTGGATGTTCATTAGTATTTATATTCACCTAAACTTGGCAAGATTTTTGTTTCCATATTGCCTCTATCCAGATTGATGCAAAGAATGGAACCATCACTCCTTCATAGATTATTTTGAAGTCTTTATGCTCTAGGCCCCTTTGCAACTAAGCTATTTTACCAACCTGTTTATAAGAGCAATCAATTTTTCTATTATACATTTTATGTGGATTGAAATTTAATAGATAAACAATCTTTCTAGCAGTTTATCTCAACTTCGCACAGTTAATGCAACACTTTGTCATCTTGTGGTTCTTGGCCATTGAACAAAAGCAGCATCTCCCTAATGGTCATGCCTTCAGCAGATTCTGTAGACTTGAGAGATGTTTTATTTTCCCCTGCAGAGGTTTTGGCACTTATCTTAAAGTAGTCATCTACTAGACTTCATCTCAAGTTCTTTTAGGAAATGAGCAAATTTTTTTCAAACATTTTTGTGCACACTAATTTGTGCATCAAGAATGTCCATATTCAATAAGACGTAAAACAACAATTAATGGCCAACAATTATACCTGTGGCTGACTGAATAGTTAAGGCACACCTGATCTGAGTCATCAACACTTATTTTAATCTTTGTTATAAAATGTGATGGTTTCCAGTTTCAGTGCTTTGCCAATTTGAAGACCTAAAGGAGGAGTCTAATACATTGTTGGCAACATCACTAGACATTTATTCTTTTTAGGTACCTATAAAATTGTCCTTGGTGAAACTGAATGCACTTGAACAGACAGGCTTATCCTTTATTCTGATTAACTCTTTAAAAATCTCCCTTTTGTTCTTTGACAGTCCCAACCAAGGTTATTTTGTGATGTCGTAGTAGATCTTGTGGCAATAGCATACTGGTAAGCCAGTTATTAACAGTGATTTTATTTCCAGTCCGTGATATGTGAATTACCATTCTTGTAACAATATTGTTTTCAACATTGATGATTCCATAAGGACCTTCAGGTGTTCCACAGTAAATTTTCAAATTAGTTGTGAAAAATTATTTAGAGTCTTTAAACAGAAGATTTTTCAGTTTGAATTACATAAATAGCTTGAACCAACAGTGGCCATGAAATGCTTCCAAATTATCATCTGAAGTTGCATGTTTAAATATTTTGTGTACTCACTTGCAGATGATTACAAATGCTCAATATTTATCCCACACATATGTGAATTTTTTCAATTCTTTATTATTCTTTCAAATAGTTTTGTCATAAATCTGATACAGTTAATAAGAAAATGGATGTGTGTCTATTTTCATTGTGCAAATTTCTAGGTATGTACCAGTGCCATCTCTAGCTCAAATGTTCTTGTTATTCATCTGTGCAGATTTCATAACAGCACAAGTATATAAAATCCAAAGAGTACTTTGATCTATGCTGCATTTGTAGCTGTAGTGTAAAGTTTACTAGAATACTGTGTCCTCTTCTTGTCTATCTGAATATTTGTATATGTCACTATCTAGCCTATCATCTCATCTGAAAATAACAAACTCCATTTATCAATAGCATTTTTTGCAGTTTTTGCGACTTGCTTTACTCCAGGTTGCACTATTATGTTTCAAGCAGGCATCCTTTCCTCTTAACCTTTTTTTGTACCAGATAGAATCATCTTGTCGGTCCTGATGGTGTAGTGGTTACCATACTTGCCTCCTAAACCCAAATCGCGGGTTCGAACCCGGCCAGGACCGATGGATATATTCGGGCGTAAAAATTCTAAGTATGGCTTCCTTCGGAAGGGAAGTAAAGCCGTGGGTCCCGTGTCGTACATTTGCGGCACGAAAAAGAACCTCAAGCCTGAAAGAGAGGCCTCTGAGCAAAATTTGTCGACCGTTTCACGCCCTGAGTTGAATGGGACGCTGATGACCTGAGATGTTAAATAGCGTCCATAAATAAATTAATCAAAAAAAAAATAGAATCATCTTTTGTTTTTTGGTATGAAAATCACATTGCAAGATGAGTGACATCAGGTAGACTTGTTGAAGCTGAATTATTTCCATCTGCAACATAATCTTCTGAATTTCTATTGATTTAGAATCATGATCTCCATTTTCCTCCTGGTTGTACTCTTCTTCTTCTTCTTCTTCTTCTTCTTCTTCTTCTTCTTCTTCTTCTTCTTCTTCTTCTTCTTCTTCTTCTTCCATAATCTGAAGGTTCTAACTTTGTCCTAATTTTGTCTTCCATAAATCTTCTCTTCATTTAATAAGTTTATTAATTAATTTTATAAATAGTTAATAAATTTAAGTATGCCATACAAACAATATGAATATATGACAACTACTATAGATACAAAACATGTATGGGATAAAAACTGCAGCAACAATGCTATCAAATAATAGAATTATGTATTGTAAGGAAATACTATGTATATAAAAAGGTGACAAGTTCTAATGAAAATGGGTAAGCTCGAACTCTCCTCACCATAAACCTATCGTGTAAAATTTGCATCTTTAAATTCACTGAAAAAAATTTACCTTGCACGCTTCTTTAAAGAGTTTGTATCAGATATATCTGGCTTAAAAGTACATTGAATGGAATTTTGATATCTTATATGTTGAGGAAATGCCAGCTATAAAATCTGGAAATTATCCTGAAACTCCCGGTTATTTGTTAAGCCAAAGAAAAGAAATAGATTTTTTTGAAAAATTTTACCTACATCTATCTTCACCTACTCATTACAGCATTAAGAGCTTTGTTAAGGTTTAGAAGCAAATGATAGAGGTAGGGTCACAAAAATATATTTATTTCATTGTCATGAACTTGTTAGTAGATTTCTCAACAAAGTTGTTCACAGTATTTGCTTGGAATAGACAATAAAATAGTTATTGGCAACAAATGCCACATTTTTTTTTATACTGATATATAGGCTTCAACCTGATTTTTGTGAAAGCCATGTAATAAAGACAGGCCAGAAAATTGTTTGAACATGAAAGAGTATTTATATAAAGTATGAGCAACATTTATTTAAATTTAATTGGATGGCCACCAGTCAGATGCCAATCAAGTGGACTCCAATAATATAGCAGTCATATAACAGCTGAGGATGTAGACAAAATTCCATGAAACATGTCCTGACAATTAAATAAAAGTGAAGTAGGAAGAGAGTTTTTCAAATATCAGATCATCCAATTAAGATTGATTGGATTTATTTACGGATGCTCTTTAACATCTCAGGTCATCAGCATCCCCCCCCCCTTTTTTTTTTTTTTTTTTTTTTGCATCCCATTCTATTCAGGGCATCAAATGACTGACAGTATTTGCTCAGAGACCTTTTCTTTCAGGCTTGAGGTTCTTTTTCATGCTGTAAATGTATGACATGGGACCCATGGCTTTACTTCCCTTCAGAAGGAAGCCATACTTAAGATTTTTATGCCCCAAAAAAAATCCATCAATCCTGGCCAGGTTTAAACCCATGATTTTGGGTTTAGAAGGCAAGTATGGTTACCACTACACCACCAAGACCGACATCCAATTAAAGTGAGCTATGTAAGTTAGGAGTGGGTGGAAAGTGTTTACCAACAGTTGTGTTACTGTTGAGACTCACACTACTCATTCAGTGTTGTTTGAGCAGTGAAAGAAACAAATATTCTAATCTCAAAGCAAATACTGTTAAGAATAGCAAGAGACAAACAATAGGCCTAATTATTTCATTCCACAGTAAGTATTATTATTTTTAAATCCATAGAGTAAGCTGCTGCTTTCAGGATATTATATGAGGAGAAATTCTCAGGTGATGAGTTGCAAATGATAATGTGATTCATGCTGCGAATTTGATTTAGTTATGGATGCACTTTTAACATTTCAGATAATCAGCATCCCATTCAATTCAGGGCATGAGACGACTAATAAATTTTGCTCAGAGGCCTCTTCTTTCAGGCTTATGGCTCTTAGGCATGCTGTAAATCTAGGACATGTACCCATGGCTTTAGGATTTTTATATCTGGAAAATTTACTGACCCTGGCCAGGATTAACCTGTGATATTGTGTCTATCGGGCAAGTAAGGTAATGTACATTTACGAACCATAAATAATATAGAGATACCAGTCTGCTGTTTGCAGATGATATGGTAACAGGTTCTTTAACAAGTGTAGGGTTAAAACAATCATTAGAAGCTATAGGCACATTTTGTAGAGAAAGGGGGCTTAAGATAAATAAAAACAAATCTAAGATTATGGCAATGAAAAAATTTTTCAAATTAAAAAAACAGGAAAAATGATGGTTGGATGACACAGAAATTGAAGTTGTCAAGAAAATGAATTATTTAGGCATTAGATTGTCTAGCAATGGGAAATAGAGCAATCAAAAAAGGAAAGCAGTAGCAGAAGGAAAAGTAGCCATGAGTGTAATCAGATCTTGTGTAGACAAAATCCCCAAATATGCAAGTAAAATGGTTAGAGAGAATATATGGTGCAATAGTGGATAGCAGAATGATGTATGGAATAGTAATTTTGGGCCAGATGAAGGAAGAAAAGGGATAAATATGATAAATAGATTATTTTGTACAATTGTTCAAGGTTAACTAGATCTTCACCTAACAAGGTTGCCCTAATGGAACTAGGAAGATTGGGCTATGAAAGCAAGGTCATAGAAAGAGTAGAGAAGGAGAATATCATTAATAAGTGTTTGGTAAAACAAGAAAAATTTAAGGGGGAGAAACATGGTTATCTATAATTCAAATATCCTACAAGAAGCATGCATTGGATTAGTATGGTATGAGGGAGAAAGATTAGGTTAAGGATTGTGGAAAGAGATGACGATAAGAATTGAGGATATTGAAAAACAGGAAATAGGGCAAATCTTAACACCAAAAAATCTCTGAAATTATATAGTACACTAAAAATGTGTGGGGAAGAAAAAGATATATTGAAATTTGTGATAAGGTAGGAAGGGAAGGGTTGGCATGGTTTAGAACAGGGGTAAAATATTTAAGTGGATTAAAAAATGGATACACTAAGGGGAAATGTCCTACGTGTGAAGAACTAGATAGTACTTGGCATTGTAAACTAGAATGTAAGCAAACCAAATTTTGAGTTTTGGAGGGAACAGTTCCTATTATGAAAGTGGAAAAATTTCCCAGATAAAATGAGAGATAGAAGAATTTTAAATTTAAAATCAGATGAAAACATTAAAGAACTGGGAAAATACTAGGCAAGGTAAGACAAAAATGGCTGAGTATAAAATACTTAGGAAATGTGCTTAAGAATAGTATTGTCGTATAGTGAAAGGAGGATGAAATGAGTAGGAGAGAGTATGGGACTAGTCATCTAGTGTTAGTTAAACAGAATCCTTATACACCGATAACCAGGGTATTAGTGTGTATAAGGTCCTAAGGAATAAGCTACTATCAAGGATAGAAATTTGGCCAAATGGGTTTAATTTAATAGAAGAAGAAGATTTAGTATTGTAGGAAATATAACTTAATATTGTATTGAATATATAAATCACTATTTATGTTGTGTTTGGTTTGGTTTTCAGGGGAGCCTGATCCCCTAGATATTCCAGTAGGTAGGTGCTGATGAACCAGGGACTGGGGGTCTGCCATTCAAATTGGAATAAATTTTGATTCGAGTTAGTGCCTTCTGGAATTACAAAAGGCACTGTTCCTAATTGTTATATTTAAAAGTAATGTTTTTTTTTTTAAAAAATCTGTATGTTGATGCATGAGAAATAAATCTGCTACTGCAGTGATGACAAATTAAAGGTTAATGTGTTTCAATTTAATTTCTCAAAGAGAATTAAAAAGTGTAAAGGATAATTTCATAAGCAGGTGCCAGATATATGTGAAAAATTAAGGCCAGTTCCAACATCTCCTTGCATGACATGGTTGAATAAATAACTTTTTAAGTGCATTAGAATGTATTAAACTGTCACTCTAGTGTTTCTACCACTGACTCTTATGTTGCCCTGCTCCTTGCCTGTTTGCCTCAACTCTAGTGTAGCTCCAATGCTCAGATGCAGTCCCCTGCCACTGCTTTGGTCATCAAATGATTGAATGACCTAATATTTGACTAATGTGCATTATTGAATCTTTATGCTTTAAATTTACTTTTTGTTTACATTTTTGCAGAAACTTGGTGTAGGAAAACTTATACATTTTTATGTGAATTAAAATTTTAGTGCATATTTATGCTCAGCAAATACAACAAGGTGTATCTAAAGGAATAACATTTATTTCTAAAATAATTAATGGGGTCTTTATGTTGGGGTTTCAAAGTTCAAATTTATTGTACACTGAACATAGCAAAAGATCTTAGAAAGCTTCTGAATGTCCTGCTAATATCTATATGACAATGGGCCTGATAATAGTTACTCCATTGTAAGATGTGTGCTATGCAGCCTGCAACACATTGTAATTGAAATTCTTATTGGGCCAATAATTGTTTTCTGTTTTGTAAAGAAGGGTCAGTTTTGAATGTTACAAAATCTAAAAGAAATGTGAGTAAATCTAAATATGTACAATTGAGCATTTTTTTCTTGTTTTCAGGTGTGTTATTGTTATCAATACAGTGGTGAATTATGTAGCTTTAAAGAAACTTATATTTAGCAGTATGAAATCATTTGTTTTTCAATGACAATTCTGTTCTTTTCCAGAGCATAACTGTTGGGTTCCTTTATTCTGGGGGGGGGGGGGAATAAATAAAGATATAAAAATAAGGAATTTATAATTTTTCAGATTTCTTATTCTACTATGCAGTCAGAGATTGCTTTTGCCAACAAAAAGGTACTGTTTAATGGCCTCACCACCTGACAAGGGAAATCATGTTGCAATGTTATAATCATAGTGCACAGTTTTGTTTCTTTTAATATTTATTAGTAGTAAATAGTAATTAAAATTGTATTCACCGTCATAGTAGCTGGTCATATTGCCTCTGCTGTGAAACATGCCTGAATCTTTTTGAAAAGATTTTCATACTCTTGCTGCAATCCATTCTCCCAAATATTGTAAACAGCCTCCTGGACATTTTGTTTGAGCACTTCCATGACTTTTATTTCAGTTAAAATAATTTTAAATGGAATCAAATGAAGTGGTTGAGTGGCTTTATATGCACTGCCAATAGGTACACTAACTTGTTGCACTAACAGTGTTACAGACTTTTGAGGAGAAGTTTCTGATTGATAGCCTATTTCATCAAGCTTCTCCTCTGTAAAAACCTGATTTTTGATCTTTGCTTCTTGTCAATGAAAACATTTTGGGTCTCAATCTTGGCGTAATTCACAATATACAAATACACAGTAGAAAGTCTTACACTTCGTAAAAAATGTAATGGAAACAATGGACATGATAAACATGACTGAGCAAGCTCAATTAGCTGTATCACTGGAGTTTTTAAACTTACTAGGAATCATGCGACCATTGAGGGTCAACCGTTTCCATTAGTAAATACAAACTATGATTGCATAGCAGAATAGGACAGAGTATGTGTTGGTATTGTTAACTATTAACTACATAAATAGTTCAGTTCTTTAAAGGTAGATGGACTGCACATCTTGATTTTGTTTTTTCAGTATGGAGCAAGCACTACCATTAAGGACAAGGAAGGCTTGATGCCATTTGATATTATAATGAAGGATAAACAGTATTGCCTGCTGAACCTTGATACCCACTTCAGTGATGTTTATGTATGGGGTAGTAACTCCAATTATAATTTAGGCACAGGAAAGCAACAGAGCCGTTCTCAACCTGAGGCATTGGAATCTTTAAGAAAACAACATTTTAAAATAAAGCAGGTATGCATCAAGTCTTTTACATAATAACTATCCCAACATGTGTTTTGAATCCTGTCAGCAGCAAGTGGCATAACATATCTAGCCACCTTTCAATAGTTAAACATAAATTTACACTTTATTTGATAGACTACCACCATGTGAGCCCTCTCACTTTCAGAACACCAACTGATACTATAACTAACTAGTGAATAGAATTATGTAAGTAGTTATGCCAACTAAGGGATTAAATGTTAAAATTTACTCTTTATTTTTCATTATTTATAGCTATTATTATAATTAAGCATCACTTATTTATATGAGAAATGGATATTTTAACATGATGAATGCATGTTCTGCACTTCCTCTAATGTGTGAGGATTTATTAGATAGTTTTCTATCATATACATCTGCCATTCTACGATAAATGACATAGTGAATAAACTCCAGAAGAGAGAAAATAGAAAAGATATGCCTAACAAAAGTGAAGAATATCCATTTAGCATCTTTGAATCTCATGGTGTTTACAATACATTAATGCACCAAGAAAGCTTTACACCAATGTTTTGTCTGCAGCAAGTCATGAACTATGTTACCTTATGCCCCTCTATGCCTAAGACCACAAGAGTTAAATGTATAAAATTACAATGATGCAAGAGTTACAATGTGATTTATGGTTCTTGCTTTAAGGCAGGTTACGGAAATATATCAACATTTACTTGGATGTAAATAGTCAACTGAATGTAATGTCAATTGAAATCACCTTGTTAATGCCTGCAACTGAAATCCATCAATAATGCTTGCTTCTGATGATTTTATAGATAACTGGTCCATGTTCCACAGATCTAAGTAGCTGGTGTGGATGGGTTTGCCCTGGTTGGTACATCATTTTAATTAACAAAAGAACATTCAAATTCATAGCCAATATTTTGTATATTCTTAGCACACACATTCAAAAGCATGCATGAGCATTGCCATCTGATAAACAGTGTTCAAGTACTGAATATAATTTTTCCTTTTTTCCTTCTTTCTTCCTTGATCTTTCCATTCCTATTTCATCCCTCCCATTCATTTTACTTTTCCTTTCCTAAAAGTTTTATTTTTTTTTTTTTTCTTCCGGAGTCAAAGTTCCTAGGTTCATAGTGTACACAGGATTTTTGTTTCCCCCATGTATTGCTAGAGTTTTAAGTTCAGGTTAATTTATCTGAAAGAGAAATTTATAGATAAATTTGAAATGATACATTTTGATGTTTCTGAAAAAATAATTTTATTTTGTTTAAAACTATCTGCAAAGAAACTGAACTATTTATGTTTATAATGTATAAAGTAAATATTGAAGGAAAAAAAAGTAAGTAATGATATTTGGTTGGATTTATAACAGTAGAACTTCCTAATCATTTTATATTTTGGATATAGTTCCAATGCACTGGCATTCATCCTCAGCTAAGTTCTCCAACTGTCTTGCTATCTCCTTCATCTTCTGATTGTCTGGTGAACTTGCTGATTAGTTTATTCTCAGGTTGGATTTCAAAATTCATTGCATGTTGTTTGTTTTATATTATAAAAATTCTTTCCCATGCTGTTAAATCTGCGTGGTTTCTTTATTTTTGTAATATATTTCTTTTAATATCTATTTCTTGATTTCCTGACCAAAAGTGTGTGGCTACTGCAGATTTATCTGTTTCTTTGTATCTGATGTTTTTGTACTCATGCCTAAATTACATTTTGTCTGGCTGATATGTACTTGGTTACATTCTTTGCAGTTTATTTTATATATTTATGACCTATCCATTGTTTCAGTTGTATTTTTTGTGATGTTTCTAATGACTTATTGGTACTAAATTTGTTCTGGGGAGCTAGGATAATGTTGTATTGCTTGAATATTTTTCTGAATTGGTCTGCCCCAGGATCAGTTGTGGCCCATTGGTTTAAATTTTGGAAAGGCTACAATTATTGGCATTTACAGGAGGTTGTCAGGGGTCCAATTTTAAATTGTTTACATTATTACCTGTATAGTTATTATTGCTAATATTGTTTTTATGTTTATTGTTAATATCTATTTTATACTTTTATTTTTATTATTATATATATGGTTATTAATAATTTAATGTTATTACCAGAATACAAAACACAAATACTGTAAGTTCCTAATTTTTCCATATAATTTCAAAAATGGTTTTAGAGAGTTTAAATTAGACAATCTCCTATTAGCTGTAAATGTGCAAATAAAATTACCTGTAGGCCTAAGCAGTTATACATTTGAGTTTCATTGTTTACTTGAATTGTTTACTTATAAATTTTTAATTTATTCACTAGACTCTCCTCAATTATCTGCTTGTAAATGAAATCCCCTCTCCTCATCTTCTGCACTGCAAAGTGGAACTTGTCATTGAAGTTTGAAGTTTCCAACAATCTCTTCTCAATGGAACACATCACAAGAGCACAATAGAAAAACTCGTTTCTAAACAAAGGTTTTTCCTGTTTTAGAGTAAAAAAACACTGTTCTACATCTCCAGTGGTCATAGGCATGGTCACTAGGATCTTCAATGTTTTCACTCACTCTAGAAAATCTTTTGACAAGTTATGTTCATAAAGAACGTTTAACAATGTCAATGCACCTTATGCTTTAACAAAATCATTCCTACATTCGTTTCATGTTGCAGTTCTCTAGGACTCAAATTGCATATACCTACAGCTATTTTCAGTTCTTTTTCAGGAAACGAAATTCTATGTTTTGGAAACTAAGATGGCTTAAACAAATTTGCAACAGAGAGATAGTCATTAAAAAATAAATGATCTCTGATTTGGTTCATCTCACAGACTTCTTTTGTGCACACCCTCTGTGATTCTGTAAAAAGTGCACATATTGCAGACAGCTCTTCCTCTTCCCAGTAATGGTCAACATCAAGTGAAGATCTTACTTGCTGGACCCATGTTATGAAGTCAGATACAAAGTTCGTCTTCAAAGCATTATTCTGCTTTTACTGGAGCTGATTAAACAAAAGTCACAATGGGGTATGATTCTGATAAACTGTATCCAGAAAATGAAATCATTATGAAGGATATCCTTTGTAACCAGGCCTTATTTATAGTCTTGTAATCATAGCTATTATCATTATTTATTTGATCTAAGCATTCTAAAATTTCCATTTTGTATTTGTGGACAGTAGTTGAATGCCATTATTATTTAAAATTCCAGTGGACTGAAGACAACTTGGAACACGCATCACCATTTTGTCAAGAACAGCAGTGCATTTAGGAGAATGAGAAAAAATGTAGAAATCCCTTCCAAGTTGCAGAAAAAATCTGTACTTTTTTATTTCCTGATACATAATGCTCATCAGCAAATCAATTTAATTAAATTAAATTTAATTGATTTGCATAACAGTAAATAAAATGGACATTTTTGTATTGTTTCTTTAATTCTAACTTTAACCCCACTCATCTGTCCTCTCGTGACTCAAGCGTCATCATATCCCTGACAATAAATTTTTCAGGGGTCTCACTCACTTTCATTTTCTCTAGTTCATTCAAGTTGACATCACTTACACCTTCAGCACAATGTTCTTTTTGCTGAACGGAACTTATAAATCTCTCACTAATTTTTCCCATTAGTTCATATCTAATTATTAACACAAGCTGAGAAAGAGAGGCACAGTCATTAGTTTCATTAACTTCTGTGACTAAGTAATTAGTTTCAGAGAATTCATTTCTTATTATATCAAGACAAATTTCATAGATAGAGTTAAGTAGTTCATTTTGGATGTTCTTGGAGAGGCCTAAGAAAATGCTGTTATAAATTTTTTCTATATGCTGCTTTAAAATACTGTCTACCTCTGACATTAGGCTAATGGGGTCATGATAATGTCCTCTTAAAGCAAACTCATATTTGCCACAGAACTTAATGGAGTCTATTAGCTTGCCTAGTATGTATTGATTCTTCCAGTCATTTTTATTGTGCTTCATAATACTTGAACTATAAGCACTATCTAACTGGCAGTTGATCCTGGTGGTTTAGTGCTAACCATACTTGCCTTCTAATTCCAAGATCGCAGGTTCAAACCCGGCCAGGGTCAATGGATTTTTTCTGTAAAAAAATCCTAAGTATGGCTTCCTTTGGAAGGAACGTAAAGCCATGGGTCCTGTGTCATAGATTTACAGCATGTAAAAGAACCTCAAGCCTGAAAGAAGAGGCCTCTGAGCAAAATTTATTGGCTGTTTCACATTCTGAATTGAATGAGATGCTGATGAACTGAGGTGTTAAAGAACATCCATTAGTAAATCAAATGAACAAAAAGAGGCCACCCATCCCAGCTCTTTTACAAAGGAAACATAGGAGATATTAAGGATGAGCTCTCAGCTACTGTCTGTATAATGTCTATTGATACTAACTATTCCAAATATATATCATCCAAATGGAAATCATATTTGATGTGATTTACAAAAGTAGTAATTACTTCAATTTTTATTAAAGTCTTTAACTTATTTTTTAACTTTAATCTTAAAAAATTTTAGGGATGACTCCACCTTAAAACCTTCAATCACAAGCTGTGAATGCACAGGATGGTATATGAATTTTTAAAAACTTATTTTTCTGTCTTTTTCTGTGCTTGTGTCTTTTATGGGTTTCTGTCTTTGGTATTTATTTATTTATTAGTTTATCAAACTATTTTTTGAAACCTTGATTATTGTGGTCATGATGATGTGTTATCATTCTTTTTGGTACTCTTATGTTCACAGTTATGTTGACCAGTCTGTCTATGGAAAACTGAATGTTGATGAGATCTAGGATTGAAACTGTCCTTTTTAATGTAATATTCTATGTGTGTTTTTTTCTGCTAATTACAAACTCTAGTCTATAGCCTTTTGTAATAATTTTTAAATCTAAGAATGGTAAGTAGTCTGCAGTTTATACTGCTACAGGAAATCTAATTATTTTACCTATAAATTTAGTAGTTTGATTGTATCTTTAATATGTGTCCTGTTTGTTATGCAGAAAATGTTATCCACATGTTGGTATCATAATTTAAACATCTGCTTTGTTATGTGCAACTCAACATTTAGAAATGTGTCTGCCAGTAAAAGGGAATGTGGATTGCCCATAACCAGGCCTACTTTTGTTGGCATTTTTTTAATTAAAGTATGTTTTTTAAATGCAAAGATTTGTTAATTTTATATACTTGTTTATTTCTTCAGCTTTTATCCCATTTGTTTGTAATCAATCCTTTAAAAATTGTATAAACTTTTCTCTGGGGATACTAGGAAATAAGGCTGTTAAATCAAATGAAACAGCATGTTGTCTGTGGATAATCCGCAGTTTTTAATTTTGTAATTAAATCTATGGAATATTTTTATTCTAAACAATGAAATTTTGGGAAAGCTCTGTATTTTTTAATAACCATTGAGCTAATCTTTATGTTGGGGAATCAATCTTGTCAATTTGTCTTACCAGGTTTGTGTAATTTTGGAGGCTGTATATCCTTGGCAATGTAGGATTACTCTCTTTGATTTTCTGTATTGAATTTGTTGGAATGATTTTGATTTCCATAATGTTTATGTTCCCAATATATTTTTCAAGTGAATCTGATTTTATTTCTGTAAATTCTTCTGCTTGGAGTAGGCTGTTTATCCTTTCTATGCACTCTTCTTTATCTAAAAGTACTATTTTGTTGCCTTTATCCTCTTGTGTAAACAACCATTTTTTATTTAATAAATTTAATAAAGGTGTGTTTGTATGGGTAGGAGACCTAGAATAACTAAATTACCTGAGGATGAAGATTGTCTGCTGGGAGGACTTTAAACCTAGAATAGCTAACCTAATGAGTATGGTGACCTAGCCAAAGCAAAATCTCCGTAGATCAGGAATGAAACCCAGGACCCCAAAATTAGGAGACAGGATCTGACTCCCTAACTGAAATTAACAATTCATAATTTTTATTTAAACATAAAATCAGACAATTTAAAAAGCAATTATGTGCATTATGTCGTCATCATCATCATCATCTTCATCTTCAATCCCCTACTGTATTCTTATTTCTAGAAACAATCGCATTGTTAAGTCAGTACTTGGGTTTTGACATATAAATGCAAGTATTATACTTTGCAATAGAGTTATATTTTAATTTCACTAGCATCTAAATATTAAAGAGACAAATATGCACTCTCTCTCTGGTTGAATGAAATGTTATGCATTACATGAGATGTAATGGAACATGCTGTAAATAAAGTAATAAATAAAATGGACACACACAAATTTATTAAGTTTAATTCCTGACCATGTATGACATTGATTTTTTTTGTTTCATATATTTTTTTACCTGAATATTGCATATTCAATTGTTTCAACTTTTCATCAGCACAAAAAGTCTGAGCTTCATCCGAAAGCCCTTTCATAATCTCTGTACATTAGTTATGAGATTTTGATCATAAAATTAATTATGGACATGTTAAAACCCATATCTTTTATAATAATGCCCTACCCAGTAGTAAGATAAACATAAGGTTAGAGTGAATAAACAATAGATGAGTATTTAAAAATTAAAAAGTTAATTGGAACTTGCACAGTGAAGCCAATCATATAATTGATATTATTGTATGATTTAGTTGAACTGCACACTCTTAATGCTTCACTTGCTTGTCATAATATATAGAACAGGTTTTGAGAATATTTCGTTCTCATCATCAGCTAAGCTAAAAGTCAACTCCAAAAAGTAGATATATATTATATAGAAAATATTTGTTTTTAACCTTTATGCCAAAGTTTGCAAAATAATTTTAAATTTAATTTTTTAACTATCAGCTTCCATAGCAATAATGTAAATTGCACTTGAGCAATAAATCATATGCCCCTGCCCACTTTTTGTTAATATTTTGCAAATTTAAATTAATGAACTACTTTTAAGAACATCCTTGTGCTTTAATATGTTAGTCAAGTTATCACAATATTAAGTGGGAGAGAAAAATAAAGAATACTGAACAAGAGAAATTAAAGTTACCATTTACCATACAAACTCCCTTTGCAGTACACCCATTTATAAAGTTATACACCACTGGTGGTGTACACCAGTGCACCACCACCACCACCACCACCACTACTAGTTCGTGATCTCAAATATACAAGGCAAACATAGATATTGCATTATGAATGTAGCAAATTTCCACATTATTATGTTCATGTCTTGTCTTTCATTTTCGTGATCTCAAATATACAAGGCAAACATAGATATTGCATTATGAATGTAGCAAATTTCCACATTATTATGTTCATGTCTTGTCTTTCATTTTCCCCATCAGGGTAGCTCTTCAAACCATCTTCATTGGTTCATTGCTTATTTTTCAGAGTTGCCAACAGCTATATAATTTTAATTGTATTGTTTTGCTGTATGACTTATTTTTTCACCACCAGGGTGAATCTGTGCCTAAGCTTCAGATTTTTCTCAACTTTGTGCATCTGTTTGAGCTATTTCATGTTTGTTTTTCAGAGTTACCAACACCAACTGTTGTATAATTTTATGATGCAGCAAAATGTTCACATATATTTTTTCAGAATAGTCTCATCATCTCCTAATATTGTTTTTATTAACTGTCCTATTATTCTAGGTAAGTTAACAATTTAATTTCTTTTGTGTGCCTTCATGAAAGTTTCACCGGGCTACCATTTACTGCATATAGAAATTTTCTGGTAATAAAATAATAATTTTTTTTATGATTATAGGTGTTAATGGAGAAATTCCACTCCTTGTTTATTTCCACTGATGGCAAAGTATTTTCATGTGGTCATGGCCATGGAGGAAGGTTGGGACTGGGCATGGAGCAGGCAGCTTTAATACCAACTCAGGTCCATTTTCATACACACAGATATCAGCCATCAGAATGTGATGAAAAAATAAAGTGTACCATGGCTAGTATTGGACAGAATCACAGTGTTTTTGGCACAGAAGGAGGAGTAGTAAGTAAATTTGATATAGTCATTAGGTGCTATCCAGCACATCTCTAATATGATTATTTTTGTATGCAGTAAAGTTTGGTTTCTCCTTCTCAAAGTAAGAATTAGGAAAATTCAGGTGCATTGAGGTGTTGTATGTTGATGCAATAAGAGCAGTGATAAACAGGTTGTTGGGGTATAAAATGTGTTGGCAGTTTGGTTTTATAGTTAAGAATAATAAAATATGTTGTAATGCTTACTATTCAAATGAAAATATATTAACCTTACAGTAGATTGCACACATAAAAATATTTTATTTGGAACTTAATAAAAATTATCATTATATAAATGTAATTTTGTACAACTTTCATGGTGGAGGTATAATTGTATTTTAAATGCTTTTGTAAACGAGTCATTTATATACTCTTATTTATCCTATTACCAGCATTTGTTAACTGAAAATGATTTGTAGGCCCATGTCCACATCATCAGCTGTGTTGACTGGCAGATGATCCGAATAGCTTCCTGGATGCTTACAGCTTGCTTTTGTCAGAATATTACAACATTTTATAATTAAATTGTCATCTGTAGGAATCTCTAAATTTATCAATCTATATTCAATTTTCCTTATGTGCATATTTTCCCATAAGCTCAGTTCCAATCAGCATTGGAAGGGCACATTAGAACCAAGCTTATAGAAAAGAACTACATAATGAAAAATGAAGATAGATTGATGACAGTTTAATTACAAAATTTTGTAACATCCCGCTGAAAAGCAGTTCTAAGCATCTAGGAGGTTTAACAAATTATTTTTGAAGAAAACCATGAGTTCCAAAATGAACCAAAACTCTTAAAATCTCTTCAAAAACCGATAGAATTATCGATGTGGGAAAATATATTCTTGAACGAAAACAAAGAAAATTTAGTAAATTTTCATCTTCCAAACAACAGCAACCTCATCAAAAAGTTTATAAAATCCAAAGAGTGACATCTTAATATCATGCTGGAAAACTGACAGTGGAACCGTGCTGACGATGAAGGAAATTTGCCTTTGAAACATGTTCAAGTAAGTGGAATAAAACTAGTGAAATTTGAGTGACTTCTTCAAAAATAATTTGTTATGTGATGCTATATTTCACTGTGAAAATCCCAAACTATTCAAATCTAGGAGGTTATTCAGATCTCCTTGCAGTCTACAAACAGCTGAGGGTGTGAACAAGGTCCTTGAAACATGTTCTACCAATAAATGTTGGTAAGTGAAGAAATAAGAGTATATAATAGACATATTAACAAAAGTATTTAATTTATAATAATCTTACCTGAAATTGTTCTAAAACAGCAAAAATTAACTTCTAAACTTGTTTTGGTTTTATAAATATTACAGAATAAATTATCAATTAATAGGCAACATTATTTAAATAAGTAAAGGAAAATTAAACTACATACTGTTGCTACAAAATATTCCAAATTTAATTATTATAACCAAGAAGCAATATTTTGCAGACAATTAAGGACTATAAATGCATGTAGAATGCAAGAACTTCAATACTGTCCATGCGTTATTCCTTTTCTAGTACTTCAGTCAGATTTCTTGGAATTGAATCCAATGATTAGTCATATAGTCTGGATCATTTTGAAGACTTTCCCAAACTTACCTGCAGTGCTCAAATGGAGCTGCTCTTTGTCATCTAGCTGTCAGTCATTCAAACTCATACAGTGATTTAAGAAGAAAGTTTATAGCTTGAATATTAGGATATCAAGCAAAGAAATCCATAGTGTGACCAACATATTGATGCTGCTGTTATCTTGGATCAATCTATTGATTGGGGGTGTAAGTGCTCTAATTCTGGGAAGAACTGCACCAATAAGTATTTTTACATACTTGGCTGCATCTATATTAGAGGTAATTTTTATTAACTCCCAAGATCCAGAATCAATTTTGCATGTTTGCTGCACAAACTTTTATTCATAACACCATTACATAAATATCCTACCTGAATCAGAGGAAAATGCTTCCTCCTTTAGCCAAACAGTGACATTGTAAATTTCCCTCTGCATAAGATTTTTCTGCAGTGCAGTAGAAGTTCCTGATGTAGAGAATGAAGTGTCTTCTTAGCTGCTCTTTGATTGTGTATACATCAGTATAGAGTTAACAGCTCAGTCTTGCTGCTGACAGAACTTTGAATATCCACAATCTTGGCACTGATGATATGGAAAGGATATGCAACAATTGCATCCAGTGATTTTTTGTATTGTATAGTCTTCTTTTACATCTTTATTTTGCATTTGTTGGTTTTGCAGGGATGCTCATCAAGCCTGTCATGCTGATTTTAGTTAATATCATATGACTTGAGTGACTTGTTCTGGAGGTGTATATATTTCACACACCCAAAAGTGCCAATAATTCTTTCCCTGTTAGTTTCTGAATCCAGTGGAACCATGATAATTAACAGAATTACTTGTCTGAATTAGTGCAATGTATGTGTGCACCACCCTCTTCCATTCAACTGTGAGACCATCCTTTGTTTATATCTTCAGACTATCCAAGTTCTTACCTGTACAGTATCCTGGAAAAGTCATAGGAGAAGCAAATGCTACACAATACAGTGACAGTTCTCAGTTCAGATTTTTTCATAAATTATCTTGATATAGAGAGAGCAGTATTTTATTTGTGTAATACATACATATTTGTATAGCACACACATGTGCACATTACAGCTTTCTTATTAATGTAACAAATAACTAAAAAATAGAAGTATTATTTTCTTACTTTTAGAGATATGATAGATAGTGATCATTAATGTTTATATGAAATTAAACAGACTTTACAAGATTTACAAGATTAGTGAATAAGATTTGCAGATGAAAATTCCTTAGACCATTTTGTTGCTTTTTGCTGGAAGTACTTATTGATTTGGGTAAAATAAAATTACATGCAAATGCATATATGTAGCATCACATAGAGACTCTTCATTCAATACCTATCTAATAAAGAAACTGGAAACCTTAATTTTAAGTGTACACAAAGGTGAACATTCAAGAAAACTGTCAGAATCAAGAGTGCATGAGGTGATAAACAGACTGCAGGTCTCTCATAGAAGTTCTGCTTGAACTTTTTCAGGAAATGGTATTTCCTCAAGTATATCCCTGAGCTGAAAAAGAATTAAAGCAGCACGTATATTATGTTACTATGCAATAACTGAAATATCCTTATGGGCAGAAGAGACTCTATTACTGTCATGATTCCAGCATTTACATAACTCACATCTGGAAATACTGGACTATGTTTGGTTCTCTAAAGAGTTATGGTTCCCCTCATTGGATATGTCAGTTCTCAGAAATACACATATTTCTGCTAATAAGAATTTTCACACCATGTGTGATGCACCTCTTCATGATAAAAAGAATTAGTGTACGGTGTGCTCTGTTATGACACCACAGTAGTTAATGAAGGAAATAAAATAGCCATTTTAGACAAAAAAGAATACATAAATTGAGTTGAAACTATGTTAAAAAGACACTACATACCAATTGATAAGAATCCACTCAATAAGTGCAATAAAATGTTAAACAAAACAATAAATGAAGACAAAACACTATCCACTACTGAAAAACAGAATATAACACAGAGTAATCCAGTACTACCCAGGCTTTTTGCACTACCTAAAATACATAAAAATGATAACAGCATGAGACCTATAATAAACAATATCAATTCACTCACATACCAGGTAGCAAAAAATTGATCAAAGTCTTCAATTCTTTTAAGAGATTCCAAAGTTTGAGCATTAAAAATTCAGTTGATCGAGTCAAAAAACTTAAAAATAGCAGAATTACGACTAAAGATATAATGGTTTAATTTGATTTAAAAGTCTTATTCCCGAGCATACCTACAGAGAAACTTATGCTTATGCTAAAAATGGTTAACATCAATAAATTTAAAAACAGAAGAAATAGAAAATTTATTAAAGCTTACTAATATTTGCATTAAACAAAATTACTTCAGCTTCAACAAAAAATATTACCAACAAGTTTCAGGCCTAACTATGGGAAACCTTTGTCACCTTTTCTAGTAGAGTTATTCATAAGTTCATTTGAAACACATATCAAAAAAGCCTTCCCTTTAATTTTCAAGTCATGGTATAGGTAAGTGGATGACATTTTTGCAATAATACCAAAGAAACAGTTAATAGAAGCCCTGAAACTTCTTAATTTGCAATATGAATCTATACAATTCACCATAGAAGAAGAAAGAAATGGGTGACTACCATTTCTAGATTTAAAAATTATAAGAAATGGAGATTGTTTGAATTTACAGAAAAGAAACACACAGAAAACTACATAAAAATGAGAATTATAACCCCATTCCACATAAGTATGCAGCATTTCATAGTTTGGCACACAGATTGATGAATATTCCACTCACAAGCAGAGTATATAAACAAATAGTAAAGACAGCTATAATCAATGGTTTCAATAAAGACAGAGTGATAAAAATTATCAATAAATCTAAAAGACAAAAAGGGATAAGGGTAGTTTCCACATTGAAAAACACAAAAGAAGAATACATATTCAAAAGTTTCAACTACCATCCATTTACCACAACAAGTTCAAGAAAATGTTCAAAGAACATGGGATAATGCTAGCCCCAAAGAACAGATGCAACATCAAGAATTTATTAGGTTGCACAGTAAAAGACTCCATATCAACAGAACAGAAATCATGAATTTACAAAATAAAATGTGCAGATTGTGAGCAGAGATAACAGAGATAACATAGGCAAAACAAAGAGAAATTTGGAAATTTGGAGGAAAGAACATTTTAGGAATATTCGGTTTAAACAGGTGGATAAATCAGCAGTAGCAGCTCACTTTTGAACCAAAAAGCATGAAATAAAACCAGAAATTAAACTGCTGAAATATCTTCACAACCCATTGGAGTCATCCACTTGGGAAAAAAGTTTTATATTAAAAAATAGAAAAAACCTAAGGAATTTCGAGTTTCCCCCTATGGATCAGCTCAGCAATTTCCTACTTCAACCAACAGAGGCCACCACAGAAACATGCAGGTGTCCAGCCACATTGTTTCGAGTAACAGCGTTTCAGTGAGCAACTAAAGATGGGAGAGATTCTCCCAAAAGGCGTCTTACTTTTATGTAAGTAAGTGGAGTTTAGTGTAAAAAAAAAAACCAATACCTAAGTTTAGGATATATTACCACTCCATTATCAACAGTAAGTTCAATATTTATAGAACTCTGTAGTGTTTATTTTCAGAAGGATGTTACCATTTGTTATATCTCCAATGTCAGATTTCTTCCTATGGGGCATGCTGAAAGGTAGTGTGTATGACAGCAAGACTCTCATGGAACTACAAAAAAACCTTTGGTATTTTATAGTGAGTGCGCACCAATCAGTGACTTTCTGGATGGAGCAACTTATTCAGTAGAGCCACTGACCATTGACTTCAACGTGTGGTGCCAATTCTGTTTGTGGATATAACTTTTGAGGTGGAAATATACTTCATCATTATACCAAATGTGATTCTTATTGACTGATCTATTTTCTAAAGCTTGTGTCATCTCAGTCATTTATTCAAACATTGCTCCACATACCTATTCTTCAAAAGTTGACAAAGTTAAATTTTGTAAGGAGAAAGGATGAAATTTTTCTTTTGTTAGACTTTGATCAGTCCATCTTGAACTGATGTTCATGTGGTGGGTTCCTGATTGAATTAAGTTCTGATTTGTTCAACATTTTCTGGGGTTAAAACTGAGATCTGGCATCATAAACTGATTCAAATATTTCATAATGTTTCATAAATTTGTCAAACACACAAAACTAGAAAACCATGCATTAAAATTGCTTGAACTTTGACTTCACAATTTTTTTTTTGATACTGTTCTGTAATCTTACCTTAAAATTTTAAATCTCAGATTGTGCTGTTCTGGGACAAAATGTTTTATTGAATAGACATATCACCTCAGTTGTCAAGAATTTTCACATAATTTCCATATAAGTTCTTCATAATAAACAATGCACTGCTCCAAAACCAGTACTTCCATTCTGAAATATCATTTGAGAAAAATGTGTGTGTACCACCCTATATATATATATTTATATATGTATGTAGAAAGTCTCAATTATATTCATTAATTTGAACATTATAAGAAAAAAATTGAGGGCCAAGGGCAAGCAAAACATCCTGTTGTTCATTTCGCAAATTAATCTTCTACATCATTAGAACAAAAATAAAATCCTCAGGTTTGGAGCATGAGATTAAGTAGATGAAGTACATTTTTGTACCAGACACACATGGAGAGTGGTGTTTAATATCATTTTTGAATTGTGTTTATGTTCTGGTGAGAAGAAGGGTGAGCAAGGGGCAGAATATGAAAATGTAAACCAATAATAAACAGAAATATGCATTATATGAGAGGAACAATTGTAAAATATGAGCTATATATATAGGCTCATTGACATTGCTAAAATAATTCATTCTCTGACTGTTTTGCCATAGTTGGTGGTTTGAATTGTAAACCAATGAAACAACACAACAAAACAGCCGGTGAATGAATTGTTAGTACTATGAAGTGATTTGTGCTTTAAAGTTGAAGTCATGTTTTGAACATCTTTCAGGTTGGATGGTTTACTCATTTAAATATCCATTTTTAGTATAATTGGTTATTGCAACTTAAGTTAATAAAAAGTTGTTAAAGCAAAGAATGAAAATGCCAGTAATTGGATATCTGTACAACATTTACGCAAGTGTTGCAACCATTCATATATTCAAACCAAAAACTTTGGATAATGTTAAAGCACTAAAAATAATTGTTTTTAAAAACCTTTATTTCTGCCTCTACACCATTTAATAATAAGCATTTATTGGAACACATCCTGAATAGCTACTGTAATTTTCTGGTAATTTAAAGAAGCAGGGATAGCTGTATTACAGATAATAATAAAACCACCATAAAGATATTCTAATTTTGTGCATGTGTGTATGTTAATATTAATATGCCCACTATAACAATACAACTTTAAGAGTAGCTGTTAGCAAGGGCATCTTCTGAGGTACTTTGTTCTAATATTTGTATATGTAGTGCATTAGGAGTTCCCTTTCAGAAAGGGTTGTAAGGAGTCTGAGTACTGTAATTCTTATTTGAATGTGAAGCAGTTTGTAGACAATAATGCATCACATTGACAGCAATTCCTGTCCTTTTTCAGCCACATTTGTGGCAACAATTATCAGTTAACTGACATACGTGCCTTGGGTAGGCTTTGCAAGAGTACCTTTTGACATGTATTTATGCTAAAAATGTAACCTATTTTTGCTGCTCTGTCATATCTGTTGTACCAACATGAGTGACTGAGGTAGCATCATCAAAGGACAAAGAAGCTAGGGGATGAAGTCGCAACTCATATTTAGTGAAATCCTGATGGAAAGTGGTCTGTGATGTCTTGTGAGCTTGGCATTTAAAAAATGGCAATATTCCTTAAGCTGAGTAAGGACCTAGAATTGAGAGCTTACCAGCAGTATGTAGGACACTTCCTCACCCTACAGGCTAAGTCCAGAGGGAGCTAAAATCAAAATTCCTTCTTTGATGTTAAACAGGTAATTCTTTTCATTGATGAAAAAGTATTCACAAATAATGAATATTAAACCGCCAAAATAATTGAGTTTATACCTTAACTTCGAAAAAAACTTCAGACAATTAAGAGTGCTCAGGGATCATACTGCTTTCACCATGGTATTTTGGGGCATGTCTTATGATGGTACCATTGATCAACTATTCTGTGAAAAAAGAGTAAAAATTTCAGCCAAAGTGTATCACAATATGCTGTTGGAGCCTGTTGTTAAACTCAGTAATGAACATTGGAGCTGAGCTTTCAGCAGGATTCAGCACCAGACTGCAAGGCAAAGAACACCCAGGAATGGCTTTGGGCAGATGTACTGGACTTCATTTGTCAGCTGATAGGGCATCCATCAGTTCCAATCTAAACTCTTTAAACAATACATGCTCAATGAAATGCCCTGGAGGAACAGATTACCAATATTGTAAGATTACAGTGTTCTTTGATGGAGGCAGTGGCAGATTTCCCATTAGAGACAGTGTGTTGAATAATTAATGAATGGCCACAAGATTTAAGCACTGTATGAAGTCCAGAGGTGATCATTTTAAAAAGTGATGGGTACTTGTGCAAAATACATGTAAATACCTCCTGTAAAATGCATATTGAAATATAATAAATACTCTGTGTATATTATTAAAACATTGCAATAGTATTTGGGATATTCATATGTATAAATGTGTAAAATTTATATTATTATAGGTTTGGACTTGTGGCATGAATGAACACTACCAACTAGGACATTCACCACCTCCACCTTATGCCTTATCACCTAGAGCTCTGCCTGCACAGTCACTAAAAGTTCTGGGTAGTAATATTCTTGGAGTCTGTGCTGCTCAGTATCATACTGTGATTTGGGGAAAAAAAACCCTGTTAAGTTTTGGAACAAATGCTGGTCAGTTAGGTCATGGTAAGAGTTCTGACCCAGCAGTCATCTTACCACGAGAGGTGAGTCCCAGTGCGCATATTTAATTATGTTCTGTATTTAAAACATTTCTGATATCATTTCCTTATTAATGTAAGTATATTTGATTTTCTTAGTCCCTTCCCTGCAAGAATAAGATGTGAAATAACCTCATTTGCAAAATTGATTTTAGAGGAAGAAAAAGAAAAGCATAATATTAGACCTAAACAGTGTTATGCTTGAAGTATCAACTATTTAAGGCATATTATATTTTTTAGCTTGTTAGCTAAAGTCTCATTAGAAATTAAATTTTAAATTAGTATTTTGCCTTTTATATATTTGTTCAACATATTACAGTATAAAAGACAAAAAACTAATTTAAAATTCAATTTCTAATGAGACTTTTGCAAATAAGCTATATACCGAGGATGCCAAAAAAATGTATACACACTTTCACAGTAGATATCTATTTAATATATTTCAAAGTTGAACTGAAAAACAACAGTAATGTATAGTATGATGTTCTAACTCACATACATTGTGATAGCATTGCTACATGACAGGTAAATCGACAATTAACAAATGAAACCAAAATTATTATAAATCAACAATGAACAAATGAAACCAAGATTATCGTATGATGTTCTGTAAACAAATGTGACTCACATTACTTAATGCTAGCGTTGCTACAACAAAATGGAGCTAAGATTATCGTTTGAACAGTGGAAAGCAATTTGAAATGATACTGGAAAACCGAGAATGTTGTTGAAGTGCGAAGATATTGGAGACGTGTACAGAAGAGATTCTCCGGATCTAACTCTGTTGGACTTCTACCTATGGGGAACTCTCAAGGATGTTGTATACCATAGAAAACTAGCTACACTGGCAAACTTCAGAAAGAAATTGAAATGGCATGTGCTGCACTCGCTGAGGACACTTTCCCAAACATCACTCAATCAGTAGTTCAGTGTACTCAGAAGTGTATCAATGCTGATGGGGGGCATTTTGAGCAACTGTTGTAATTTTAAAATTCTAAGATGATCAGTGCTCATCATTTTCTGTTTGTGTGAATTCAGTTTTGCTATGTTAACACAGTGTTTTTCTTTGCTTGAAGTGTGTATACATTTTTTTTTGGCACTCTGTGTGTGTGTATAATAAAAAAAAAAACACACACACACACACGCATGCACACACACACCTCTCAAATATTCACTGAATTATCGCATACTATAATTCGAACAACCAGTAATGGAAGGATATTATCAATCACAAAGAAATATTTAACAAACTTATGTAAAAATGTTAATGTTACATGCAGTCATTAAGCTGACATAACCCTTAGAACACATACAGGATGTATGACAATTATTTTTTCATCTACAATATGGTTGTGGTAATTGACCACTTTATCCTAAGTAAATGTTTTTTCTTTGGTGAAATACAAATTGCCTAGAAATTAATGATATTGCAGCTCTGTATGTACCATTATAAACACTCAAAATTCAAACCGACAAGAATAGTCATTCTGTTTGAAAGCTTGTACCCTTTACAGATAGGATCAATGCAATAAATTATTCATGCCATAACCATCAAACAACTTATTGTTAATATGCAATTGCTGCACAAAATATGAGCTTGTTAATGGCACATTCCCTGCCTGTTCCAAAACATCCTCATCAAACCTGGGTTAGTACACTTTTGGCCCACAAACGTGTGAACCTAAAAGAGAAAATTCATAGATTGACAGAAAGGATAAAATGAACACATGACCACAAACTTACCTGAAGTGAAACAGTTTTGCACAGACAGCAGTTGCTATAAATATTCAGTGATTGGCACTCATTGTCTAGGATATCACTCAGCAAACAGAATGCTCTGGAGCATATAGTTAGTTCAAATGGTATATACCATCATTCTGGATTAAATACATGACAACTTACCAAATAACTGAGGGTAAATCTGTTACACTGCAGATGTGGCTCCAACCTCATGCATCATGCATTTTTTTTTAAATAGGTGTTTAATGCCCATTTTACTGCTGCAGCATTACAGGTGTTGGACAATGATGATGCATCAGATGAAATTATAAATTGGGAAAGGATTTTTTTTTTATGGAAGAAAATTTTCCAGCCTAAGTTTATGTGCCTCCCTGGCACTTGCTATTTATGAGGACTGAGGAAAACCTATAAAAATCTCAATCTGGGAGGATGGTCATATTGAAAATTGAATCCCAGACTCCTACTAAGGAACCTGTGCCTTAAATGATCTGTGCCACCTGTGGCAATATGCATCTTATGTTTGCACCGCCCCAAGTGCATGTGTGTTTATAGCTGCATCATGTGTGACAACAAATGGCATTTTGCCACAGTGCAGACATGTCACTATGTAATTGCATGTTTTGCAGATTATGAATATTAGTGAATTGAACAATGATTGTCACAGTAATTTAATGAAAACCACAACCTTTTTATCTAAATCACATGTTCAATATCTAATTTTTTCTTCAAAGGCTTACTGCTCAATATTAGTTTCATACCTACTATTCAACAAAAAATTGTAATATCCCTAAAAGTTTGAATATTGAATTTAGGAACACCTGATATTTGATCCCTTGAGAGATTTAAAAGGAATATTCATCACAATATAACATCCATTTCTCATAGAAAACTGCAGCAAATGGCACTTAATTATAGCAGCAGCTTCCAAAAAGTTTTGAAAAATAGTGGTGAATAATGGTGGTGATATTTAGGGAGCTATTCTATATAAGTGTATACATTATATTTTATATTTTGTCATGGCATCAGTCAAATTTGGAAAATGAGGATTCTTCATTGCTGGCTGGCTACTTTTGATTTACCTTTTGACAGTGCCAATGTCATATATGAATGAATGATTTGTTGCTTTGAAATATATATGCACTTAATATCAATAATTATATTAAACTGCCTATTCTATATGGCCCTGGCCACTAAGCTGGGAAGTTCACTAAAGTTGACAATTACACATGGCATAATATTTAATTCTTACATTTATATTGCTATTCTCAAATTATTATTTCTTCCTCTTTGAACAGTCCATTTCCACTTATTTTCTTACTTTCTGTAAATATTGCCAAATGCTCTTACTGTTATTATCTAGAATTTTATTTATATGTGTTCCTATTTATTCTATACAATACACTTTCTTTTCTCCAAATCTCTGTTTCTGTGCATTCAAATAGAGTTTGTTGTATGTCCTCTCTCCCCCACATAATAGACATATGCCTTGCAGATAGCCCTTTCATTGCCCTTATAGCCTCCATACACCTGTTCTTAACCATGCTATTCCCCTCTTTCTTCTTTATTAGTGATGTCTACATATCTCTCTCTTTCCCAATGATTTTTCATTGTAACATAAAATGCCAACGATTTTTTCTTACTTCTCTGATTAAATAATTTTTGTATCTCAATATCTTCAGACTTTCTTCTTATATTTCTCCAAAAACTTTTGCTCTTTAATTTCCTTTTTATCCAAACATCCCCTAAATCATTATTTTTTAAGTTATTTCTTAGTTCACTTATCCAACCCATGCTTTGTAGACTAATATCTTGATATTTTAAACATTGATTTAAGAAATTATCTTCATCAAGGTGTATGATCCTAAACCAATATTATAAGGCTCTCTTCATAACCAATACTTGTATTGATACTTGTCCCGATTAAATTTGAGCCATTCCATTAGCCATTGTTAAGGATAACCCAAGAACTTCCTTATAGAACATCCTATGTACTTGGTCCACAACTTCCCACCAATTTTCAAGTCCCCATACATCAATACCATATAACATTTGAGCCTTGATACTCTTCCCAGCCATTTCATCATCTCTGGCATTTTAGATAAGCATCTTCTCACAGCCGTCATTGCTTCTTTTGTTTCTCCCATTTTGCTCCTGTGTCTATTTTCATTCCTAATTACATACAATCTCTCACCACTTTTACTCCCTTTTTTCCATTTTTCATATTTACTCAATTTTTCTCCTTTTTAAACATCACAATTTGTGTTTTCTTTTCATTTACATTTAATCTCCATTCTACATAGTGTGAATCTATTTTCTGTAAGGACAGTTTTAAACCATTTACAATTTATGGACCCTACTACCAAATCATCTGGGAAAAGCAGACCAGGGTATCTGTATATTATTTATTACAAGCAAGAAATTATTAATATTGTTGATTTTTTGTAATATGTCACCAATAAATAAATTAAATAAAATTGGGCTTAACTTACATCCTTGTCTAAGTCTTTTTTGTGCATTGCTCTGGTTATTGCCCCTTCCTCATATTTTACACACAAAGTATTGTCCCTATATAACCCTTTCATGTCATTTGATTACTTGCCCCTTTCTTTAGTAATTTGTACCACAATAATTTCACCTCGATTCTATCAAAGGTTTTCTCTAGGTCAATGAAAGTCAAATATACAATTTTCCTCTTTTGTTCTTTAAATACTTATCTACTAATACATTACCAACAGTTCTTCTTCCTTTCCTGAAACCCATTTGAAACTCTTGACAAAATTTTATATTTTCCTGCCCATTCCTGGGGTCTATCTGCTAGGATCCCCATATAAATTTTATCGACATTAGATAATAAAGCCATTAGCTTTCTCCATATATATTGGTTGTATTATTGCTTTTCTCCAACTTTCTGGCATGTATCCTGTACTTTTTATATAATTGAACAGTTAGCACCTTAACTGGAATTGATCCCTACACCATTCCATAAGAAATTCTCCTGGTGTCCCATCTGTTCCTATTTATTTTATTTTTTTAATCTGATTCATTACTTCATTATATTACTGTCTAACATTTCTACATAATTATTTTCTATTTCTAAAATTACTCAACATTCCAAAGAACTTTTCACAAGCATATAAGGTTAAAAATAGTGTAACCAATCTTTTTGACTTACATTAGCTCTAGCTACAAATTTTTTATACATTGATTTTATACCTTTCCATATTTTACTTACATTGTTGTTACCAATAATTTTAATTAAATTCTTCACCTTTCTTTTCCTCCAAAGTATTTTTTTTTACCTTCTATCAATTCATTATAAGAAAAATTTACTTTGTAAATAATCTTCTTTAGCTCTTATAGCTCCCATCTCCCTCCATTTTTCTTTTTCATTCCTTTTGTTCATTTTACACTCTTCATCGAACTTACTCTTAGTTTTTCCCCAAATTTTTACTTTCATCTCCTCACCTTAAAAAATTTTCAAAATTGTATTCTATTCCTCCTTCCATTTATATCTAAGACATTTCCTCTCTACCTTTCCCTCGTTTGGTATGTTGTTAATTTCTCAAATTTAATTTTTATATTTATTATTAATGGGAAATGACCACTTCTTCCAAATAAGTTTGATACTTTGAAATTATCTGTAATATAATTAATGCTAATTGACCTTAATTATAGATATATTCTATTGCACCTTGACTATTTGTGCTAATGTAAGTAAGTTTTCTGTATTCATCCTCCCCATATTTACCATTTAAGATATCAAATGCATTTTGTTTGCAAAACTCAATAAATTTATCACTTCCTCTATCAACAACTTTATCTTTGCAATGCCTAAGAGTATATCTTTTTTTGTCTTGCTTCATTATTTTCCCATCCATCTATTAAATGTACACCATTTCCCATATTCTTACATTGAAGCCATCTATTATTATAGTTTCTGTATTCAGATATTTATCCCTTAGCCACTCCAATGTCTTTCTCCAAAAAATAGCACAATTCTGGATTATGAAATTGTGAAGTAATTGGAGGGTTATATATTATTCCTATACAGATTTGTTGTCATGTAGCGTATTATCTTGCACTATAACTCATAAAGTTTTTATATACTAGCCCATGCTTTAATTCAGAGATTTCTTATGAAAAATCCTAACCCTCCTGATACTCTCCCTTTCTTTGCTACCATTTCTCCTCTTTTCCCTATATAGTTAAAACCCTTTATTTTAATATCTTCTTTCAACCAAGTTTTTACAACTGCCAGATAGTCAAACTTCCTAATTAATTGCTGCAAAATTTCTGTATATATATATATTTTATTTTTTAAACCTTCACAATTCCAAAATGCCAGTCTTCATATTAATTGCTATTGGGATCCTGATCTGTTTCTAGGAGATCTAAACCTATCTAAAGTTCTTTTACTTCTCAGCTGGATACCCTCTTTTGATTTTTGCATGTAGTTCTGTAGCACCAAAATGCTCCCATGTGGTAACAATGTCATATAGCTGATGACCACTGTGTAACTATAATTTAAATAATATATAGTATTGAAATTTTCAGTAGTATAAACATCAAAATTCTGAAATGTTTGCCTTAAATCAAATTTTCAAATTGAAACTAGGAATTTATATTTGGAATGCATGCTAAGTCAGCAAGTATTATCCATTAACTGTAGCAAAATCAAAGATCTTATAACTGATATTTTTGGCACAGGTAGTTACATTGAGAGGGAAAGGAAACATTTTAAAAGTGGCAGTCAGTGATGGTGCTATTGTAGTTGCTCTAGAACACACAATAAATACTCTTGAAACTGTGATATATCTCATCCATGAATTTACATGCCGAAGAGTAACAACCAGGTAATAAAATTTCATATTACTAATGTAGATATATAAGGTTTATTTTAACTTTCTTTTTGTAAGACATTATGGCATTTTGCAATGCAAGTAAGGTTAATATGCAAATCAAGCATGTTTTCTCTTTTTCTTTTTCTTTTTCTTTCTTTCCTGATTATTAGAGACCTGCATCTGGTCACTTTGGATACACTAAATGTTCATCAATCATAAAATATTTACTTTGCAGGGAGAGCATGGTAATTCAAACTATAGTGAAGCAGTTTTCTCCCACTGTTACACCTGTGGACTTGTTTACACAATAGGTGTCAAGTTTAAAACACTGCCTTTCTTTGTGTCCATTTATGCAACACTGTCAAGCAATACTCCAATCACAGCTACACTGTTGCAATTTACTTCTTGGTGTCCAAATGCAGACTCTACTAATAACTCTGAGGAATTTGTTGTTCTTTGCTGTGTTTTGAAGGCATAGAATTTGTTCATAATATTCTGAGACAGTGGAAATAGTATTTTCATATAAACAAATAAGATTGTGTGTAATAAGCATTCTCTGTCTGAAGATTTATTTTTATTTTTTTTTTTAGTAGTGTTTAACGCCCTTTTTTACTACAGAGGCAAGACAAGCGGTGGACACTGATGATACATGAGATGAAATGATATATTAGGAAAGGATATTTTTAAGGAAGGAAGCGTTTCAGGCCTAAATTTAGGGTACCTCCCCAACATTTGCCAGTTACGAGGACTGAGGAAAACCTGGAAAAAACTAGTCAGGGAGAATGGTCCTGGTGGGATTCAAACCCCAGACCTCCCGCTCACGAGTCTGCACTTTAACGACCTCAGCCACTCATGGAGGTTTGGAGATTTATGCTTATAATTGCTGTAGATTTGAAAGGTACATTTAGATTGGCTAATAGTGGTGTGTGCAAACAGGAAATTACCTGTGACCAAATGATCTTTTCTGTATGTCCCTGATCATGTAAACATAAGTGAAAGAGTAGACTGGTTGTTTGCCAGTGTGGAGCGTATATTTAAGGAAGTGTCATGGCTGTGCATTTATAAATTTGTAGTATTTAGTTTTTGTTATAATGTTCATTGACAACCGGTATTGCTGCATTCCACTCCCACCATTACACACCCTCTCACACTGACTCTCCCCATTTCCAAAAGCGCCGCTGCATTTGCAGCATTCCTAGCACAATCTTACAAAACCAACCTACTAATTATCCTATCCATTAATTTCCAACTTTCCTGTATCCCCCATATTTCGATGCCACATATCCACCTTGACTTCACTAGTGCCCTGTATATTCTTTTCAAATTGTTCATCTTCATCTGCAATGCAAAAATCATACATTTCTTAATTAGCTTCAAGTCCTTGGTTAGCACTGATTTTTTTTTGTTTCGCCCATTGGCCAGAGGAGCTCAGAACCATTCCTAAGTATGAGAATTCCTTCACAATTTGTATCTTCCTCCCCAGCATGAACCACTTCTCATCCCTCCTCAGCTTATTTCCCTTTTAAATACCATTATTTTGATGTTCTCCTGATTCACTTTTACGATCCCATTCTTTACAATATCTTGTAATTTTAACTAACGCATATCTTAATTGTATCAATAAAATAGATGCTGCCATTAAATTGTCTGCATAAAGTAAGCCTGGGATTTCCAACTTGTTTATTATTGGTTTGTAGATGTTAATTTGCTGTAAATGTACCATTAAATAATCTGTAAATAAATTGAAAAGAAGCGAAGTAAACTTGCATCCTTGCCTAAGCCTCCTATCTTAGGTTACCTCTTTACAAAACCTTCCCCACCTTTGAAATAAAACATATTGTCCTTATAAAGTTACTTCAGCAAAACACTCATTTCCTTACCCATCCCCTTATACCATAATTTGTACCATAAGGCCTCTCTGTTAATTCTATCATATGCCTTCTTCAAATCAACAAATAATCTACCATATTTATTCACCAAACACTTATCTATCATTGTTTTAATAACAAATACATTATCACCAGTTCTCTAACCTTTCTCTAAATCTGATTCAAATGGAGAAATCAAAGTATTCTCTTCTACCCAGTCATTTGTTCTGTCAGTTAGAATCCCAGTGAAAACCTTACCAAAATTAGACAAAAGGGCAATACCTCTATAGCTACCTGAATGATCAATAGAACCCTTTCCCTTGAATATAGGGTGAACAACGGCAGTTTTCCATCTCTTGGGTATCCTCTTAATAACTTAATTGGACTCAATAATCTAGTCATACACTTTTATTGATCTTGCTTCTGACAACAGATCTGAAAAAATTCAATTGGCAATCTATCCTTATCTGTTGCCTTGTTCCTAATTGCAATACCGCCACAAGTGGCCGTGGTCATTAAGGCACGGACTCGTGAGCTGGAGGTCTGGGTTCGATTACCACCAGGACCGTCCTCCCTGACTGAGGTTTTTTCCAGGTTTTCCTCAGTCCTCATAAATGGCAAATGCTGGGGAGGTACCCTAAACTTAGGCCTGGAACGATTCCTTCCTTAAAAAATGAATCCTTTCCCAATATATCATTTCATCTTGTGTATCATCAGAGTTCACCGGCTGTGGTACCTCAGTAGTAAACATGGACATTAAACACCATTAAAAAAACCTTCATCTTCTACTGTTGACAGCTCATGCCAAGAAACAGTCTGTGAAAGTCAAGCAGACAGATAGCTGCATAATTTTATTCCTCTGGTAACCTCCTCAATGTGTGATAAAATGTTAGGTTGAGATGAACGTTTTATGGCCACTAGACCATAGCCTCAAAGCCCAGAAACATATTTTAAATATATCTCATTAGAATTTATTAAATATGTTCACACTAACTCCTTTTACTTATACAATTTATTAACATGTTTCTGCGGCAATATTTGTCATTGTCAATTGCTGACCAACTAATCTGTGTGGTTACTGGATCCCAGGTGCTTCTGTGAAAGTCTCTGATGGTTTGAATAGAAACTTGCTGAGTTCATCAGTGGATGGAACATCAAAATTCATTAGGTTTTTCCTATAATAATGTAACAATAATGTGCTGCTACTGCTGATTTATCAACAAATATTCCTAAAGTGATCATTTCTCTAAATGTCTCTTAATTTTTCCAATGTATCTTTGATTACAATCTGCACATATAATTTTGTAAATTCCCGATTTCTGTTCTATTGGTATGGTGTCTTTTACTATGAAGCACAGTAAATTTATTATATAATATTTGTTCTTTGGGTATAACTTTATGCCAAGTTCTTTGAATATACTATGGGATTTGTTGTGGTAAAATGGATATGTGAAACTTATGAATTTGTATATTGTTGTTCTTCAGTGTGGAAACTCTCTTATAGATTTTTTCTTTTAAATTTATTGATAATTTTTGTTATTCTGTCTTTGTTTAAACCATTGGTTATTGCTGTATTAATTATCTGTTTGTTTCTGTGAGTGGAGCTAGTATGAGTGTGAACATACTTGATAAATTCTAATACGGTATATTACCATTCCCATTGTCTATAGGTTCCTAAGTATAATTAAATGCTATTTTAACATTTAGAACTCTGGCTGTGATAGCCTACATAAATATTTAAGAAAGACTTTTTGATAACATGCAGTTTCTAAAAAAAAGGAATAATATATGTGTCATCTGTAAACAAATAATTTTTCGCATAGGCTTCCTTACTATACCCATAACTATTATCAGTGACAGAAATATTGGCAAATAATTTTCCAATTCTTTCCAGATTATCTTTTATTCTTTTATAAAAGCCATTGTATTCTTTTAACTATTATTTCTATGAAAATTGTATAAGTCGGTAGGAAGTTGGTATTGGTCAAGTTAATATGGAGGTTGTAATCTGCATATTGTATCACTAAAAGAAAACCTGTTGTCTATATTTATGTATTTCTTTTCTAAATGTCAATGTCACAGGGTTGCATTAGATGAATGACCATTGTCACCACCACTATCATTACTGTTATACTTGCATGTTTTGAAATACCACTCTCTCTCATTTTACATTTTACTTAGGACAATGAAGTGGTAATATATCATATTAGAATGCATTAAATTATGTTCACAGTATTTGTATAAGTAAGTGACGTTAATGTGAACATATTTAATAAATTCTAATAGGACCACTATCTCTAACAGATCCTCATCAAACTTGCCAGTAATTTCTGATGCACAAATTCCTTAACCCTCTAAAAACCTGATAAATATGATCTTTGTTGAACATTCCTTATAACAAGCAACTTGTTAATGATGGTGGAGAACATACTGCACTTTCTTTCAGTGTTCAAAACATATCATGACTAACACATTTGGAACCAGATTTAAGAAATAGATACAGTTTGCTTAGGCAGTATTTAAATAAGAAGACCAATAATCCTTTCTGAATCAAATATTTAGAACACACTCTGGTTTCACTTCAGGAGATTAACTCAGGACTTGTTTCCTGGAACACTTGTCCATAACCTCAACTGTTAAATGATTGTTGGATCACTTGTATCTACAATTGAGTAGGTAGGTATTTGGGTTGACTTTGGTGGTTTTGTGATAAACTTGAATTAAGAGCTGTATGCTTCCAGGATGTCAAAATTCATTTAGTTTTGCTTATGTTTATTTTTTATATAATTCCTTTCCCATGTGTTTAATTTAGACAAAGAAGATTACTAGAAAGGGATGCAAGATTTATTAAAAAGTGAGGAATTGATCTCTAAGTTAAAGCAGACCCATTGAATAAATGCATTAAATTCATGGAAGAAGCCTTGAAAAATAGTACCCCGATTCCAAAAATGGAACAATATAAAATTAAAGTACACAACCCATTTTCAGCCAGGATATGTGGGCCTTCCAAAGATCCACAAACCTGGGAGAAGGATGAGGCTAATTATTAACAATGTAGATACTCCAATCTACCATTTAGCAAATTGGTTATCAATGCAGTTTCATTCAAGATCTGAATTTGATAGCTTAAGTTTAAAAAACTCCTTGGACCTCATCAATAAAATTAAAGATAAAAGATTATCACCGAACAACACACTGGTTTCTTTTGATGTCAAAACCCTGTTTCCCAGCATACCACATAGTAAATTATTACTTTTTCTAAGAAAATGGTTACAATCAGCCAACCTACAGAAGGACACATCAAAGAACATCAATTTCACTAAGTTGTGCATAAATCAAGCACTTTTATATCTGAGGACATTCTTTAAACAGAAAGCAGGACTTGTAATGGGCAGTCCATTATCACCTTTCTTAGCCAAGTTATTCATTAGCTATTTTGAGATGCACATCACTAAGGCTTTCCCGTATATTTTTAATCATGAACTATTTTAGATGCACATCACTAAGGCTTTCCCATATATTTTTAAGGTTGGCACCAATATGTAGACAATGTATTTGCTATTATAAAAAAAACACATAGAAGAAGCACTAAAACCTTTAAACCCGAAAGAGCCTACAATTAAGTTAACTGTCATAATGGAAACAGATAATATGTTATCATTTTTACATCTGAAGATAATAAAATGTACTAATAAACTTGAATTTAGCATCTACAGAAAGGACATGCATACAGACAATTATATAAAAGTTCATGGTTTCAATCCAAGAAGCATCATTCAACAGCATGACATACAGACTAATAAATATGCCACTGAACAAAGAAGGATACAAGAATGAATATCTACATATAATAGAAGCCGCTAAATCAAATGTGTTTAGCAAACAGATGATCAATAAAGAAATTAAAAAATTCCACAAATAAATTTCCAAATCACAACTTCTAGTGTTTTAGCAGGGAGAAAAACATTTAAAATGTTCACTTACCACCTGTCAGCCAATAAGAAATTTCAAAAAATTTTCAAGCAGTGCAATATCTTCCTAGCACCCCAAAATCGATACAGTGTTAACAATTTATTGAAATTAAACAAAACTGATTCTAGGCCCAAAGAGAAAAAATCTGGTATTTACCAGATTATTGTAATTATTGTAAAAAAATCTATGTAGGAAAAACAAAGAGAAATATAGGCATTAGGTTGAAGGAACATTGGAGAAACATCTGTAATAAGCAAATAGAAAAATCAGCTATGACAGCACATTTTTGGAATGAAATGAAATAGAAAAGAGCATCAAGTTATTAAAAACTGTTCAACAACAAAAAGAATTAAACATATTGGAAAGGATTTATATAAAAGAACATGAGCAAAACTTAATAATTTGGACATCCTGGAAGCAGACAGCTCTTTATTCAAGTTTATCACAAAACAACCCAGATACTTAGCTACCCAATTTCTACAAGTGATCCAGCAGTCATTTAACAGTTGAGGATGTAGACATGTTTTGCATGAATCATGTCCTGAGTTAATCTCTCTAAGGGAAACCATAAAGAGTGTTCTAAATATTCAACTCAGAAGAGATTATTAATGCACGTTTCATTGTGTTAGACTCCAATTATTGAAAGGGAGCCATGTTTAGGAGAATATAGATAAAAGTATAGCAGCCAGAAAATAAATGTTGCTTTGGGCACCCCTTGAAAGATCATATCACTGAGATAACACATGCCTACTATTAATGTCTTTGAGATAAATCTGGATTCAATCACTGCCTAAACTAACTGGTATTCACCATTTAGGTTGAGGAAAATACTGATAGAAATCTCACCCTATTAACTTGACCCAAGTAGGATTCAAATCTGCGGCTGCTTTGGACTAATACTCTTTACACTTGAGCCACCAAGGTGACAATTTTGACAATAACAGTTGAACTCATTTTATGAGATATGACGAGCTATATTCCCCTTCCATTTCAAAGGCACATTTTGCAGAGCAGTGTCTGATCCTTCTCGGATATAGTTGATTTTGGACATCAATTGGTTTTCTTGTAATGTTTACTGCACATAGGTGAAACATCCCAGGAGAGAATAAAACTGATCACATGGTGTATGTAAACAAAATTTAACTTTTCCCTTCATGTACCTAAAATGATTTGTCCAATATATGCAACAGATTTTCTGATTTTCTTATATGAATGTCGCGGAAAAGAAAATAACCATCAAGATCAAAATGTTCGCACTGAATAGAAATGTTTAGCCAGGACTAGAAAAGACAGCATTAAGGCAAAAGCTGCATTTGGAAAACCCATTTAGCTAAATTTGAGCCAGAGGTTGTTTGCTACTATACTAGATAAATGCTAAAGCATTATTTTAAAAAAAAATTATTGGTTGTATACAACTTCTAGAGAAGCCGCATGCTATATGTGGAGTGAAAGAACTGACAAACATGAAGTCGTCACGCATCTCTTTTAATTTTTTAGTACAAATACACTTAGAAGGACGGGAATTATTTTATGGCACTTATGGTGGATAAAACCGGAATGTAAATATGTCTGTTATATCTCTGCATGCTGAGCATTTTAATATCGCTGTAATTCATTTTTTGAGTCAGGTCGTAAATGTAGTACAACTCTGTTAATGTCTCGATAGAGAACAACATGTTTGATTCATCAGGATGGCTCACTGCTGTCATAATGACAAACAAAAAAAAACTGGAAATAAAATTACTGAAACATCTTCATAGCCCATTGGAGTTATCCACTTGGGAAAAAATTTTCATATTAAAAAATAGAAAAAAACCTAATGAATTTTGAGTTTCCTCCCATAGATGAGCTCAGCAACTTCCTACTTCAACCAACAGAGGCCACCACAGAAACATTCGTTTGTCCAGCCATAGTTTCGAGTAAGGGAGGTTCAGTGAGCAACTGAAGATGGGAGAGATTCTCCCGAAACACGTCTTACTTTTATGTAAGTGAATGGAGTATAGTGTAAGAAATGTGAATACATGAGTTGAGGTTAGATTGCCACTCCATTGTCAACAGCTTCGAAAGTACAACATTTAAAAAATACTATGTTATTGAAATTCAGTAGAAGGATGTATTTCAATTTCCAGAAATGACACTCTACATGGTAAAGAACAGAAGAAATGACAGTAATGAAATTGTCAATTGGCTCAAGATGACCTGGTTTCAGTGCTGAAAAGCAGACTGAACTCATTTACAACAGCAGCACTTCAGAGACATTTTGAACACAAATTGCTGGTGGAGTAAATAAGACTGCAAGATTCTTCAACACTTCAGCTGTTTTATTGCTCTCCAGTTCCTATTCAGAAAGATCATGAATCTCCTGGATGTATCCAATATTGGGATTATTCCTGATTTGATTTGATTTAATTTAATTTATCCAACACACATTTACAGTAATTCTTGTCATCAAGCTCCTTGTGATCCAGTACAGTGAGGAAAATGTCTGAGCTTAGTCAGACTTAATGAGAGTTGTGCAGGTCTTCAGATGAAGGGTGTCCATTGTTGCAGAGTGGGCAGATATCTGATTATGTCATCCAATTCTGTAGAGATGAGCCTGTAGATAGTCATGACCTGCTATTGTTCAAAATATAACTTCTGAGGGGACATCATATTATGGGGATTATTCTGAGCAATATCAACATTTCTAAAACTCATTTTGAGATTAATTAACAGCTGGGGAAATGGCAGAGAGTAATGAAGTTGTTGTTTATGATGACTGAAGAGTGTCAGTTTTTAATACAAGTATATGAACTATTTCATCTATATCTGTAAAAGATTACATTTATGATGATTTATTTTTAATGTAAATTTGTATTTCAATCACATTTACTCATTGAAGTGTTTTAAAAATAACACTTCATTTTGGAACTCTTGGTTTTTTTTCCCAAAATGAACCAAAACTCTTAAAAGCTCTTCAAAAACCCATAGAATTATCAGTGTGGGGAAATATATTATTGAACAAAAACAAAGAAAATTTAGTTAATCTTTATCTTCCAAACAACAGCAACCTCATCAAAAAGTTTATAAAATCCAAAGATCGACATCTTAATACCATGCTGGAAGCTGACAGTGGAACTGTGCTGACGATGAAGGAAATTTGTCTTTGAAACATGTCCAAGTAAGTGGATTAAAACTAATGAAATTTCAGTGACTTCCTCATAAATAATTTGTTATATGATACTATATTTCACTGTGAAAATCCCAAACTATCCAAATTTAAATTAATGTTAGTTTAATGAGGAACAAGGTGAAAGGGGTTTTCTAGTGATATAAAAGTAGTTTGGAATTTGAAAGAAAATTGCCAAGAAACTATCTCATGTGTAAAAGGAGAAATCTCCACCTGTTGACTGGGGCTAGGTGGACTGACCAAAACTAACATCCTGCAGGTAAACCATCCCAACCAATCTAATGGTAAAACAATAATTTGCACGTACTACTTTTAAAACTATACAGACTCTATCACACAAATAATTGTTGAAATTACATTGCTACACATCCACTTGGTTCTCATAGCACTATATGTTTTTATTTTATATTATGTATGAATATTGTTATCACTCAAACTCCACTGTAAACTGTCATATTGTTATAACATTTTTCATATCATAGCAGTGAGCAAACTGTTCCATCAGCAATAGTAAGTCTCCTGATTGCAAAAAAGTTGCAGACAAAATGCTGGATGCATTGAAGAAACTGGACCTGCAATATGAGTCTCAAAATATATTTCTTGTATTCACTTCCTGATTACTTTCCTATAACTCTGGAGTTGGTCCTGGTGGTGTAGTGGTAACCATACTTGCTTTCTAAACGCAAGATCATGGGTTAAATCCCTGCCAGGATTGATGGATTTTTTCAGGCATAAAAATTCTAAGTATCAGGAAAGTAAATCCATGGGTCCCATGTGTTATATTTACAGCATGTAAAAGAATATCAAGCCTGAAAGAGGATGTCTCTGAGCAAAATTTATCAGCCGTTTCATGCCCTTAATTGAATGGGATGCTGATGACCTGAGATGTTAAAGAGTGTCCATAAATAAACTAAATCAACAAATAAAACACTGGGTTTGTTTGTTAATGTATGAAGAAGATTAATATGACTAACAATGTGTGTACAAGGAAAAACCAAGCCTTATATATGTTTATGCATAATTATAAGAGCAACATTTAATTTTTTTGAATTTGTTGCAAATCTAGAAATTCAATTGCCAGAGATTTTGAATAATTAAAGGGAGAATGGAAATAAAATCACATTATAAGGAATGTAAAACACAAAGAAGCATTATCCTATAAAATAATGCCAAATAGAATAATAACTCTTTTAGACAAAATAATTTTGTTTGTGATGGAAAAACAGGATTAATTTAAACTTGGGAGAAAATATTCAAGTAGCCTCAATTCTCACTCTACTAGGTGAACAATGCTCGACAATGTAATACATAAGGTTTCAAATTCTGATCAAAATCATAGTCAGAGAACATTTGCTGTAAGACATATTTCTTTCAGGTGAGCAAAAAAGAAAATGCAGCTTGAAAGGGGAATGCAATAGAACTGCCTTGGCATTATAAAACAGAACTGTTACTGTAGCTGGAACTTAGATATAAGGTTTTGAGTTGGTTTTGGTATCTTGTTCCTTGCAGTGAAAATCTGCAGCTTCACTTTACATAGAAAAATTTCAGCATTAAACTTCTAGTTTCCAATGAGAATGGTACATTAGCAATAGATAAAGAATTCCTCCAGGATTCTGTGTAACAGAAGTAAATTACTACAGAGTTCTGCAAAATGTTTGGCATCTAAAAATTCACCAGGGAGAGAGGAGGTGGGGGCTCTTATTTCCAGAGTTGACTAAATTGTCCTGAGAAAAATATAAGATTTTCACAAACATTAGAGCACAGTTTAAAAAAAAAAAAAATTCAAGAAAAAATCTAAATTGTGCAGAACTTAATTCCAGTATATTAATGTTACTGAATGAATTAAGCACTTATATTACATATAAAAGTGCCTAAATTAAAAATTGCATAACATTAGCACATCAGTAAAATATGTGATCCATAAGATTGGTAGCAACTGTACTTCAGCTCTTCCTGGTTTGAAATTCCCAAAAATGTAATTTGATAAAAAAAAAAAAATCATATTAATCAGACTACAGTTATCTCATAAGATTGCTTGATTACGGTATCTCATTTTCATCTTTATAAAGGTGACATGTATAAACCTTTAGATATTATTTTCATAGATTGGCAGCTCAGCCTTAAATGCATCAGCGTATACACAGTTAGGAAATTTAAGGACATTTCAATAAGAAATAAAAAGATTCTTTTGAAGTTTTGATACTTGCTGTATGCTTGATATATTAGTGTATATATTGGCATATATATTTTTAAAAAAAATTAGAAGAAAAAAATTAAAATTGAAGGCAATAAAGTCCATTATTTGATCAGTGCAGGAATTTAAAATGATAATGAGAAAGCAGTTTGTTGGAAACAAGTTTTGCTCAAGTGGCTCCATATTGTATCTTTATTCTTCTGTCTCAGAATATATATTTATTATATTTAAATAAAATATTTTGAAAAACTCAGTTCTTACCCTACTAAATATCTTTCTCTTATACATGGCTTTAAATTTAAATGCATTTCTTACCCTATTGTATAGATAGAATGGAAGTACAGTTGGCATGTACAATGTTTTGTTCCTTAGGTATAGTGCTGTGGTACAACTTCAGGTGATTGGTGGAAATTTAGATGAGAGCATCATCCCAAAAGGTCAGAAACAGAGTGCACAAAGAACAGAACAGAGACATCCTAGATTGCTAATGTTGGATAGCAAAGGGGATTTGTTTTTTTGGGAAGAAGGGATTATAACAGAAATAGTAAGGTATGTATTAATAAAACTTTTAAATCACAAATACAAACTGTAGCAATTAAAATACTTGTACAGCTTTAAAAAGCTTATACAGCTTTCCTGCACATCTTTGTGGTATTGAGCCTATTAGAAATTAATTTCCAAATAGACGAGAGTTTTCAGAATGGTCACTAGGGATTTTTTTATTTATGCTGTATATCAAGGCCTGGGAAATTTGTGAGGGAGGCTCAGTGAATCTTTCCTGTTCCCTTTCTCCAAATTTGTTTGTTTGCTATACAGTGAGCAAAAAACAGTCAGTGTTAGAAGCCAAACTGTTAAAAGCTACCACCAATCCCATGGGATTGGCAATTTGGGAAAAGATTTATATTTTAAAAAACAAACATAAAGTTATGAACGTTGACATTCCATCATTGGACTTCCTGTTCCTGTTCTGTTATGTAATGGAACCACCAGAGGTCACTATGTCACCTGCCAGCACTAGTTGGTAACCAGCTGAGGATGAGAGTGAATGCTCTTGAAACATGTTCTGAAGAATAACCAGTTAGTGAAGTTTTAGTGTCACCTAATACTGACTCATTTGTATATTTAACAACTTGAATGTTCCTAACTTCTTTTAACTTTACAATTTGTCTATTGTGTTTAAATTATCTGTTGCCAGGTCTATATATGCTATTTGCTAATCCAGATTGGATGAGAAATCATCACGTGTGTTAATGCCTTTGTTAAGGCATTTCAGTTCTTCTAGTTAAAACTATCATTTTGAAAATGTTGAGGTTAGGTTTGCAGATTATATTGTTCCTATAGTTTTTTTATATAATATTTTAAAATTTCTCTTTGGCAGTTGACTTTATGTTTTACTTGGAAACTGATACATTCAAAGGCATTTCTTTCAAAATTATCCCAAATTCCTGTACCTAATGACATTGATAATTTTAAATGTAATTTATATAGTTCCAAATCTATTTCAGCAATCTCTCCATAGTGCTTACATATTTCCATCTCTAGAACTTTCATGTCTGCAGCTTTTTGTTCTTGGCTATCTTTGTTAAACCTTACCACTTTTCTAAAAAAACACATTCTTTCTTTCATATATCTGCCAATCTTAATTTTCTTCTTTCTTTAAGTTCAGATGTCATTTATTTTCTAGTTTATGATGTTGTAGATGTAAATTGAAGGTATCATGCTTAGAAAAGAAAGTTTCTACCTTGTCTTCGATTTGGTTATTTCAAACCTTATCCTTAATAGTTTTGTTCAACCATCAGTCAACTAAACAGAACAACACACCAATGGGGGTCCATTTGGACTCCATATTAACGGTTTTAAAAAATATATCGTAATTTTTTATGATGTACTGAATATTTAAGATTTAATGAACTTAAATAATAAGCAATACATATAATCTGAACCTCTACTCCCATTGTTTGATACAAAATCAACCAAATAAAGGAAAACTATGTAGTGCTAATATTTTAATCTCATTACATTATAGAGTTACTGCTGCATGTAAAATTTTTCCAGTTTTTGTATTTACATTCTTTAGTTCTGACAGTTTAATTTGAGCACACAAATTTATGATTTCACTTCACTTCACTTCACTTCACTTTTGTCTTTCTGTTAGTCTTCCTTGGACAAGTTGTCATCAACTCTTTCCTTTCTGGAGGTTTTCTAAAATGTTCGGAGCTTCTTCTTGAGAAACAATTCTTCATTGCATTTATAATGGTCACAGAGAGTGCACAAGGACTTTGCAATCTTGTTTTCACATGTGGAATCCCAAATTCTTTTTCTAGTTGTAGAAGGAAAAGTCTTCTAGAATGTAAGCAATTTTTTTCCTATGTCTGATATGTAGTCTGCCATATGAAAAAAGCATTTAGACCCCCTATATCAACCAAGTTCAAGAAAATAACATATTGCCATCTTGTTGTGCTATTCACAGAGTACTCATTTACCATTTTGTCCATTATATCCGTACTGCCTTTAGTGGTGTTATACTGAAGAATTATATCAGGTTTATGGCCCTGGCTTTCATCTTCAGTTTTCATGTCATGATACTCGGTGTTTACCAAAATTAGCTTTTCTTTTCTTTGGAACATATGATACCATTATCATTTCATTGTTGAAACAAATCGAGGATTCCTCTGGTTTAGAAAAATTGAGAAGTATTTCTTTCATTATATCTGGTTTGTTTTGTCTCATGGTTTCACATAATGTCAAGTTCTTTTTGTATAGTTCTTTTGCGAGCAGTACCAAAGTGTAAAAGTTATCAGTAGTCACTCCATGTTCTCCGTGAAGAGAGTCAGTCAACTCCAGTACTACTTGTTGCCCTTGATTCTTTTCACCGATGTTTCCATCATTTCCAGAGTATATTTGTAGATTCAAAGCATTGAAGTTTTGACATCTACCATAGCCCAAATTTTTATCCCGTACTTGGCAGCTTGGACTTCATACACACATGGAAAGAACATCACCATCTGAATGCAACCATTTCTTTGTACACAGTTAATGTGATGCAGGATTCTAGTTAGATTTACAATTGTCAACAAAAATGTACAACATTTCAAAAATATATCTTACTGCAGCCAGTTTATCTATCTTTTTTAATCATTCCTATTTCTTATGTTGTCAAATCTAATGAAAGATAATAACTGCTGAAATCTAACATGGGACTTTGTGGCAAGGAATATATGTTCTTGTACATCACATCATTTGTTCACAGAAACTGCACAGATTCCTGCTTGGATTTGAATGCACCCATTGTTATATAAATGCATACTTTTCAACGTTGTCTGTCACCTTCCATTCTCTTGGCTTATTATAATTTTTCTCATTCCACAATTCACAAATGTATTATGCTTTTTTATTGGTAAAATCAACAATCATTTCTATGATATTATCACAAAATAATATGAATCACTTACAGTATGAACATTTTTAGATGAATTTGTCAGCACTGTAATGATATTGTGTGTTGTGTAAGGTTCTATTTTTGGTGAGCAAGTTAACCAGACTGTACCATTTTTGGCAACAGAATGATAGTTACATTATTACATACCTCAGTATCAATATTGTGTTCTGAATCAAATTCTTGTTCTTCTGTTACATCATCCTTCATTTCTAAAGCATCTTCGTTTTCAGACTCATCTGAGAAAATATGTTGTTCATCTTCGCTGTCAATATATTGTATCATATCATTGTTGCACCTCCAAAACCTGCGATGTGAATCTTAACAAATTTTTCAGGAGACACAAAAAACACCCTAATTTCCTTCATTTGTAAAGTCAATTTTTCTACCATTCGTTTGCATTTCTTGAAATACCTTATTGTTGACATGTTCAACAAAATGTTGCCATTTAAAGACCAAAAATTACAACAATTTCAGATTTTGCTGCACATAGTGGGTTTTAGCTATGCCAAATCTGACACTTAGTGTATATTACTGTCCATAGTATTAGTACTGAAACACATCTTAGGAGTTAGATAAAATTAACTGTATAGAAATTTAAATCAATCATACGAAAGACACCATCTATAATATTACACATAGCATTTATAAAAGCATGACATTGGATTCCCACATTGTCAGCTGACTGCACAGATGAACATTTTGCCAGCATTTTCTCCCTCATTTTGATTATTGCAACTATGAATCATAGTGATATAATATGCAGTGATATTATTTGTTTTTATCATTCATATCATCGTTTTATAATAATGGAAATTTGATCACCAACCTGAATTAGAATATGTGGTAATTCATGTTGTAGCAGTTTTTTTTTTTTTTTTTTTTTAGTATTGTTTAATGCCTGTTTTTACTACTGAGGCACCACAGGCGATGCACACTAATGATGCATGAGATGAAATGATAAACTGGGAAAGGGTATTTTTTTAAGGAAGGAAGCATTCCAGGCTTAAGTTTAGGGTACCTCCCCAGCATTTGCCATTTATGAGGACTGAGGAAAACCTGGAAAAAAAAAACCCAGTCAGGGAGGATGGTCCTGGTGGGATTCGATCCCCAGACCTCCTGCTCACTAGTTCGCACCTTAATGACCTCGGCCATCCGTGGTGGCCTATGTTGTAGCAGTGAAAGTACAGCTGATTTAAATAGTAACATTTTATTAATAGCCCATAATATATATTTTCAATGAGTATTATCGCATTTTCTTTCAAAATATAATAGTTACAACTAGTAAGATTCATGGAAGTGGAATTAAAATCTCGACAAGTATTTGCTTTCATATTTCAATTAGCTGTAATTCAATAGTAAATTTCTAGTAATAGTAATATTTATAATGTTAAACTATTAACTTCACAAAAACATATCACTATATAATACCTGTGAAACAATGGTACTCATTTTAATCAAACAAAATAGTTGTAAATTTATTCATAATGATGCAGGAATTTTAACAACAACAAATATTGTAACATAGCAGGATTTAAAATACAAATAAGTAACTACATATCTTTCAGCATACTAAATGTATATTAAATTATTTTAGATTTATTTTAGATTAAATTAGTCGTGCTTCAGGTTGTCGTAGATGAGGTGGTGGTCTCTATGCATAAAGGGTTTTAAGCTCTGAAGGATTTTCAAATTTACTTCAATTAATTTTCATCTGTTCATTATACAGATTGTTAGGCTCCTTTACATTTATTTTACTCCATTTTGAAAGCAGCTGCCAAGGATATGTGTGTCTAGTCTTGTACACTACTTCTAGTACTTTAATGCTCTTATTTCTGCCACTGTGAGATGGCCTATTTTCCTCCCTGGCCTGATTGATTGAAATTGAAATCCTGTTTTTCATAACTTTTGAAAAAAACTATGTTTCATATAATGGATATAATAAGGCTGATTATTATTCTTGTTTCTTCTGACCCTTCTGTTCTTGTTACATAGTCAATAGGTGAATACAGTAGTGCAGTGAATAGATATTCTAAGCTGGAGTGTACTGAATCAACCTCCATCGTTGTATACCCTTTCTTGTATATCAACTGTTCAATTTTTATGTTTTGAATTTTGGAAATATCAGCCAGGATACTTGCCAGGACTCTACTTTAATTCTAATATGCAGAGCTATCACAAATAAGGATCATTTTCTTGTAATTTATGTTTAACTTTATGAAGTGAGCAATGTAAAGGTAACATCAAATGTGAACACATTTGATGTTACCTTTCCTTCACCTTCATGTCATATGTATAAGTGAACATTTTTGCTGTTAGTGACATATATTATAAAGTTATATACTTGCAATTTCTGACTATAACAATGCTTTGACACTAATAATTTGGGCCAAGTCGAGACACTCTGTATGTCCATAGTTGCTACAAGCTGAGACTATAGCACTTTGTTTAGCAGCTCTTACTTTCTCCTTTTTAGTTATGTGCAATGTAGTCCTCTTCTGGCATATTTCCCTCTTTGCATGAAACACAGTAGTTGTATTGATCTTTTCTTGGCTGGAAGATGGAGGTCTTTTCACAATTCAACACCTCTGTGAACTTCTTTCTTTCAATAGTTGTAAGAACAATTTCCTGGCTCCAATCTTGATAAACATGATGCATTTGGGATATAGGCCTAAAACTGTTTTCTACATAAATGCAACAAGAGGAGGCTCTGCAATGATGACTGGATACTTTTGGAATTATTTGAAGCCGTTTAAGTATGCTGCCGGATTGCAATTGCATCATTTACAACTCTCTCTTCTGTCTTTTTGCTAGCACCTGTAAACATGCATTTTTGACATCCTTGTCCAATTTGTGTGAAGTATTATCATTTTGTGTTCATTGTGTAACTTTACTCAGAAACTAAGAGTTTTTTGTTATGCACAGGACAGAGAGAAAAGAAAATTCCTGGTAAACCCGAATTGTAATTCCCTCTGTGTTAGGAATTATATGAATTCTGCTTACAGAAACTTTCTGGATCTAAGTGCAATCTTCTTTGTATAGGCACTTGAAAATCCACCAGTTCTGCAATAAAAGCCCTTTTATCATCCCATGTATTCATACTCCAAAAACTGTTATCTCGATGCCAATTCAATGGCCATCCTCACCAGTTTCATCACCTACTGTCCATGATTTTATCTGTAACACGATTATAACTGAATTACTTGGATGGGTCAGTAATGAAATTTAAATATAATATGACACAGAGGGAAATAACTGGCAAAAACTGGGAAGATGCAAATGAGGTGTCTGTTACACTTAGCACGTTTGGAAGTGCAACATTCACTTTGCAATTTCAAGGACAAATGCTGAATTCTGCACATAGCACCTTTAATAGAAACAACTTTTCTCATATGCACAAGCATCCCCCCCCCTCTCTCTCTCTCTCTCTCTCTCTCTCTCTCTCAGACAAGGAATGGATATATGCATTTCTCATCTTGAGGACAAATCTGCAATTGAAAATTGTGCCTAAATCATCAAAAAAGCAGAAAACTGAAATTTCTGGACATAAGCAGGTTTTAGAGGTGCAACAATGTGCAAAAAGGTCTCTAAATCCTATACCCCTCTTCTTCTCTTTACAATTTACTGATTGACTGACAACTATGGAACAAAAGTGACTGCTATTATTTTCAGAGACTGAAGGCAAACTTTGAACTGAACATGAAATAAACAACAATGTATGGGAAATAAAATGTTGAGAAATACATGACAACAATGGGCACACAATGAACCCAAATAGTGCACTTATTTATTACCAACTTTGAAAAATGTTTATGTAATATCAAATCTATAAGGGATTTAAGTGGGCCCCAACACCTATTTTAATATTTCATGTTAAGATCAAACATATATTTTGAAATACTGCATTTAATAATCCTGAACTGTAATATAAAAAAAATTAATACCAGTGGTGCTCCAGCAATCAAGGTAAAGGGTTTACAGCAACAGTAGGGGAAAAAAATAAAGTGAAAGACAAGTATTGAGACAAACCAGAATTTCTGCTTTATCAACAGTGACGTTCCAAATTGATAAAAATGAACATTTTGCTCAAATCAATGTGCAAAAGGTGAACTTTATTAATAAAGCCTTATGAACCTAATGAAGTTCATATTTTTGCACATTGATTTGAGCAAAATGCTCATTTTTATCAATTTGGAATGTCACTGTTGATAAAGTAAGGAAATTCTGGTTTGTCTAGATTCTCCTCCTTCAGAATTTGGGCAGCACATGAAGTGCTGCTGTACTACACAGAGGTTTGATGGCTATCTTGCCAAAACCTATTAAAGTGGTTTTATTTACTTTTAGGAGAAATAATACTGTACTTGGAGGTAAACAGAATTCCATAGGATTCATTCCTACTAAATTTTGCCTTTCTAGTAGGCATTACAGTCCTTTTAAATCTAAACATCATACTACAAGGGAGAGACCAGTTGACAATTCATAAGACCAATACACTGCTGGTTTTCAAAAAAAGTTAATAGTATGGAGGATAGTCTGGCTTGCTTTTGTGTGCGTGAAAAAATAAAAATTAGGATTAAAATTATAATTTTCATAATATTTTAATAGAATAGAAAGAGAGGGAAAAAATAATTCAACTAAACTTTTCGTAGGGAACACAAAGATGAAGTTCACTTTTCTACCTAAGTCCCTTTTCTTATAATGTTGAGAGTGCTACCATTTCCATACAAAGGTAACTAATTGATCTCCAGAATAATTTGGTTTTAAAAAGAAATACTGAGCTTTTAAACTCATAAAGATCTAATTAATCTTTAAAGCAAAAGTATCAATAGATGAAAACTTTGGGAAATCAATCCAGATTTACTTTGGGAGTTCTTATGTGCGAACAGCTGTTTTTGTGTATGAAAAGCTTGCAGATCAAAAGTGACCCATGCCAAACTTCAAAAGTGACCCATGCCAAACTTTCTTCTATAATGAAAGTGTGTCTTTAGAATCTTTTACTTCAAATCTTGCAAAGCTGCATGCTTGTAAACAGCAAAAAATAAATAAATAAAATAAGATATGACCTACAGTTCAGTTACATTTTTCATTGTAATATAATGCTTTTATAAAAATTTTAATTATTTCTGTTGTATATTGAAACATTTTGTACTATAGAGAATAAATTTGCTTTCCATATATTATTGTGTTTTAATCACACCGCAACCTCTCTTGATATTAATAGGTGCTAATGTAATTAAATTTAAATGACTTATGTGGTCCACTAGAACCCAGAACATGTCTTAGGCGTAATCTTTGCAAGTTTATTTATTTATTTTTTTAGTAGTGTTTTAACACCAGTTTTTGCTGCTGGCTTATCACAGGCAGTCCACGCTGGTGATGCATGAGATGAAATGGTAAGCTGGGGAAGGAATTTTATTTTGGAAGAAGTCTTCCAAGCCTTGGCTTAGGGTACCTCCCGCATTTGTCTTTGATCAGGACTGAGGAAAACCTGGAAAATATTCCAGTCAGGCAGGACAACTCTGGCCGGAATTAAACTCTGGACCTCCCATTCATGAGTCCGTATGCTAGTGACCTCAACACCCAAGTCAGTGGAGTGGATTATTTTTCATTGAAATAGTTGTCATTCCATCGTCAGATCAGCAACAAGCAGCAAGTTAGCAATTAAAAATGTTTGTGAGCTTAGCAATGAACAGGTCTATAGGCATAGCCCAATTGCAAGAAGAACCTTCCCTTGATCATTCCATACCAGGTTATTTGGTAATCATTGCTGTGAGATTTCTGGAACAAAGATGCACAATTGTACAAGGGATGTCATAAATTTTTGCAACTATTTTTTTTTCTCATAAACAAGGGATAACATGAAAAATATACATTGAAAGTATAAGGCATGTACTGCCGAGTGGTGCCACCAGCGAATGGCTGGATGTAGGTGGCACTCATAGGGAAGAAGCAAAACATAGGCAACCGGCAACATTGGTTTATTATGGCATGAGTAAAAGTTACAACTACTTACACAGTGTTGCAAATTCATCCAGGACGGGTCTCTTGGATAATCCAAGGTGTTTAGGAGCTTTCGAAGTAGTGTCAAAGTACATCGACGGTTCGTTGCCAGCGGTGGGAAAGGTGCTGAATACCATATACTGCGTTGGAGTTGCTAACGTGAGCCACCTCGCGACGAGATTCTATCAAAATGTTCATTTTGTTAGCAAAACGTTTCCCACACAATGGCTGCTTCATTTTGGGAATGAGAACATAATCATAGTAACTGAGATCGGACGAATATGGGGGTGTAGCACTTCACAACCCCACCGCTGTAAGACATTTGACACTGTCGGGTGTATGAGCGTTATCGTGGAAAATAATGACGTTGTTTAAAAGTTCGGGTCTTTTGGTGTGTGTGACACGATGCAGTTGTGACACACCAAAAAAAAAACCTTTAATACTGAGCATTCAAAGTGGTCCTTCTCATGCACTGGATGACACATAAGCATACCTTGGCTTTCCTATGTCAGAATGACAAAGACTTTTGTTGGTGGAGGAGTTTGGCGAAACTTGTGTTGATTGGGGTGACCCAGGGTGACGCCATTCATTGGACTGTCGCTTGAGTTCTGATTCATACGTCCTTGCCCACGTTTCTCAATTGCAATGATGAGATTTAACATGGCATCCCCTTCTTCCTGAAATCTCGCCAGATTGATGTGATATGTTTCGTAGCAAGTCAGCTTCTGTACCTCACTTAATTGATGTGGCATCCATTTTACACACATTTTCCTCATGTTCAAGCCCTTAAAATGCGGTGCTCTGTTTTTACCAGAATTGCTATTTGATCTTCAATTCCACAAGTGCCCAGCGCCTATCATTGCGTAAGCACTGTTCCACCACCATCACCCATACATACTTGTCCGCGGGCACAGGATGCCCACTGCGCGGTATATCGGCAATCGCCATTCTTCCCCCCTTTGAAGGCCTCTGTCCACATTGTAACTGTTCGATAGGGCAGAGCATGCTCACCCAGTGCTTCCCATAGTTCTGTGTGGCATTCTCTTGCATTCCTACCATGGAGAAATGCTATTGTTACATATGCATGTTCACTCTTGGTGACCATTCCTGGGCACTCTCGCTCACCAAGTTCAATATGCACATAGTGAGACATGCAGCTCTGCTCACATACACAATCTGTGCCTTCATTGGAAAGTACATTACATACACTTTCAATCTGATATATAAGATTTTTCGTGTCGTCCCTTCTTCATGAGAAAAAAATATACTAGCCAGGACTTATGGTATTCCTTGTAGTATCTTAATAGTTTTAAAATATGTACATAACTTATAATTTTACTATATTTTGAATTCATAGGCTTCCACGGCTGGTGTCTATAGCAATCTCTGCTTCTGGTGATGACCATGTAATGGTTGATTGGTATTATAACATTTTGCTCATCCTTTGTTGAGTTTATTTATGGGATCATTCCTCATTATGCATTTACCGTCTTACATTTATACCGAATGACTGGAGCTAGTCACATCTGTTGTGCATCGTGTTGGCTGCTGTCTGGCTAATCACAATACTTTTGTGTCGTTCAGATGGAGTTCAAAGGTTTGCCATTTTCTTCATTTATATTACTATCTTCTTTGAATATTTCGTCACTTACCCTGATGATTCTCCTGTGGTATAGTATTTAATTATAGCATGTCCTGCTATTGCTGATTTCTCCTGTTGGTATAATTTGAAGCTCCTGACATGTTCTTTCCAGCATGTGAGAATGGATCTGCTAGTTTTATCATAGTCAGAATTTGTAAACAGCAGGTTTTAAGAGAGGATTATGACTGCATTTAACAGGACATAAAAAGAATCATAATTTTCTACTGGAAATATAATATGTACTTACGTTATTGATCAGAATTCTTGATAATCTGCTGATAACTCCATAAATATAAGGCATTAAAGCATTTTCTGTTCAGTCTTTCTGGTGGTGTTAACATCTGTAATTATCTTCTTATCTTTGTGAATTCTGTTTATATACATACATGCATTTATTCATACACAAAGTACTTAAAGTTATGAGTATTCTTTCTACAACATAAACAGAATTCAAAATAAAAGAAAGAATTTGCCATAATTAAGAAACACCATATTGACTTTGACAGCATAGAAATTTTAGCAACTAGCTGCTATTTCCACAGGAGAATCAACAAGGAAATGATTGAAATAGTCGAAGAAAGTAATAAGATAAATAAAGAAAACTCAAACTTCTGGACTGCATGTGGAAGCACACTACTTAAGCAAAGCACTGTGATTGACCAAACAGCAACCAATAGGACATGGCAGTAGGAATGATGAGCACCATTCAGTAATATGAATGAAAAATTATGTAACACTATTAACTATGTAACTAAAATAACAATAACTAGAAAAGCAGAAAAGTATAAAATACTAAGAAAAAGTCACAGATTAGTAATAGCTATATTTCGAACTGATTGAGCTCTTCTATGGGAAGAAGATATATATATATATATATAACAGCTAAAGAAGCAGAAAAAGTATAAAACACTTAGATAGGCACAGATTCTCCCTTACTCTATTCCAAACTTCTGGAGTTCTTCTAAGGCTAAAAGACAAGTGAAGGTAGTAAAAATAAATGTTGAATATCAAAGGTAGCGTAGAGATTGAAAACAAATTAAACAAGTGACAAGAGTGAGAAAGAATAAAAAAACATTAATACGTAAGATTTAAACTCTATGGTATACAAGCTTTATGCAAAAATATAGCTGCCATCTCTGAAATCTCTGAATAAACTTTCAGAACTTTGAGCCAGTAATGCATCAATAAGTGTTAAATTAAATGCATCATCGAAATCCTTACAGAGATGGAGCATATAGGCAACCAGCTGGTGTATTATACAGTTTAGTTTACAGCAGGGCAAGAGCCTAGCTTGAAATATCATATGTTTTCAGTTTTGTCATAGTTTCAAGTGTTAACTTTTTATATTGGAACATCTCAGTGCTATTTATGTGTGTGTATATATATATATATATATATATATGAATATGTACTTTTAAAAGAAATGTGAAAAATTCCCGTGGTGACCTAACAACTTTTTAAGGTGCACTGGAGAAGGATACTAAAACACTATAGTACAACACAATATTTTGAGCTGCTGCACTGGCACTTGATCTTGATGCGAAACTATGAAGACTATGGCATGTGGTACACTTGCAATTTGTATACCATGAAAGTTACTCAGAGCTGAGAAAGAACACATGAAGGATGCCATACTAAAAAAGTAATAACTGACTCGCAGGGTATCCAACATAGGCAAAGCTAAAACAACTGATTGCCAGTGAGGGAAAAGTTAGAGGGAAAGATTTACGCCTGGAGGGGTGCAAGCCTTATGTAGAACTATGGCCGCCATCTCTCTATCTCTGAGTGTACTAGTTGGGGAAGAGGGAGGTATGGCATCTATGAGGACTAAGGAAAAATATGTATCAAAAGCAGAGGGATGAAGGCTGGCATGTTGGGTTACAGGAACAGAGGAGCCAGTATTAACTGAGCATCTATGGTTATTCATTCTAAGAGATGCTGCAGTGGAAGTTAATGCAATGTAAAAAACAGGACAAAATTTACACTTAAGCATATAAACAATATTTCTAGAGACACAATTGGCAAATGTACAGATTTTAAATTGTGATTTAAGTGCCGGGATTAAAGAAAGATGTACTTGGCATTGTTAAGACACAAGTTTTGCACTTAATCCGGTTGCAGGGATAAGAACTGGTGTAGGCAGAGGAACCTGTGTGGTGTTAAGTGTCCTGCAGAAGATGCTTTTAAAATTTTGTAAGACCTGAATCTTAAATGTGGCGGTTTATGGAACAATGTAGAGGTTGTAGGATTTTGACTTAATAGTTAAAACAGGCCTTTAAAATTGGCTTAAGATGTTCTAAACTGGGAAAATAAGTAATTGTAAAATTCAACTTATTCTTGTCTGTCTGTTTGAAGGCCTTGGGAATATGGTTTTGATATGAAGACAAAACTCTAGAGCATACCTTAGAGAGAGGATAACCATTTAGTTAACCTAGTGATATAACAACCAAGTAACTTGGTATTATTGCAAATATGGTGTCCACAGAGTGATAAAGAGAAAGAAATATTATTGCAAATACAGTGTCCACAGAGTAATTAAGAGAAAAGAATAACTTTTTTGGTATGGGCAGGGTGACAACTGTCAAAATATAAATACTGCTGCAAGTCGTTGGCTTGATATGAACTGACATTAAAAATGTTTGTTAACCAGTTGAATATTTATATTAAAAAAATGACTTTAATACGTGAGACTGTGGAGTTAAATATAACTGAATGGTTGGTAATTAATGTAGTGAAAAAAGCATCAAAGGAGGCTATACTTTCAGTTCAAATAATAAAGATATTAATTAAAATGTAAATTGGAACTTACACAGTGAAGCCAATCATATAATTGATATTAATGTATGATATCAACTATAAATAAAGATATTGTTAATAAATCTACGCCACATTAAAAGAACTGGTTCTCAGTAAAGTAAATTTTCCTCCAGTCTAGCAATGAATAAGTTGGCATAAGAGGGGGTCATTCTGGTCCCCATAGCTGTCCCTTTAACTTGAAAAAATTTCTGACTTTAAAGGTGAACATGGTAAGGGTAAGAAAAAGATGTGCAAGTTGGCAAATGAACTCAGTAATGAGCCTGGGGAGTATTACGCATGTCTGAGAAATATTTCATAGCTTCTAGATCTTCGTCGTGTGGAGTGGAGTATTTGTGTATAAGGAGAAAACCTCCACTGTGGCCAATAAGATATCTTCAAACTCATCAAACTTTTTTTTTAAAATTTCTAAAAAATGGAAAGAGTCTTTGATATAGGAAGGTCTAGAGTAAGCTACAGGCTTAACGTAAAAATCAACTAAAGCTGAGATCCTTTCAGTGGGCTGCCATAACTTGCAATTATAGGGGGTCCAGGACAGCCTGCCTTGTGTTTTTGGAAGAAAATAGATAGATGGAGTATGTAAGAAACTGGAGTTAAGAGTTCAACTTCAGTTTTATTAAGACCTTCACTGGGGGTTCGTGCAGCTACAAATTGTTTCTTTTTTAGATTAAAATCACAGGTAGAATCTTGGGTTAAAATAGAGTAATATTCATCATTGTAAGCTGCTTAAATGCTTCTTGAAGATAGGCTGACTGATCCATAACTACAATGAGGAGCCGTTATCGGCCAGCAAAATACTGATATCTGGGCTAAACAATAACCTTCGTATCAAAATTCTTTTACTAGGAAGAACATGGTCTTTAAGTTTAAGCATCATAGCAAATATGTCATTTATGTGTCTATGCCAGGTTTTGAATATCCAATGAATATATGTACGTAGATGACATATTTACTATAGTACCGAAGAAACACTTAGGTGATTCCCTCAAACTGCTCAACTTACAAGACAAATATGTTAAATTCACTATAGAAATCGAGAAAGATGGATGGCTTCCATTCTTAGATTTAATACTAATCAGAAAAGAGAACAATATACAGTTTTGAATATATTGTAAGCCGACACATATGGATAATTACATAAAAAAGAACGGATTCAACCCAGTACCACACCAATATGCAGTATTCAATAGTTTGACGTTTAGACTGGTCAACATCCCTCTCAATGCCACAGAATACAAGAATGAGTTTGGATACATCATGAACACAGCCATAAACAATGGCATTAACACCTCAACCATAATAAAAAGGATCAACAAATACAAACTTGAGAAAACCATAAGAGAGACACCGACTCTAGAAGTAATCAAAGACACTACAAGATATTGCAAATTCACATATAACTCACAACTGTAATACAAATTCGAAAAGGTTTTCAAAAATTTAATATAAAGCTAGGCCCTATCAACAGATACAATATCAAGAACCTCTTAAGCTCAAAATTAAAAGACAAGATACCCATAGAAAAGAAATCGGGAATATATGCCATAGAATGTTTAGACTAGTTTGAAATACATAGGAAAAACCAAAAAATAAATCTGACAATCTGGAAGAAAGAACATTTTAGAAACGTAAAATTTAAACAGATGGAAAAATCGGCATTGGCACATCATTATTGGAGCCAAAATCATGAAATAAACCCAGAGTTAAAACTTCTAAAAGAAATAAAGAACCCATTTGAATTAGCCGCCTGGGAGAATATTTTCATCCTAAAATACCATAAAATTGCTATGAATTTTGACCTTCTGCCGTGGGATCACCTTTCTAGATTCATTTCAGATCCACCAGAGATCACCACAGTTCACACAACAACTTGCAAGGGACCAACACAAGCATTGGAAACACTGGGTCAACAGCTGGTCCCATACGCTGGTTCCCGAAACATTGTTCCAACTTAGGAAAATATAGTAAGTGAAGTGTGTAAATAAGTGATACCCATGTGTATCATTTTAAATCTAGGAATGTTGTTTATATGCCCGACGATAAATTTTGTCCTACTTCTTAAATTGGATTAACTTCCCCTTTTTTTAATTAATCATAATTAGAAGTTTGGTGCTATAAGACTTAAAAGATTTGTAAATTGTAACACAATACTTTACTATGAGAGTCTCTCTGAAAGTTTTGGGACAACAAAGAGTTTTGAGATGTGCAGTTTATCCTAACTTTGGATTGAAGTTTAGAAGCTGTGCAAATCTGAGCATGCTCCAACAATGTGTGATGGACTTTTTTGGTTTAGGGGTTAGAGAATGCCTTAAAAGTTTGCATCGTTCATTTGGGAATCTATGTTCTTCACAATGCACTATTTGTCAATGGTTTGCAGATTTTAAGAGAAGAACGGGTGCTCTCAAGGATTAAGACTGCATAAGATGGCCCACTAGAGCAGTAATGGATGAAAATGTGATGAAAGCAGAGCATATATTGTAGGATGATTATTGGTGTCCATATTATCAGATTCAAAAAATCCTTTAATATTGTCTCAGCATCAGTAAAATTGATCCTGAAAAAAAAACTTCATGTCAGGAGACTTTGCAATCTTATCTCCCCACCACCTCACAGATGAGAGAGCATGGTTAGAAAAATTTGATAGACAAAGATAAAAAAAATGTATTTATATCATAACAGGTGATGTAAGCTAGATATGTCTATATAATTCAGAAATTGAACACCAATCATAGATCTGGGTCTTCCAGGGGAGAATTCCAGAACAAATATGAGTTCAAGGAGAAGTGTTGGCAAGTTGATCTAATCTTTCTTCTGTACTGGTGGCCACATTGTGACATTTCCACTTGAGGGACATAAAACTGTCACTGCCATATGGCACACCACAAAATGCCCACCTCAAGTCTGCAATGCACTGAGAATAAAGTGTCCTTAGACTGGTCTACATGGAACTCTGTTGCACCTTGACAGTGCCTCTGCCCATACTGCTCTGGAAACAACTTAATTTCTTCAGGAGGCAGGATTCAAATGGTTGCCTGCCCTCCCTCAGTCCAGATCTGACTGCTGGTCATGTGACTTTTTTCCATTCCCTAAAATAAAAGAAAAAATAGTGATCAACAATTTGAATCTCATGAAACAGCAGTGGCTACATAAGGAGAATGTATTTGGTACCCATGCAAAGAAGCATGGCATTCAGCATGTACAAAATGGTTTGAACAGATGAGATGTTGTATACAATGTAATGGTGAATACTTTGAAAAGATGCAATTATGAAATGAATTTTTTTTTTTTTTTTTTTTTTTTGAAGCTCAAAACTTTCAAAGTGACCCCCATAACTAGAATTTTTCACAGAAAGTGTTTCAAGAGCCCTTGCTCTTATCAGCGGATTATAAGTAGAGAAGGTTGGATCATCTGGCAATGTATTATGTGTTGACTTAAGGTTGTCTAGTGGTTCAAATCTCATAATGGTCCTTTTTTTTTAAATATCAAGATATTTTCTCATGCAGTTAATTCCAATGGATTGACAGGTAGAAGCATTGGAAGGAACCACCAATATTGTTTGTAGCATTGGCGATGACAACCCTGGTGGTGAAATTCAATTATAAGCCAAAGAATGAGACAAGGCTGTCTTTTATTGATTCATATTCATATTGATAGGGTCATCAAAAATTGACATAATTTAAAGGCACCCCTCTAACTAAAGTATTTTAAATACTTGATATTTGCTGAATACCAGGTATAGTACAGCACAAGCCTTGATGGCATTTTTCCGGGAACTAAATTACAGCTCTGCTGCTTATTTATGTTATAAGCGTAAGGAATGCAGCTCATCAGTGTTCACTCAGAATAACGTCATGTATCTGCAATATCTTTTGTGTACAAGTTAGAGAGATTGAGCATGGAAATGAAAGTAAATAATTTTATTTATTAATTAAAATTTCCCCAGATATTCTTAATATGATATAAAAGAAACATTCATAGTTTTAACTCAATTTTTAATATATAAAAATAACAATGACAACAAAGAAAATTTCCAGGCATTTCGTGACAGTGTATTGCTGTTAGGCAAAAGTAGACACTTGGAACCAGGAATGGGACAAGGTCATTAAAATTTGTCCCACACTTTAATATAAGCTGATTCAGAAGATGATGATACACAAAAAACAATAAATTAGAGATTTTCAATTTGAAAACTTAGAGAGAAAACTACGGTAATGACTTTTGAGTCTAAAACACATACAGGATCTATAATAGTAATAAAAATAATACAACAGCAACAACTGATAAACATTGGGTGGTTTATGTATCTTATATAAAAGAAATGTAAATGGGAAAAATTTAAACAGGAAAAAATTGAATCATAAAAATAACTCTTGAAGAAAGACACTGTTAAAGCCAGATAAAATGATATCTGTTACTGTTTTAATGTACAGTGCAAAGAATAGGATTCTGAAGAGAAGAGATAGATGAAGAATAGTGAATAGTAGAAATTAAATTTCTTTGACTATAAGTTCATGCACCTATTAAGAAACTCTAAAATTAGCAATAAACTTAATATCCACCATGTACTGAAAAAAAATAAATGTTTATAGAAGAAATTGGTTATTTCATAGTCATTAAATGCAAACTTTTTCAACTTAGTAATTTCTTGAGCATCAACCATTGGGTTGTAAAGAAATAGGAAGACTTATGGCAATTTAGATTTCCTTAAAGATGAAATAGTGAAGAGGTCTAAATCGGAAATATATTAAAAATCACTCATATCAATGTTGCATTATTTATTGAAAATGTTTTTGTTTCATGTCAATTATTTATCCTTAAGAGGCTATGACTAAAAAAAAATTGTATAATCACCTCCACCCTGAACATGTGTATTTATCACAGATATATAAAAATTTAGAGAATTTATTTTTATCTTATTTTGATTTAAAGTAAACACTAAAAATCATGTCGTCACATTAAACTCTCTTTAAGTTTCACAAACACAATTATAAAAGTAATTTTGGTACATGATTCGTGAGGTACATTCCTCACATTGTCAACCAAAACGACGACTGAGGAGTCAATTTCAGCAAAGTATGTATGTTACTATGCTTGCTCTGGTGGTCTGTTATTGAACTTAAACAATATGTTGTCTGCTTCCGGTATATCAAAATTCATAAGTTTGTATTCATATTTTTTTATGTAAATTTTTTCCCATATATTAAGTTCTTTTGGATGTTGAATTGTTTTTAGTAATGTTATGCCCTTCTCTATTTCATGATTCTCATTCCAAAAATGTGCAGCCACTGCTGATTTTTCTACTTGTTTGTGTCTAATATTTCTCCAGTGTTCCTTTAATCTTATCCCCAGATTTCTCTTTGTTTTTCATATGTATATTTTGTCACAATCCTTGCAATTAATTCTATATATACCTGAATTTTCTTCTTTCTTCTTTTTTTGTTTAATTTAGTGCTAATTTTCTTGAATGACTTATATGAGGTGTGTTTAGAGCAACTACAAGTAACAAGGAATAAGGAAAATAATCTATATTGTTGACTGTTGTGTCTGCATAAAAATTGGTCTGGACTTAATAAATGTAGTGATGATTACTCTTGCATTTTATAGTTTGCTTATTGCATATATGGGCTTATGTGTGTGTAAGTGCAGGTATACATGTACAAAGTGGATCAATTATAAATTGAAATTTTGATTTTATTTGTTAGCAATAAATCAGGAAATTATGCAGAAACATGAAAAGTATCACATTTTTATTTAAATGGTTTCATTAAATAGCAAAATAAATCTATTTTATATTTTACTTATCTGTTAACATGTGTGTATATTAATCAGCATTTTTATGCACAGATGCAGTTATGCTTTGGGCAGAGCAATCCATATAACAGCATTTGCTGCCAGTATAAATGAAGGACTCTTGTTGTCCACAAATGAAGGAGAAGCCTTTGAAGGAAAGATTAAAGTACATTCATCTGAACCTCCAAATGTGAAAATAAAATTGAAAAGAATCCCAAATGTACATAGAGCAGTTTCAGTTGCCTGTGACCCAGAAGGAAGAAACTTTGCAGTGTTGCAGGTTAGTTAGGAGTCTAAAGTCTAGTTTTATTTATTTTATTTATAGGAACCTTAATCTTAAAAGAAGAAGTTGGGTTAGCCATTTTATATAGAATTCCAATAATTGTAAAAATCTATCAAATCATTATTAGTACCCCAAGAATACAGCAGATAACATGTAGTCTATTTCTGTTTGGATATTTAAATTCCTCATAATCATTTGATAAACTCCCTTTATAGTGCACGAATGTATTATTTTATGAAAGTTGCTTTTACTATTCAGGCCCTATTACACTGCAATCAATACTGCAGATGTATAAGGACCTAAAAAGCTACTGATATCATCTTAGTTTACTCCTGGGAAAATTTTTTCTAAATTATTGAACCCTATTTCTTATATTTTTCTTAAACATTTTTCTCCGAATTGCCCAAAGAATCTTTCTAAAATCTTTAACATGTAAATCTCCTCTTTTCAGTGAATTCTGAATTCAGTTCCTTTTAGTAATTTGTCTCAATTTTTACACCATATGTAATTCATTTTCATACCAGAGATAATGGTGTAAAAATTAATTACATTCTAGTATACAGTGCAGTTAATTTCATAGTTCTCCACAGAATGAATATGCCACTACATTTTCATCCTTCCTTAATCATTTAAGATTCAGAATACCTGCAAATCCATGCATATTCATCCCAACTAGATTTATCCTAGCAATCAAAGTACTTTTCTCTATTCAATCTGTTTTTAGATCTATGTACCAGCTCAGTAAATTTTGTGTTTAAGACTAACAAAATTTATTGCATTTCAATAAATTCATTTTTACACTATACTCTTTTGAACTCCACACATACTTTCCAATATTTTATAAAATAATCTACAATTTCTTTCCCCAGTTTTTAAGGATTAATAAGAAAACTGTTCATGGAACTTAATCAGCTTCATTCCTTCTTTATTACAAATCTTATCTCTACTATGTCTTGTTGCCATTAAACTTTCCTTTCCTCATCTAATCCTCATCAGTTACCTGAATTTATACCTAACTTAATATTAGGTCATTCGTTTTAGTATTAAAGGCTCCTATTATTATAAATTACATCTTGTTATACTCTATAATTGTTCCATATTGTCACCTAAGTTTTTATATAACTTTGCATCATAACACTCGGCTGCCCCTGGCAGGTTGTGTATAGTATCCAAATTCAGCTTCTCTTAAACAGCATGTATAGGGCATTTCAAAACTCTGCCTACAAATTTCCAGAGTGTACTCTAGGCAGGTATTTGAATATTTTGGGACAAGTCACTCATGAATGATTACACCTAGGCTTACCATATGTCCAGTATTAGCCTGGACAGTCTTGGGTTTTTAGTGCTGTCCAGGGTTGCAAAACTGTCTGAGGTTTGAGAATTTTATGACTAACAAGGATTTTTTTTAATTTTAAGTCATGTTCGACTTCACATTTTTAAACATTCTCTTATGCCGTGCATCTCTCAACTGACCTTGGAGCAAGCACTGATGTCTATTTTGATGAAGGCTTGGCTACCAGTCTCACTTCAACTTTTTACTTAGTCATTTAGCAACACAACAGGGGCAATGTGTTTATGTTGTTATCGTGTGTGAAGTAACTCGTTTACACATTTTTGATCATTTTATCTCTGTTTGTTTAGCAATGGGCAAAAGAAAATGTGTGTTTAATGTTAACCTGCAACAGGAATACAAATTTTTGAAAATGTGTAATGACAGTAACAATGAACATATTTATTGCACACTATGTACTGGAGAATTTTCTATTGCACATAAAGGAAAGGGTAATATTGAAGACTACATAAAAACAGCTGAACATAGGAGTACTATTAATACTACTGCTTCGGCAAACAGAAGAGATTTTTTTAAAGCCAAGGATGGGAATAACAATAACAGTGATCTGGAGTGTGCTGCTAAAGAAGCTACATTTTCATATCACACTGCTAGACATGAATTCAGTTTCAAAACATTAGATTGCACATCTAAACTAGTTAAAAAGTTATATGACTCAAAATGTTCATCTGTTAGAACCAAAACAGAGGCAATCATTTTTAACATTATTTTGCCATTCATATTTGATAATGTGTTGCATTCTTTGGAAAACGATTATATTTGACCAGATGGCAGCACCAGTCCAGAATACCAACTCGTATTCTTGTTCTAAATATTAAATGGTTGGAAAAAGTATATAATATGGTGTGGAAGCTAAAATGATGTATGGTATAGAAATTTGGGGATTAGACAGAGGGTGGGAAAGTATAGATGAGGTTCATAGGATGTGTTGTAGAGAAATGTTGGGGTTACCAAATGCAGCTGTAAGGCAGGTAGCCCAAATAGAACTAGGTAGAGTGACAAGTAAGGAAAGAATAATGGAAAGAGCTCTGAAATATTGGTTTAGAACTCTAAATTTAGAGAAAACGAATTTGTTAAGACAGTGTTTTGAATTTCAAGAGAATAGTTTAATAAATAAAGGATGAATAAATAGTCTTTGGAATAATTTGGTGAATAACGGATTGGGTAAGATAGGGAGCAATAGAGAAGGTAACATGAACAATTTCTGGAAAATGGAAGGAGATTTGAGGAAATAGAAATTCAAAATTTGTTTAGTGAGGTAGCTGAAAAGAGATTGCTAGTTTTTTACATTCTGATGAAAAACGTATTGGGAGGGAAAAAATATATAGATACAACAAATAAAGAGGGGAGAGAAAGTATTGCATGGGTGAGGACAAGAGTATGGAGATTAAACGGTCTAAGAAGGGTATACTGTAAAATCAGTGTCCAATATGTGGTGGAATAGAGGATATAACCACATACTATTTAAGTGCAGAGGAACAGAGCTGTAGGGAAATGAGCCATTTCTTATTAATAAACTTGATGAATGAAATGTAAACTTAACTGAAATGTTTGAGAAAGTTAGTAGGAATTTGGGGCAATACTTAACAAAAGTGAAGAATAAATGGACTTGGACATCGAACAGAGACAATGATGATGATAATCCATATCAGTTTTTTAAAAATAGGAATTAAGTAATAAAATTTTTGAATAAGAACAATGCTGTAAATGGGGAATATAACAGGTAAAGAACCAGGGCTGAATGCCGGATATTTTCACTGTATCAATTGTATTTTTGCTTAGATGTTGTAGTTTTTGCATGAAATATAACTTAACATTGCATAGTTTTTTTTCTTCCCCTTTTCCCCTGAACTAGGGACTGAGGGCCAGTTGAATCAAATTGGAATAAATTTGATCAGAGATAGTGTCTTTTGAATTGCCAAATGCACTGCTCTTAATTATTATATTTAAAATTGTGTGGTTTTTTTTTTTTGTTGTGTTTATTTTGTTATAAAATTTTGTATGTTCATATATGAGAAATAAATAGATTCTAAACAAAATAAATAAACTTATTCTGGAGTCTCTGCTCCATATGTGGTTTACCGAGTTGATAGCCAAGTTCTTGTAAATACTCTCTACTTACGATGGGGTCTTTATTGTTGGCTGTCTGTAATAAGCCATGGAATGACCGCAGCCTGGTCTAGGTTATATATATATAGGCCATCTTTGGGTCTTTTGAGAAACAGAATAAATACGAACCATCTGATCGATCGAATGTGTGGACTCCTTCCTTGGTTTCATTGTGAAAGTGGCTTATTCATCACTTCATTTTCATCTCTTTCTTAGTGCATTGTGCACAAGAGAATACCTAATACTTTTCCCTTTATTGAGAAAATATGAAACTAATTAATTGATATCATTGTATGATTCAGTTGAACTTCACATTCTTAAAACTTCACTTAATTTTCATAAATGTTCTCAAAACTGGTTCCATACATTTATGAAAAGTAAGTGAAGCTTTAAGAGTGTGAAGTTCAACTGAATCATACATTGATATCAATTAATATGATTAGCTTCACTGTGCAAGTTCCAATTTACATTTAAGTATGAAACTAATGTTTGTCATCAAAGGCAAACTAGGACAAGCCCAGCTTCCTTCTTGAGAGAAGGTAGAAATAAAGGAGGAATCTCTTATTGCTTATTTTTTCTCAGCATTCCAACCAAGATTAAATTTTACTGAGTTAACATATTAGCTAGTGGAATTGACATGTACCAGTTATCTTTTTCCCATGGATACTGGCATTTATTTCATATTTATACTTCTTTGGCAGTGGTTCTTCTCTTTCACCTTCCTTACTAATATATGAAATGACATTTATCATATAATAAGTCCTGGATACAATTATTACAATTTTTATTCCACATTTATCATTCTTTGAGGGAATATATACTCTAAATGGACACTTACCTCAAAATCCTAACAACTGTTCATATATTGTACTATATTCTCTAGGTATTTAACTCTCTGTGTAGTTTCTGATGAACGGCTCCCATAACTTTTGGATTGGTGAAAATTTGTCATATCTATTCCTTAGAGTTTTGTCATCATTTCAGAGGGTATTTATAAGTAATCTGAATCTACATTCTGATATAAGGCAGCCAAGAGCTTCAGATCACATTTCTCCCATTCTAAGGTCACAGTCCTAACGTGGTGCAGCAATATAAAACAAACCAATAAAACCACATATCTCATCTACGTATCTGGCCTCCTATGTGTAACTGCTTCTTTATTTTATTATTTATGAATTGGACAATTGAACTCACCATGTCTGATGTCATAAGTTAAGTTCAAAAGTCATGTTCAGTAGTAACATTATTTGCGAGAAGCTTACTATGCAAAATATGATCAATGTTTTGAACTAGAGTATAGTGACTTTGTGGTGGGTCATGAGTCCATCAATGTCCATTCTTACCCACTATTAAATTTGCACAAATGTTGCACCCATTATCACTTTCTTCTGAAGTACTTTGTTCATCAGCAATTTTAGATTTTAATCCCAAGTTATCGTCCCCATTATCACTGAATTCTACAGTACTGTTTCACTCATATACCTAATTGTTTCTTTGAAGTCATCACTAAGAGGTTTAAGAAGTAACATATCTATCTATAACAATATTAAAAAAAATAAAGTAGAAATACTCTTCCCCTGTAAACAAACATCACAAACAATAATGCATGCAGAAGTGCACATGCCACGGGTGGCCAAGGTTGTTAGGGTGCGAACTCATGAGCGAGAGGTCTGGGGTTTGAATCCCACCAGGACGGTTCTCACTGGCTGGGGTTTTTTCCAGGTTTTCCTCAGTCCTCATAACTGGCAAATGCCAGGGAGATACCCTAAATTTAGGCCTGGAACGCTTCCTTCCTTAAAAAAATATCCTTTCCAAATTTATCATTTCATTTTATGTATCATCAGTGTCCACCGCCTGTGGTGCCTCAGTAGTAAAAACAGGCACTAAACACTATTCAAAAAAACGGGCATTAAACACTATTCAAAAAAAATACAGAAGAGCTATAAAACCCCATAATCATAATTACCTTCCATAGTTATTTACATTGAAGTGACAACAAACATGACCGTCTGCAAAAATGTCTACGTCATTACTGAAAATACATGGAAGTATGAGACAGATGTACCAATACATCACTTTTACCAACTAAAAGTTTACACCACAATAAACCAAGGTTAATAACACTACTTTTAAAACATACATCTTAAAGTTCTGTTCCAGGGCAAAGCTAATCGTTTGTGTTGATCCTCGTCATCACAGTCACTGCCATTATCATTACTGTCATATGCATCACTTTTGTCTCTTACATTAAAGATTATTGAACATGCCTTGGCAGTAAAATTAAGTAAGTATTTTTCAATTTTCTTCACATATACAGATGAAGAAATTATAAACACTAAACATAATTTTGCATACTTTGTTACGGTATCCAGCGGATCTGTTGCCTTTAATATTAGCCTTACTATGTGGCATTTTTAAATAATTCAGATGCCAAAATGCAAGCTTGAAATTGGTATTACGAATTATTTCATGGGCTTACTATGCACTGCATATAATGTAGTAAGAAATAAGGAGGACTGTCAATCTCATTTGAGATTTCACAAGTCTTTAACATTTAATAATTTTCACTCTGTGCTAGCAATGAAAACACATTTTTTTGCTGTGTTTGATAAGCACCTGTGTATCTCAACATTATCTAAAATGATGAAATCTTAATTATAGCAAGGCTATTATATGAAGCAATTTACTTTATAAAACTCTTTAATAATTAATATATCTGCTTACTTCATTTATAGCCATTGTTTCTTAGAAGAAACTTTAATATATTACATGCATCATAATGCTTAACAAGCTATATAAAGGCCACCATTAGAGGTAGAAATGTGACTTTTTGGTTCTGTAAGTTCTGGGAAATGATGCACTTCATTCTATCCACATGTAAAGCATCAGGAGAAAAAAAAATTCCTTAGTGTATAAAGTATTTGATTATAAAATTTAATGGTGAGAACTGCTGCCCATATATGGTAATCTAGCACCATTGCTTAGACTACTGCTGTTTATGTGAAAATGTCTCAAATATCATAGATTTGGAGCCCTTATATATTCAAAATCATGAAATTAAATACCTGTCTGGGTAACCATGTCACAACCAGCTCTGCTGTATTTCCAACATAGATACCTGTGTCATTTCACTATTACATAATTTATTAAACCCTCTACATTCCAATATTATTACCAGGGCATTGCTAACATATGCCAATCCCTTGCTGTCAAGTCATAAATTGTTCAGATTTTCATCTAGCCCTTTTATTACTCCTTTTATCACTAATGCCTAGCAAAAACTTTTTGTTTTATGCTCCCTGTCATTGATGATACTGCACTGATATACTCTTCATCTCTCCAGACATTAAAATGAACTTTTGCATGTGCTGCATTCCTGTTGACTTTATCATTAGCTGTTTAGTTGGTAGGTCACATTTCATTGGTGACCTAATTTGCACCAGCTATCATCTTTTTCCTCCAAAGACTGACTTGGTCTCCATAATAACAAAGTGATGTTTCTGTTCCCCTCTTCTCTTTTCTTTATACTAAATGCCATAGATTTTGCTGTACTTGACTTTGACTCTCCTCTATCAACAAATGCTGAATCAACTGTCAAGTCATATCCTTTCATTTTTATTTTTCACAACGCCAAATCTTTTCCTTATCTCCGGCATGTTTAATTTTGTTCGATTTATTTTTTTTTCTCATAATGTTCAGTGAATATGTGGTTTGTAATTTTTAATGTATTTTAGGTCTTCCCATTTGAAATCACAGTAGCAAATTTTACTAATATTGGTCGGGGCCTTGTGCCTCTTCTTTCAATCTATAAGCATTCTCACTTCCTAACTTAAAAGAATAATTTATTTTTAAAGTCTCTTCTACCTCATTCTAATTTATTTTTCCTTTCTTCTTCGTGTCAAGGTTAATTATGTTTACTTTTTGTGACTTTCCATTTATTTTAATTTCAACATTAACTTTTATACTGATTTAGATCCTAATTTGGTGTCTCCCTCTAAATTTGTTAAAAGATGCTTGATCTCTCCCATCCTTTACTCCATTTTTGCATCAGTTCTTTCTCTTGAAATCTCTTACATCTTCAGTAGCAGTTCTCAACATTCTTGTTATCCCTTACATTACTAGGCCAGGATTTATTTTGACACCACTATTAGCAATATCATCACTAGTAACACTCGGTAATACAATGGGAGCTAATGACCTTAGCAGTTTTGTGCCTTTAAACAATCATCATCAATAAAAAAATCACACATCTTTCTCCTCTTACACTTCCAGTGTTCACATTCTAGGCATTGAATAATCCAATATCTCCCTCCATAAACTCCAGTTCAAAACCCATCTCAAACTCCTTATACAGCATGTTACTTGACATGTTCTCAGAAACTGAAAATGGAACTTAAAAGAAAAACTATTGAGGTGGCATGCATTCTAAGGGCTTTATCTCTTCTATTCAATGTTTGTCAATTAAAAATTTATTACATATTGAGAGGATAAGTTTCTCCTTTTAAACTTCATTTACAGTTAATGAATACAGCTAATTGAGCAGTATCTGTAAGATCTGTACAGTCGTCTAGGGCTAAAGAATACCAAATAAAGTTGTTAACTTTAATTTTCTTCAATGTTGAAAGCCATTTCTGATATTCTGGAAATTATTGTTCCCCTCCCAAGACTTAGTTTTTTAAACCATCCTAGCATACTGGGGCAAACATCCTTGGCTACCGCTGCCATATATTGTTTAATAAATTCCATTTTGGAAAGTGGCTTAGTCCCTTCAGCTATTGGTTTTGCAATTATATAGTTTGAGAATACGTGTAATTGGGTGTAATATTTGGACTAGAAGAAGTTTTATCCTTAAGACATTTTACTTTCAATTTTTTGAATTTTTTTTCGTGGACTGAACCAGTGATAATTCAGTGGCCGTACTCCTTTGAATGCCATCTATGAAAGTGTCTTTGAATATTATTTTATAGATGTATCACAGTTCTTTGAAACATATTACACAACATGCTTTGCCTTCATAATAGGTAACAAAATATTGATATTTTCATTCTGTTGATGGCCTGACACTGACTGCCTTTTGTTTTGAAACTGAAAGTATTGGAGCATACAGTAGTAGCCAATGACATTCATCTCTACTGTGCAAACTTATCTGTATGTACACTACTGTTTGTCAACCAGTCACGACATTTTTTAATGAATGGCAGTGGAGAGCAGCAGAGAAAACTGAGGAATGACTGCATTAATATGGAGAGTTTTACTGTGACTTCGACAAATACAGGCGGATATAACAGTTGTAATGCACAGAAACAAGCAATGGAATGCGGTGCATGTTAATACTTAATCATGTGTAATATAAAAATCAAATGGGAAACTGTAATGTAGCATTGTAAATGTAAAGGAAATAATTGATATGGGAAAAGGCATATGACTTTAACATAATGTGTGCATTTTTTCAACTTTAACTTACCTTACCTAACCAAAATTTACAACTTGTGCATTAACAGTATCTCTTGTATGTGTTGTCCTCCCTGGAATGTTTTTTTCTTTTAACTTAAGCTAAGCTAACCTAACCTAACCAAACCAAAGTTTGCAACTTATGTTGTAACAGTATAATTTTACTATACCTTGACCTCCCTGGATTTTTTTTAACATTAGCTAACCTAACCAAAATTTGCAATTTATGTGTTAACGGTATAACTTTTCTATGCATTGCCTTACCTAAAAAAGGTAACATGTATTATAGTAGAAAAGTGAAGACCAATTATGAAGATTAAAAAAAAAAAATGTTGGCTCATGATGGTAGCAAACCCACTATTTTCCTGTTTGTAGCACAACACTTGCTCTAAACAGTTCAGCCATGAGGCAGAGATTAACATCATCGTGATTATCTATGTACATTAGTTGACTGGAGATGGGCTCGGTTTTATCTGCTGCCCTTGCCATTCATGAAAGGAGGTGTGACTTGTTTGCCAAGCAATACTGTACATATAGTAAAGTCTCTGCAAAGGCACCCCAGTAAGCAAAACAGGGTGGAAGGGAAAAAAGATGAGAGTGACCCAAGGCATCACATTTTAGCCTATAATTCCCTAAATACAATTTAAATAACTTTTTACTATATTTAACTACAAAGTTTGCAGTCCCTCCCTGCTTAAATTTTTGTCAATTATAATTATAAGAATTTTATTTCAGATTCGTTTATCACCATTTTGGATCTAGTTTTTGTATTTAGATATTCTCAGACTTGAAGCATTTTTTATGTTCAGAGTTGATAGCTATTCCTTTCACTAGTAATTTATTTGTTTTGAATCAATTTAATATTTTGTGTATAATATCTGTTATATTTTTATTTATATTTTTATACTCTCTTCCTCTAATGAACATAATTTGTTTCAACTGCAGACAGAATTCATTTAATGCCAAAGTCATCTTTTAAATATAATGGTAGATTATTAATATGTATATATAGTAAGAACAATGGAGAAAATAGCATTGAACCCAGGAAACAGTAGATAACAAAATTTTTCTTTCTGAATTTTCTTTTCCAATATCCTTTTTATCCATATTAAGTTCAGTTCAATCATTTGTTCTCTTTTCAAAATATAATTTATACCTAGTATACGTCATTCCTCTGACTTCGCTTTTAGACAATTTATTTTGATATATTTGCAGTACATTGTATCAAATGCCTTGGACAAATCTAAAAATTATCCCACTCCCACTTTGCTTTCATGAAGCACATAATTTTAGCTGCCAATAAAGTTCATTACTGCTAAGTCAGTGGATCTTTTTAACAACACTGGCCTAAGATTATCTTGCTGTCTTGATGAAAATGCAATTTAAATGGAAAACAACCTGCTTATTTTGAAAATGACATCAGTTTTATCAGAACATGTACAGATTTTTTATGATCTGACATTCTGTTGATTATACTGCTACATTGCAGTGATGATACAATAGCAAAACAATAACTTTTAACATGCACAAGCTGTATATAAATACTTATATAGAATATAATGCAGAATTTAAAGCAAAGCAACTGTTATGTACTTCTTATCAGCTCCCCTGTCGTGTTAAAGTTTTCATGACTGGAGCTTAGCAATTCGTTGCCAGGAAGTAATGTGATTGTGTTGTAGTCTAAAACCACAAAAACATCAAATTCATTAGTTGTGGTATTCAGTAGTGTATTAGTTTTTAGTGCTATATTTCAGTTTTTCTGTGTGTTTTGTATAAAGTGCCAGTGAACTAATAATAAAATAACTTCATATTGTAGAATACCAAGATGGCAATTTGTGAACAATCTAAATAATTTGTGTTTCATATGTGGTTTATACTTGTTAAAAAAACAAAAGAACAATATTCTCCATTAATTAAGAAAGTATAATTTACATATTTTAAAGTTAAGTTTGGAGATCAGGATAAGATATCCGTTTTAGAAAAAATTAAATACCCGAAACATCAATTGCTACTGTGTGGAGATCTAAAAGTTTGTGGTACCTTACTTGGTCAGCTGGGTGGGTATACAACATTTCCTTGCATTTTGTGCAAATGGGACAGTAGATATAGGGGCAAACACTGGTCAATGAAAGAATGGCCTAAGAGAAAAAGTTCAATGCCGGAAGAAATAAATTTAATATTTTTCAGTCTATTTGACTCTAAAAAGATGCTGTTGCCTCTGATTCATATAGAACTTGGTATCGTGAAGCAATTCATCAAAGCACTAGACAAGAATGACTTGTGCTTCAAGTATTTATACAGTAAATTTCCACTTTTGTCTGAGGCTAAAATAAAAGAGGGTGTATTTGATGGACTTCAGATCAGACTGCTAATAAAAGATATTGACTTTATGAACACTATAGAACTTCAGGCATGGTGTGCTTTCAAGGATGTTATCAATAAGTTTCTTGGAAACTTAAAAGAGTTGCAATTCATAGAAATTGTAAGAAATATGTTATAAAGTCTGCAAGTTCTCCATTCATATGAGCTTGAAACTTCCCTTCTTGAACTCTCGCCTTGACTACTTTCCACCTAATTTGGGTCTTATGAGTGATGAGCAAGGTAAAAGATTTCATCTAGAAATTAAGGAGTTAGAAAGATGATATTAGGAATGGTGTAACAAAGCAATACTGGTGAGCTATTGCTGAAGCTTGAACAGAGAATATCTGCAACCAAAACCTAAATGTAAATTGACATAGCCTTCCTTCCAAGCAAAGAAAGATAGTGATCTTCAAATACTAAACATTTTTAAAGGTATTTAGGTACCCTTTTTGTATGTTATTTGGGAAAATGGCATTTTAGTTTTGATTTTATGATATTCTTTATTTCACAAGAATAGTCTTCTTTAAAATTCCTTTTGTGATTTATTTAAAAACCTTATGTGATAGGAAAACTGATTTCAGCATTGAATTTAGCATGCCAAAATTAGTTAAAATCACCATTCACGTTTGAGACAGCATAATTTTTTTTTTCATAGGCCAGTGCAATTTTAACCTTTTAAATGGGTACTTTTGAGAGTAGCCAGCCCTCTCTGTTGAATGGTTTCTCTAGTAGTTTGTAGGTGACAATACAGAGGGTGCCAAAAATGTATACACACTTCAAGCAAAGAAAAAATTGTGTTATAATAACAAAACGTGATTCACACAAACAGAAAATGATGAACACTAATCATCTTAGACTTTTATAGTTGCACAGTTGCTCAAAAAGCCCACCATCAACATCGATACACTTCTGAGTATGTTGAACTACTGATTGAGCAACTTTTGCAAAAATGTCCTCAGCGATTGCAGTACATGCCATTTCAATTTCTTCCAGAAGTGCTGCCAGTTTAGCTGGTTTTCTACAGTATACAACATCCTTAAGAACTCCCCATAGGTAGAAGTCCAACGGAGTTAGATTCGGAGAATCCGGTAGAAACTCATTCGGACCTCTTTGTTCTATCCAGTGCATGGGGCTTGTTGCTGTGCAAGGTCTCCCAGATCTGCACATATGGTACCACGAGTCTCAAATTTGTCTCGAATGCGTGCAGTTGTTATTGTATTGGTGGTTCTTTCTGTACACATCTCCATTGCCTTTGAACTTCAACAACATTCTCAGTTTTCCAATATCACTTCAAAATAGCTTTCTGCTGTTCAAACGATAATCTTGGCTTCATTTTATTGTAGCAACACTAGCATAATGTCACATCTGTTTACAGAACATCATACGATAATCTTGGCTTCATTTGTTCGTTGTTGATTTATGATAATCTTAGCTTCATTTGTTCATTGTTGATTTACCTGTCCTGTAGCAATGCTATCATAATGTACGTGAGTCACATCTGTTTACAGAACATCATACTACACATGACTGTTGTTTTTCAGTCCAACTTTGGAATATATTAAATAGATATCTACTGTGAAGTGTGTATACATTTTGTTGGCACCCTTGGTATTTGGCATTTTCTGTTCCCCATAATAATAATAATAAAAAATAATTGGAAGAGAAAGTAGAATATTTATGCTATTACAATTTATGCTGCTGAAGCATTTATATTTACAAGTTCATATTTCTATAGGTGTGGTACTTTTGAAACCAATGTACTACACATTGGACTTCTTCATAATTAGGGAAACAGAATGAAGTTTCCTTCTTTTTTCCATTCCTCCAGTAGACCACACATCACATTATAGGCTTTTTCTTTGATGCCCCAGGCACATTATGGAAAGCAGTGCTGAAGTCTGAATGGCTTTGGAGACTTTTGAAGTACAGCCCCTAATAGCAAAAATCACATCTCCAACTTATTTATTTATTTATTTGGTTTAGTTAAGGATGTTCTTTGTCGGTCCTGGTGGTGTATAGGTTACCATACTTGCCTCCTAAACCCAAGATCACGTGTTCGAACCCGGCCAGGACCGATGGATTTTTTCGGGGCGTAAAAATCCTAAGTATTGGTTCCTTCGGAAGGGAAGTAAAGCCGTGGGTCCCGTGTTGTACATTTACGGCACGAAAAAGAACCTCAAGCCTGAAAGAGAGGCCTCTGAGCAAAATTTGTCAGCCGTTTCACGCCCTGAGTTGAATGGGACGCTGATGACCTGAGCTGTGAAAGAGCGTCCATAAATAAATCATTCAAAAAAAAAAAAAAAAAGAATGTTCTTTAACATTTCAGGTCATCTGTGTCCCACTGAATTCAGGAAATGGAATGGCTGATAAATTTTTCTCAGAGGTCTCTTCTTTCAATCTTATGGTTCTTTTACAGGCTGTAAATCTATGACACAAATCTATGCTTTACTTTCCTTCCAAAGGAAGCCAAGATGGATTGATTTTTATGCCTGAAAAATCAATCAATCCACCTCAGCTGGAATTGAACCCGTGATCTTGGGTCTACAAGGCAATTATAGTTACCACTATACCACCAGGACTGATACAACTCCACCTGACGCTTAAACCTCTGTTAATGTGAAGATAATCAACTCAGGCCTGGTTGATTTGTCCCCCTTAGAAATGTATTAAGCATGCCATATCCAGGAGGTACCAGAATTTCATCTGGTAGTATATTTTTGAACATTCATGAGACACTTTGTAGTTTTGGAATTTTCAACATTTTTTGTCAGCTATATCATATTCTTATTGTAAAGTGCTACACTTGACTTCTAGACTAATCCTTTTTTGGTTTCCATATTTGCCATGGAGTCATTATGAAATTACTGACTAATATTTCTTGCTTTCTTTCCATTTCATGATCACTATTTTCTGCAAAGTGCTGCTAACCTTTGGTTATTCTGTAATTTAGCAGTCTTTATGTTCACTGATAACTCTATTCTTAATTATTTTCGTAGTTCCCACATTTGTTTTGCAAGAACACAAAATGTAAACAAGTTTCAGACTGGTATACCAATTATCAAGGCACAAGTAATAGTCGGTGTCAAAAATACAATTCACTAACTAAAACACTATTCTTGAAGAAATTTGCTCCCCAGGATGCTTCTGCCCATAATTAATAACTTTGCCAACATAAATAACAAAATTCCAGGCATACCTTGAGCTACATTCACAAAGTTCACACTTTCATGTCAAGCCTATTTTTAGAGGATGTCTGCCTTACTGGCTGCTTAGGGTTTGAGATTTGTCCATAAAGAAGTTATGTTCCAAGTAAAAAAAATTTATAGAGCTTTTTTCTGTCCTATTCAGTGTTGAATTTAATATTGTCAGAGAAACAAAGGAATTTTAGCATAAAATTAAGTACTTTCTATGACATTATTTCAGGAAATTGTGATGCTTTCCCTTTTTAAAAAAAATATAACCCATCCAGTGTTTTATCAATAAGTTTTTGAAGTAACAGAAGGCCTTCAATTAAGTGAATAAATTAGACTTACGAAGCTGTAGACAATGGGAGCTAATATAACCTACAGTAATGTATTCAACCTGTTTATAATAACTCCATTTACTTACATAACACTAAGACATGTTTTGGAAGCTAATTGCTTTCATCATCGACTAATTGACAGACTAGTCAATTAGCTTCGGAAACATGTCCTAGTGTTATGTAAGTAAATGAAGTTAGTGTGAACAGGTTGAATACATTAATGTAGAAAACGGAAGGCCTATCAAAAATTTTATATCAGTTGGATTTGTAACTACCCAGCATTTAACTCAAGACCATGCATTTAAGTTATAATGTGTGTTTAATATTGTTGTGGATAGAAATCAATTTTATACACAATTATTTGCCACATTATATTAACAACAAAAGGCTCAACTTCTGTTGCACCAAAATTGTAATCTATGCTCACAATTGCATCAATTTTGCCAAGAAATTTAATTTTTAGTGCACCAAACCATATGGAACAAAAACATCAACTGCTAATCAGCATAGTTTAAAAGATTGATGTGTTTTCAGAATTACCCTCCTTGAGTGCATATAATTGAAACAGTCATGAAAAAAGCCACCATATAGTATAGGAAACTCTTAAAAATTACACACTGGCATCATTTAAGCAATTTGTCATAATACTCAGGAGTTGCAAGCTGTAAAACATGAATAATGAAAAAAATCTATCATACACATTACATTGTCAAGTAGACACATCTATATGCATCATACCCAGTAAATAAATTATTAATAGAATTTTATTGAGAAATTTAAAAAGTCTTATGTATCAAATTTTCTAATATTTTTAAAAGCTGATAAATGGATGTTGACCTGTAGTTACTAGCCCGCTCCTCCTCTTGTAGCTATTCATAGTCTAGCTATAAATGATGTAACATACTATTTTGTGAATAAGTTACTTATGGTTTGAGATCTTTTAATTTCTTTTTAGTATATTATGCTTACATTTATTACATATATATGGCAGCAATCATATTTTAAAATGGTACCATGTTTTGCCTTCGCACAGACTTGAAGTCTTTCTGAGCAGCAATTACTGCAGCTTGGATGATCCAATGGAAAATTAACCACTGTTACCATCAAGGAACACTTAAAGCTTTCAATAGTAAGTTGCCTCCTCTTGCAGATAGTCCTCTCTAGCATTGACCACAGTTTGCAGTTTGGAGGATTGAGATCAGGGCCAACAGACAGCCATTCATCATTGTGTATTAAATCAGTACATTTATCTTCAGCAACTGTTGCATCATCCTTGCCACATCAGCTGGGACAGAAATAATTCTGGAAGCTGCAGGGTTCAACGTTAAATATGTGAAGCAGTTTCATTAATAGGCCCCACATTGGGCACCGCATTTGAAGCAGTTTTTTTAGGATGCACTAGGTTGGATTCCAAGTTTGAAGCAATCTCGTTAATGATGTTGATTGCCTCAGTTGTTGCCTTTGCTTCAGCGATGACAACATCTCAGGATATTTCTTGCTATTTTGTTGAGGCCCCACTTAACAGGACTGGGAGAGTACATTAGTTGTCATAATAACACTGGGCAACAATGAAAATGTTTCGGGCTTAAAAATAGTGAATTTACATGTATTTCCATCTGCTGAATTCAAAAATCACCATAAAAATGATAGATTAGCTCTTGTTTTGAAGATAAAGTGACATTTCATTTTTTAGAGTGAAGATTTTAAATTTGGGGGAATTTTTTTTGGGAGTTGGCACACCTGTCAAATAACAAAACACAAATGCTCTTCAGCTGTTTGTAAGTCATAAACATAGATACTGTTGCTGTGACTGTGAATTACATGTAGTTTCTACTCAAATTAAGCAAAATTTCTGGTTCGCGAGTGCTTTTTAGTGTAACATTTGTAAAAATGCCAGGAAAATGTGTAAATATGGTGAATAACTTTTGTTATATTTGTGGTGAAATAACATTTTCCTCACAGAAATGCAATCTGATGCCTCTTGTAAAGACTGCCAAGCCTCTTGTGGACCCAAAAGACGTTCTTCTTCCACCCCTGCCTATCAAGCTGGGTTTGATCAAAAACTTTGTCAAAGCTATGAACCGAGAAGGACGGGCCTTTAAGTACATCAGAGAGAAATTTTCGAAATTAAGTGATGCAAAAGTTAAGGAAGGCATTTTTGTCGGACCACAAATAAGAGAACTTGTAAAGGATCCTGCATTTGACCAAGTTTTGGAGGGGAAAGAAAAGGAAGCTTGGGAAGCCTTCAGGGGTGGTGTTCATGGATTTTTAGGCAACAAAAGAGATGACAACTACAAGCATTTGGTGACAGTGCTCCTGCAAAAATACCGTAACCTTGGATGCAACATGTCCCTTAAGATCCATTTTCTCCACTCCCACCTAGACTTTTTCCCTCCTAGTTGTGGAGCTGTTAGTGATGAACATGGGGAGAGATTCCATCAGGACATTTCTGTTATGGAACAAAGATATCAAGGCTGTTGGAATGAAGTAATGCTTGCGGATTACTGTTGGTTGTTGCGGTTATACTGTTGTATAGGGATTCTGCGGAACTCCATCACAAGAGGCAAGCTAAAAGACGACGAAGTCAATAGGCCACCACATGATTCTCTTCAGAAACGACTATCTGCGAAGTATTTTTCCAGCAATTTAGAACTCTTAGCATGTAATTACCAGTTAAAAAAATAAAATGCACTTTCATTGTTGTTAGCATGTATGTAATTAAAATGTATCCTTTTCTCTCAATCCATTAATATGTAATACTTCCACCTTGTGTATATCATAGAAACTAGAGCTAATAAAAATTTTTCATTGTCATACTTGTTTTTCTCAACCCAAAATTAGTAGGAATTGCCTCATGAAGTGCTCGACACATTCGAAAATTATTTTTTTGTTGCCCAGTGTAATTGCAGGATGTAACATTGTATATTCTCTGGTTTATTGATCACAATTATCTTGTACAACATCAGGTGTTTGCAGCAGAGACTGTAATTTCAATCCAAATTTAGTCTTATGGACTTCATCTAGGCGTTGGGGTCATTGGCCTGCTAATTACCATATGTAAATGTTCCATGACTCACACAGTATTTGAAGTATTGATTTTCGCTGCTTCATTAATTAAACTCGTATGCCCAAAATGTACCATAAGCAGAGATGTCCTTTATAAAACTCCCATCTACATGGCTTACTAATGCAAATGGGGTTCACAAATATAAATGCATGCCCCCCTGCAATGCTTAAAAAATTCAAAATGTACATAAAAGCTTTGCTTAAAAGCAAATGATGTCATAGTGCGAGAAGTCAATGCCCCAAAATGACTGAAGTTCAGATGTCAGCTACCCTTGTCTTGCAACTGGGTCATTAAAAGGCATATAAAGCTTGCATCTAGCTTTTTCCTCTCTTGGTTACATGATTTAATATTCCCGTAAATCTTCCCTGATAGCTTTGAGTTATAGTAAACAGTTAACATCAGAAATATTCTTATTCTAAAATGATACATTAGAATATGTGCTTAATATTTACACTGTTAATTAAATTATATAAAATATAATATATTTATAACATATATGAATGAATGCTTGATTTTTGCGTATAATTCTCTTACATTAACTTTTATAAATTGTACACCTCTTCTTGGAATGCTTGTTATTTTAGGATCTATACATTTAACACCATGGTTTTATATGTAATAGATCCTACTTCCCACTATCTACCCCTTTCAATATTATCTCAACTATCCTTTTCCTTTAATTTAATCATTTTCTTCTACCACTTCTCTCTTACCTTCCCTACATAATTATTAAATTATCTGAAAATTTCTTACTGCCCTTTCCAAATTGTTATTATCAATATCAAAATTGCTATCTGTAAGTTATCCCATTTCTATTCCATACTTCTTCTCTGCATATTTTGCATCAGGACATTATATAACAATATAAATTCTTATCTATTTTCCACAAAGTGGACACTTCCTTTTCCACCTTCAATCTAATTAGCCCTATTATTCCTGCTCTAACCCAAACAAATCCCTCCCGTTCCATTGCAACTTTCATCCAAATGACTCTGCTCTTCTTCCATTCTAGCATTAAATCATACAATCACAGAATTCACCCTCTAAGTACTTAATTTGTATTTCTTCCATATGTAGCACTCATTAATTTCACTTTTGCCCATGTAATCCTTTTGTCTGTCCCTGAGGTTTTGGCACCATTTATTTCAAAAATACTCCTCGAGGGTGGTAACACCTAACTCCAACTTCTTTTCTCTCAGGCCACCCACTGACCTGCTGAGGCCCCCCTTCCACTTCTCCCCTCCATGTCATCTTGCTATAACATCTGGTAAGCTCTAAGCACAATCTGAACATAGATTTTTGTGGAAAAGTCATCTCCCTTGCCATAATTAACTGCTTTCTGATGGAATTTCAGCAAATGCAAGCTACTTTTTTTTTTAACAGTTGCTGCTATTTGTACATTGTGAGGTTGACTGTCTGATTATGTAATATCTGGATTGTCCAATACCTTTTACTGATCCTCAGGAATTCCAGGGCCAGTAAGTAACTTTCCAACCCTATGCAGAGCAATTATAACTACTGTTTTTGTATTAACCTGATTGCATTCTAACAAGAAGAAGGTGTATACTTTCTCTTTTGCAGCTGAACACACAATGATCAGAAGTCTGCTCAGCATAATTGTAGTTTACAATCTTGACAGCTGGTTATCCAGTACTACCCAAAAGCTTAACATAATATTTTAAGAGTTTACATAGACATATAAGTCTTTAGAAGCAATTCAACCACGTGGTTAACAGAAAATGGCGGAAACACAAACAAACTCAACACATACAATTTAAACTTTAATTACAGCAAACGCGATATAAGAACCTTTTTGAAACTACAAATTAAAAAGACACATTGTAGCTAACATAAAATTCCTTAATTTGTGCCTAAAAAATAAAATCACATCAAAATTCGTAAGGAAAACAGTTAAAATAGACAATAGCCCACACCAAAAAGCAGCTGAAAAAAGAGTAATTGAAGTAGAGAGAAGCGCACAACATAAAAAACTAAGTGAAACCGACTTAAAAAGTTATGATTTACATTTAAAACTTTCGAGGACTTTGGGATTTCACATTTGGGATAACGTACAACAACATCTGCATAAAAATTTAACCAAAGAAATGAAAATAAAGAATCAGAAATTGAAAAAGAAGCTCTACAATTTACGAAAACTTCAAACCAAAAATGTAGCCAAACAAGTTACACAAACCACAGAGAACATGATTAATATTTCAAGCACCACATTTTCAAACAACGAACTAAAATTCCTAAACCAAGGCCTAAAAACATGTGTAGGTTTCTCCAAAAAAATAGAAGATTACATTGCGGATATTAACATAGCCACCAATGAACTGAAAGAAAATGAGAAATCGTTTATCAAAATGAAATGTACAAAAACCTTAGAGAAAATAAAAAACCAAAATAAATTCAACAATTACACAAACATAATAAAACAACTAAAAGAAAAACCGGTAGTATTCACAAAAACAGATAAAGACAATGAAATCGCCATATTAAACCATGAAGACTACATAAACAGAATAGAAACCATGTTAAAAGGGCAAGATTATAAACCAATTACAGAGAATCCACTTAAAATCTGCACTAAAAACTTAAATAAAACATTAGATGAAATAAAAATATTGTCCACATCCGAAAAACGAAAACTCACACATAGCAACCCAGTATTACCTAGAATGTATGCACTTCCTAAATTACACAAAAAATATAACAACATGAGACCTATAATCAATAATATCAATTCACCAACATACTTGTTAGCAAAAAAATTAACCGACATTTTCAAATCCTTAAAAAAATACCAAAGTTTGAGTGTCAAAATTCACAGAATTTGTTAGAAAAATTACAAAATTACAGCAGAAAATATAATGGTATTGTTTGATGTAAAAGCCTTATTCCCAAGAATACCAAAAGATACACTTATGCTAATGTTAAAGAATTGGTTAAAATCCTTAGATCTACAAGCACAAGAAATTGAAGACTTGATAAAACTTACGAACATTTGCATTGAACAAAATTACTTCATTTTCAATAAAAAATATTACCAACAAGTCTCAGGACTAGCTATGGGAAACCCGTTATCTCCATTTCTAGCAGATTTTTTTATGAGTTCGTTTGAAATGCATATCACCAAAGACTTCCCTCTAATCTTCAAAACATGGTATAGGTATGTGGATGACATATTTGCAATAATTCCAAAAAAACATACAACAGATGCACTAAAACTTCTGAATTTGCAGCACAAATCTATAAATTTCACCATAGAGGAAGAAAGAAGTGGATATCTCCCCTTCCTAGATGTAAAAATCATAAGAAATGAAAACTATCTTACATTTGGAATTCATAGAAAGGATACTCAAACAGAAAATTACATAAAAAATGACAGTTTTAACCCCATTCCACATAAATATGCAGTGTTTTATAGTTTAGCACACAGATTAGTAAACATCGCACTCACAGAAACAGAGTACAAATTGGAATACCAACAAATCATAAAGATAGCAGAAACTAATGGATACAACAAAGACACAGTAATAAAAATCATTAATAAAACCAAAAAACAATAAGAGATGTTTCCACACTTAAAAGTGCAAAAGAAAGGTACAAATTCCAAAGTTTCACATACCACCCAATTTACCACAATAAGTTCAAAAAGATATTCAAAGAACAAGGAATTATGTTAGCCCCAAAGAATAATTTTAATATAAAGAACTTATTAGGTTGCAGAGTAAAGGACTACATGCCAACAGAACAAAAGTCAGGTATTTACGAAATAAAATGTGCAGAGTGCGATAAAAATACATCGGAAAAATGAAGAGTAATTTGGGAATCCGGAAAAAAGAACACTTAAAAAATATTCGCTTAAAGCAAATTGATAAATCAGCAATAGCAGCACACTTTTGGAATAAAAATCATGAAATTAAATCAGAGATAAAACTACTGAAACAACTTCATAACGCAATAGAACTTTCCTCTTAGGAAAACATTTTCATTACAAAAAATAAGAATAATTTGATGAATTTCAATTTCCCTCCAATGGATGAACTCGGCAAATTCCTAATAGAACCAACAGATGATGCCACAAGAACATCAAGAGACCCAACTGCCACATATAACAACAGTTTATCTACAGGCTGAAGATGGGAGGGATCACTCCCGAAACATATGTCCAGATTTTTATGTAAGTGAATGGAGTTAGTGTGAAAAAAACTGTATTACATTGTTTTTCATCTCTGTTTGATTTGCACACATTTGGTGGCTGGTCCCTAAAATATTTTTAGCAACCATAGGCATAGTTTAATTTTTGGTAGCTTTTGGTATGTATTACTTAGGTTGGTCATTAATTTGAGGTATTTTAGCCTTTATTAGCACATTAATAGCTGCTGTAGTGGAGCATCCTAAAGCCATAATACTGCTTCTCACATCCCTGTAATTCTGTTGGAAAGAAAAACTGATATGTGTTTTAATTTATGTTCCTTTATAAAATAAATATTTGTATTAAAAAAAAAAGCCACATTTATTGTCATTTTAATAACAGGAGTGTAAATTTAAAATGATTGTTTTTATTGTGTATAAAGTTGCCAATCATTTCTGAATGCTTCCATAGAATTGATTTTGATTTGTTCTAGAATAGGTTCACACGCATGCGTAAGCACAGACATGCATACATCACACACTTTCTGTTAAGCTCACATTCCACATTTACAGTGGTTCAAATAATAAAAATATTTAAAATATGAGATATAGTATTTTGATAAAGTAATATTATATGAGTTGATGAAGCAAAAAAACAAAAATGCAAGAAAAAATAGTTACTTAAAATGGAAATGAAACTCCCTATTCACAGATGTCCACACAATAGTGCTACCTTCTAGATCAGCATTTTTGTTTATGGTTCACAATCCATAAGTGGTCCTTTAGAATCTAGATTGAACATACATTTAGTAAAATTGGGCATAATTCCAAGATAGAAGTAAAAAGAAATGAAATTAAAGTGAATCACACTTTATAAAATAAATGGAATTTCTACTGCAAAGGTTTTCTCTGAGCGCATTTATGAAGTATGGAAGCAATATACAATTGTTCAGTGGTTTGCTAGCTGAAAAGGTTCTATTAATGTCATTTATTTAATTTTTTAAGTTAATAATGAAGAGAGTATACTATTTCTATTCTAAAGCATAAATAGTGTGTAGTCCTATAGTACTATTAAATAACCTTTATATTCTTTAATTATTTAAAAAAAAAACACATCACACAATTATTCATTACCTTCTAATATAAAATGAAGAGAATTGCTGCTTTAAAATGTAGATATACTTATTTATAACTCAAAACATGAAAACCAAATTGCTTTCAAAAAGAGCAGTGTAAGGTGGTACAAAATTGTCAATTTAAATAATGGTTCCCACTTGAGAGAAATTTGAGAAACTCCGCTCTACCTGACAATGGATTTTTTTTTTTTTTTTTTTTTTTTTTTGTTATAAATCAGTGTGTACAGCTTTCAAAATAATCCATGAGTGATAAACAAGAACAATACTAGTATATATTTTGCTTTAGATAAATACATTCATTTGAAAAAGTGCAACATTTTTCATGAATAAAAGGGAGGAGGAATAAATACATGAAATAAATGTGCATGCCCTCCATTTAGATATAGTTCAGTTTGCATATTGCACACACTGATAATCTATAAGAATTGATTGTAAGTGCTGTTGCATAGGGAATGGGCACCAAATGATGACTTTAAAACAGAATGTACTACAAAGGTGTATGAAGCAATGTTCATCCTATTTTTTCATTTATTTTTTTATTTTTTGTTATACTCCTCCCTGTACTTTTCATGCACTAAACATAGGATCATGTTTTTGAATCATATATTGTGTGCATTTTCATAGGTGAGTCCTGCAGCCTCTGTAAATATAATGCCAAAAATAGCAAAAACAGAAATGAAAAAGAACATGAAAACATTTCTAGAAGATACCAGGGAAGACGATTCTTTTCATGATGTAATTTTTCAGGTATGTCCAGGCATTTTTGTACAAAAATTTTAACTTGGTGATTTAATATATTTTGTAGTTCATTATTTATATGAATAATTCTGAAAAGTAAAATCTCTTTTAATATCTGTTGATTTAAAGCTTAATAGCAAAAAATTTAACATATCAATGTTAAGTGTCTGCTTGTTATCTGGCAAGCCCAGGTTTGATACTTGGTCAGGAAATATTAAATTTGTAAGATTTTTTCTGGAGTTTCTCCTCAACCTGAAATGGGAATACTAGATAACATGAAACACTAAGAAATCTGAACTCATTTGTGTCATTTTACACTTTCTATTCATTGTGATAAGAAGACTTTGACAGTAGGGTGGATATTAAATGCTTTCAAAAAATTAAGTATTATATGGTTAACAGTGATCAATTTTCATACATTAATCCCAGCCCCATATTGTTTTATCTCCTATAAACAACCAATCTGCTGGTAGCATCTTTTCTTGTCTTGTCTGCAGGAAACAGCTCGGGGGAAAAAATTGTTGACCAAGGATGGGCCAGTACTGCCCACCTTTTTTGTCTCTCTAATTTATTGTTTACTCAAGTTTGTATTCAGAGATTGTTAGTTATTATCATCTCTGATTTATAAGGTATTATTGGCAGCTCATCACATGATTGTTGACAATTATAATTCTTTGCTTGATTGATTTCTTGGACAGCAAAAGATGTGTCATGTTTCATTCTTCAGTGCTGCTTTATTTCACTGTAATCAAAGACACAGTGTGTTACAAATTGAGTTGTTTAATTGATAATCATTTATTTTCTTACTGAAGATGAGTTTATAAAACTATTAGCAGCTGATTTTCTAATCAAGATTAAGGAAGAAAGTGACAATGAGTTGGATAATACAGAAATCATTAATAAACATGAATCTCGTTTAGATGAAAATTACAAAATATTTTAAGCTGAGAATGTTATTGATATGGTTCTACAACTAAGTATGCAACAACTTCTGATGAGTTGTACTGCTGATTATGAGTTTCCTGCATGCACATGTGTCAGTCAGTCTAGCTGCAATGTCTGTCAAGGCCACGACCAGAAATAATGAGCTTTGTGAGAATGCGTAATCAGTCTTAACTAAACAACTGTTGAAATGGCATGTATAAAGTATTGTAATAAGAAAGCTATGACTAATAATAAGTCTTAAGTATTCTGTTCCACAACAAATGTTTATTTACAATTCATATTTGTATACAGAATTGTCTCGTGCTGTTAGGAGATTATTAGAAGAAAAATTCTTTGATGATGGAGTTCCAAGTCATGCTGCAATTCATAAATTAGACTCTGCAATGACTCATAAGCCAGTGTTTCAATGTAAGCGGTTAAGTGTTTGATGATAGAACTATCAGTAAGAATATTTGGCTCTCCAACTCCCTCAATTTAACCCCCTGTGACTGTTATCTCTGGGATTCAATAAAAGATAAATTTTATAGGAAAATCCCACACCTTAGAAGAATTGAAAATGTGCATCATCAGTCTGGAAATATATTTCAATTTCCCTCAGAGAATTAAGAGAAGCAATGAATAATTTTGTTAGTCAATACTATAAATGAAAGACAGCAGTTCCAGCATAGTCTTGAGTGATACAGGTGAGTTCATGCCTTTTTAAGTTACCCTTCTATAGTAATATTATTAGCCAGTATATCCAGTATTGAAGTTGTAGTTTGGTAAAGCCCAGACTCATGTTGCCATATAGTTGTGCAGTTGCACTTGGGATACTCATAATCTGCTCACCTAGTATCTTAATAAAGCACTAAAGTCTAAAATTCTTCAAATGAGATTTTGCTAATATAGTTAAAAGAGCCCTCAGCCATAACATCAGTGGTAAATACAAGTATCTCTAGAACATTCCAGAAGTTTTTAACACAGTTGTTGATATAGTTATCAACAGCTAGAAAACAAGTTCCTCATACAAGCAAAACTGAAATTTGAAATTTTCATTTTGACAGGAGTCATTAATGATCAGAAAATTTCAAAATATTATTTATAATCAAACTTGTTAGAAAGAGCCTTATATTTTATGGACAAAATGATAATGAACACATAATATTAATAATTACAGAAACAAACATTAATGCTAGAAAAGCAGTTGAACAATCTTGCAGAATCTTACAACTTTCTTAAATCCAATAGAAATCTCTCATATGTGCATGTGCGTCACACACACACACACCTGTGGCAATGTTGGGGGGTTGGGAAGACTGGGAGATAATAGATTTTAACATATGTAGGCAACATAGTCAATGAGCTTGTGAAGGAAATAACAGGTATTCAGTATATCAAGTACAAAAAGGGAGTTCTCAAAAGTGCATTACTGAATGAATTATGTGTAAATAGTGTAAAATGTGGCAAAATGAGTGGGACACTATGGAAAAAAATGCTTCATTACAAAATAATTTTTCCCTACAGTACAGGACAGATTAAAACTCCATTTAAATATAACTCCTCCAAATGTTTCTACTAGCTTATTGGACATGGCAACTTCATTTAAAATTAAACGTAGACATACAGAACAACAAACTATTATAGACTATTTTCTGTTTGAATGCTAATCTTTAAACAATGAAAGAGAAATTTTAATAAGGACAGTGTCAAGATCAGAAAATTGACCAGTACAGAAAGTAATACTCTTAAAGAAACATGCTAAACAATATATAAAATTTTTAATAATAATACACAGTTAAAAAAAATAACTTAAATTATGGATGTGTAGGCTTTGTTGGCCTGTGTCTTTGGTGTATTGAACTTTGGAAAAAGGCTGAAATTTGCACCTTCTTGACAAATGCAAACAAACGAAATTATTTCAGGCATAGAAGCAGTCCCAACAAACCTTTTAAACTGCATAGTCATTGAACTAAGGCCTAGACATATGATTCTAAGACAGCTGAGATACCAAAATCCAATATCACACATGAAGAATAGTGGGCTCTTTATGCAATCATATCAAATCCTGACATCATCTTACCAGCTGACAACGTTAATGCCACAATCATACTACACACCAATGAGAAGATGAAAAGTTTACTCAAGAGATCCTGCTTATGTACAAATCATCAGCTTTGATATACAATCTTTGTTTACAAAAATTTGCATCAAGGGCACTCTCCAGATTACCAGTGAAATGATCAACAGCGCTGGTGAAACACTGCCTTACCTCAACATATTAAGCTATTTTTCACATAGGAGGATGGAGCAGCCATGGTTCCCTGTTACCTGTAATAGTCATATTTATCATATATTATAACATTTATCACATTTTGGTTCAACAAATGTAAGTACCATTCTAAACAATTAGCTAAATATACAGGGCACGTTGGCTTTCTTTTTTATTGCGCTATTACTGGTGTGTGTCCTAACGGAATATTAATTCAATTGCCATTGTCCGCTATAGCTCCTAGCACTCATAGCCAATTTCATTTATTTAGGCACCATATCTCCCAACATTTTCTACGGATGATCCTTAATAATTGTCAATATTTGCAGCAATTTCATTTGTCTAAATTAATTAGTTTTATTAAAATTATTCTGGCATGTTCTCCAAAATATATTACCACAGTTAATAGTATCTTGATGAGTGCTAATAAGTTATTAAGTTCCCTCAATCAGAAAATCTTCTTAAACTATCGCGGTTATATTTACAATATTTAAGAGCAGGTATTCCTATTCAGTTTAATGCATCTTTTTTCAAAAACTTGTCCCCGCCGCTCGTAGCGTCAGCTCCTGGCTTGGCTTCTATTTTCAATTTACCTCGTCCATCTAAATTTTACTCCGGTACTGCATACCAGCAGCCCAATAGCAAATGTACCCCTTGTACTTCTCCTACTAATAATATTGCTGTTGTTAATTTATCTTCTACTTCACTTTCTAATACTGATACATTGCTTTTACAAAAAGGATTATCTTTTGCCCCAACTCCCAAATTTAATCGCCTTAAATTTGTTTCTGATGGCGTTAAATTTTGCCGTAATTTAAGATGGCGTTACTATTGGCATACTAAATCTTCTCAGCCTACTTCAAATGTTACTCCTTGCCTTCTCAAGTTTCGTTCTCCCTCCAAACTTGAACCTCCTTCTTTACCTTCTAGCCATCCTTTAGAAATGTTTATTAACAGATTTTTAACTTCGATCAGTGATTCTAAATTTCTAGATAAGATCACTCCTAAAGACAACTTAACTTTACGTGAGAAATCAGCACTTAAAAGATTATCTAATAATCCTGATGTTATTATCCTTCCAGCTGATAAAGGGTCCTCAGTAGTACTACAGGACATTTCGTCTTACAATGCTGAAGCTTACCGACAGCTTGAGAATGTCACTTATTATGAACTATTGTCTTCCGACCCAACTGTCAAGTTTAATGAAGAAATAGCTTCTTTTATTACTTCTTCTGGTACAGCAGAAGGACTTAGTTCCCAAGATATCACTCTTCTTACTCCTCATGTCCCTCGTACTCCCACCATATATTTTCTCCCTAAAATTCACAAAGAGAACTGTCCAGGCCGCCCAATAGTAGCCAGCTTCGATTCCCCTACTGAACGTATTTCCGCTCTAGTAGATTGTTTGTTACAGCCTTTTGTTACTTCTAGGCCATCCTATATTAAAGATTCCTTCCATTTTTTGAGTTTACTAAAGAAAGTTGACCTTACGGCACACTCTGATATACTTCTTGCCACTATCGATGTGACGTCACTCTATACCAACATCCCCCATCATGAAGGATTAGCTGCCGTTAAACATTTCTTTAACTCTCGAGCACCTCCTCATATCCCATCCACAGATTTCATTTGTCATCTTGCTTATCTGGTCCTCACTTGCAATGCGTTTAGTTTTGATAATAAACATTATCTACAAATTAAAGGTACTGCGATGGGCACCAGAATGGCACCTTCTTATGCCAATCTTTTTATGGCTTGCTTAGAGGAGGAATTTCTTAAGTCAGAACCTTTGGCACCATTATTATGGCTGAGATATATTGATGATATATTTGTGCTTTGGACTCATGGCTCAGAATCTCTCGAGCAGTTCCTTACTAATCTTAACTCCAAGTTTTCAGTTAAGTTCATTTCTTCTGTCTCTCCCAATGCTGCTACTTTCCTAGATATTGATATTTCTTTATGCAATGGCTCTTTCCTTACGTCTGTGCACATTAAGCCTACCAATTTACAACAGTATCTTCATTTTGATAGTTGTCATCCATTGCATATCAAAAGATCTATTTCTTTTTCTCTTTCAATCCGTGGTCATCGTCTTTGTAACAACTTTTCATCTCTTGACAAGTATATTAAAAACCTAACTCAAAAGTTCCAAAACCAAAATTATCCTTCCGCTCTTTTAAAATCCCGTATAATCCCATCACACAAAACTTTCCAAAGCAAACCTAAAACCTCTAACAAGAACTTCATCAATCTTGTTACTACTTACGTGCCTGGAATTGAAAGCATCAGACCTATTTTGAAAGAATGTCAGGATACTTTGTTAATGTATCCATCTTTAAATGATTTTTCTAAAATTGTACCCTGCCTTACTTTCAGAACACCCCCTAACCTTAAAAGTATATTTCGCCGTAACCTATCCTCTCCGAATTTACCATGTCCCTTTGCTGGCTCATATCCTTGCCAACGTCCTAAATGTAAAACCTGTGCACTAATTATGCCGTGCAAATCATTCCATAGCCCTAATTTATCCAAGGAATTCAACATTTCTTCATTTGCTACCTGTTCTTCCAAGAACGTCGTATATATGTTATCTTGTAAGCTTTGTAAAGCATTTTATATTGGTTTAACTTCTACTGTTGTTTCGTTACGCATGAACAATCATAGACGTACTGTTAAAACCAATTCTCCCTTGCCTGTTGCCCAACATGCCTTATCTCACTGTAAGGATTTTGATGATGCTTTTAGTCTAACTCTTATTGATGCTTTACCTACACAATGCTGTGAAAGTTTACTCAGAGATAGAGAAATGGCAGCTATATTTTTACATAAAGCGCATATACCCCCTGGTTTAAATCTTACATATTAGTTTTTTTCTTCCCACACTCTCATTTCTAGTTTCATCTGTTTCCATGCATAACGTTACCTTCGATACTCAATATTTACTTTTATCACTTTCACTTGTCTAGCTTCTTGCCATTGAAGAACTCGCAGTAGTTCGAAATATAGCAATTTCAAGTGTGACTCTTTCTCTGTGTTTTAACTTTATCTACTTTTATTATTAGTGTTAATTTATATATATATATCATGTATATTATTATATCACAGTATATGCCATAGTAAATAAATAAGGAACAACACAATTATGCATGCACACAAACATAAACATAAATTTCAATTTTTACAATGTGTAACTGATGCTTTAGGTTGTTAAAGTTTATAGGTATCTCGACTGCCTCGACTCGACTGCCCCGACTCGACTGCCACTGTTGGTTGTAACAAAGCAATATTCTTCTCGGTCATGTGATTTTTTATGGTCACTATTTTTCTATAGGACATTTGGGCAAGCAATGTTAGCATAATATATCTAATTTTTTTCATTAGGTTGATACTTGTACTGCTGCTTTTAATTTCATTTCCAGAGCCTCTGTGACAATTTCTTATCTAGTTGTCGCCATTTACATATTCTTTATTCACCTGCATTACACTGTTTTTAATTTAATTGTAATACATTTATGCTTTCTTCAGTTTTCAGTTTTCTTCAGTTTGCCATGTTTATTTCTTTCAACTTTTACCAATACTTCATGTTGATGATGAGAATACTAGATCTGAAAGACAAGATTGTACTGCTGAGAATAGTGTATGAAAAATGAATGAAACATTCCCAAAATAATTTTTCTAAGGATCATAGAATGTAACTAACATGTTTTCTCTAATCAGGGTCTATTGTTTACGCCTGAAAAAATCCACTGACCCTCGCTGGGTTTGAACCTACAAACCTGCATCTACAGTTACCTCATGATCACCAGGACTAATGAATGGACAGATGAACAGACAGCAGATAATTATATCTATGAGCATGTAACACAATGACATTTACCATCTCTTGGTGCCTCTTTTTGTAATTTAGGTGTGATCCATTCGGTCAATGGAATCTACAACTCATAGAGTTATAGTACAGATTGATGAGTATTTTCTGTTTTGGTACTCCAGCTTCTGTGTGAACATTTTGATGTTTTAATGGCAGCAGATTTCTCTCATTTTTTCTTTTATTTCTTACAGTTGCTTTCTTAATACTATTCCATATTTTATAGGCGTGTTTTTTATACAGACTTAAAAGAAAGGTTCCCAGTATGGCTTCCTTTGAAAGAGAAGTAAAGCCAAGTCATAGATTTATGGCACTTAAAAGAACCTCAAGCCTGAAAGAAGAGGCTTGTGAGCAAAATTTATCAGCCATTTCACATCCTGAATAGAATGGGAATCTAATGACCAGAAATGTTAAAAGTGTGTCTTTAAATAAAGTAAATCTAAATCTAATATGTTCATTCCAAATGTGCCCACATACATTCAAGGTGAAGCATTATCAGGTGATAATGCCTACAGGATTTCTAATGCTTTTCTCCCTCCTTTCCCCCTTCCCCCCTTTTTTTCCTTTTTTTAATTGTCTTTTCTTTTTCTCTCTTTCATCCTTTTAAGTATTTAGTACCTTATAACAATTTTTTTTTAAAATTATGTTGGAACCAATGCAGTAGAGCTAGATAAAGTATAAATAATTATCCAATATTTTCATCTCATACACTCTAGTGCTTCACTTTTAAAATATAGTGGGACCGGTTTCGAACAGAACCCTCTCCATTCTGGACTCATTTGATGACCATTTGGAGAAACTGAGTACCTGGTTCTGTAATGATTTATTGGTTGGAATATATGAGCATAGGAATTAAGAGTGATACATGGGTGACAAATCTGCTAGACATAGTCATTTTGTGTGTTCAAGTAAGTGTCTCAGCTCATCACAAGGTTATAAACACACTGAGCAAAGAAAGTCCATGATTGACTGAGGAACCAGTCTTCAAAGAAATAGACTCCTCTGCTTGGTAACAGCAAATGCGTCATGCAAGCAACCATTTGCTAAGCCTTCTGCTCCTTTGAAAAATGCTTGAGAATACCGCAAACCTTGTGGTCTTGGAACCATTGGTGGAGAATGCTCAATGAAAGTTTTTCTGCAATCTCTCAGGTGGTGATTCTCTCTTATAAGGTTGCCAACAGCTGCAATTGATACCAGGTTAAGTGAGCTTGACCAGGTCTAGGCATGTCCTCATTGTGAACACATCTGTCAAGAAATTCACCACATCATCTTAACACTGTGCTGCATGACAGCACACACATTTCCATACACATCGTTCATACAGTATACTATGATAAATGAGCTTACTAGATTTATATAATTAAAGCATATTACCAACAAATATTTATTTGAAATGAAAATTAAAGCCTTAACTAACATATAAACATGTGCAAATGAGCTTATTAAATTTATATGATTAAAAATATATTATCAATGAATGTTTTGAGTTTTAAATAAATTATTTTAGCCTTTATGTAATAACGTATATAATGGATTTCTTAAATTAACATAGCTATTACTATTAAATGTTTGTGACTTTATATTGAGCATAATATAAAAACATATGAAAATGAAATTATTAAATTAATATAATTAAACAACTGCTATCAATGAGTGTTTTAGGGCCTTAAATCAGATATTTTCCACTTCAAAATTAACATTGTAAGTAATTGATTTTTATCAAAGACATTAATTAAATCCCTGTATTCATGTTTATTTTCAGGTTGGAAATGTGTATTTTCCAGCACATAAGTTCATTACTGCTAGTAAAAGTGATCTTATAAAAGGATTAATTGCTGAGCATTATGATACTGGCAGTAATGTACTTGAATTAAAATTAAATTGCATAGAGCCTGAGGTCTTCAAAGAGCTGTTGCACTTCATGTACTCTAACGATTGCACTTTTACTCAAAAAGGTTCATGTTCCAGCAAGTAAGTAACCTAAGATAATGTAATTATAATCAAAGATAATATGTTTAATATTATGACATTTGTGGAGCATACTGCTCACTCACCTGCAATACTTGTGTAAACTCTTTTAAATCAGTTCATGGTGAACTAGATTATTCTGTTTGCTGTAAACTAGTAGGTAACACATTCAGAATTATTTTGTGTTGAAATGCATTAAATTCATTGTTTAATCATCACATTAAAGAATATTTTCTTTATAATACAGTTTTACCCCCACATTTACATTCCCATAAAGTTTTCCCATTGCTTGCAACTTTTTTGTTGGTCCCCTCTGTTTTCATTTATTCACATTGTATTAAAATCCTCAAGTTACTTTTACAAAATGTTATGTCTCCACCATTTACACCATATCAAGTCAATGAGAGAGGAGGGGGGGGATCAACATAAAATGACATTACAGATCACCCAATAGTACAACCAACCATGGTATGACAACCAAGTCAAGTAACCATAACCATGACTTTGAGCACAAAACTTCCATTTTCCCTTGCAGAGATGCACTTTTACATTTCGCAGCATTCATTATTCTACTTTGGGAAACTGCACTTGTGTGAAGTGCTTGAGTGCTCCTGTATTCATCTTGCCTCAGTTCTTTGTTTTTTGGTTACTATTTTACAATTGCTTTTGTTCTTGCATTTGTTAACATGTGCTTAATTAAGAACATACAATTTGAATTTCTGCATGGTAACTGTACATGCAAGCTGCAACCTATGGATTTAGATGTGGTACATGCTTTTAAATCACTTATAGAAAGAGCCTAGTGCATTGAATTTTGTGCCTGTGAATTTTGGAAAATATCCTTCACTTCTCTGTAAAACAATGGAAGGATGGAAACAGACCTCAGCAAAATGTTTGTTGAAAGCAGAATTTTTTAAGAATCATAGGAACTGTCAGCTGTCAGCAGAAAAAGAACAAAAAATCTGCTTCTTGCTGCCTGAAAAACTTTGCAGCAGAACTGCACCATTGAAGACTTTCTGCGATTGGATGATGATGTGGTCACTGCAGAGGAAAAGTGTGGAGGAGTTCATTGCAAAATGAACAGGAACTGTGATTATTATGAAGAAAGTGAGGTGATACCTACCAATGCTGAGGCAAGTGCAGCAGTGGAAGTTTTGTGCACATATTTCTCATCTGAGTGAAGGATGTTAAAACTTTTTGGAAAACTTTATGAAATGAAAAAGCAATTAGAGGACTATATAAGTATGTAGAAATCAATTTTAAACACCTTTCAGTAGGAAGCAGTGATTGTGTTGGTTTCCCTCCAGAATAAATATGTTTTAAATGCAATAGCAGTTCAAAAAATGTAAATGTTTCATTCAGAAAATACAAATTTATTGCATCCTGTAATCTTCCATATCTATTGTAAGGAAGATAAGCAAATTAAAAGAGTATATTGCATGTATTTTAACTACCTTAATCCTTGGCCAGTGGTTCAAAATAATTACAAAGGCACATGGTGTCAAAAATTAATTTGCATTGTATCTTTATTTCAGGCAAATACTAGGTATTAAAATGGAAAAACTAAAATGCATTTATCTTTTTTTCCATATCATTTTTGCATCTTTATATAATTTTCAGTGATTTACATTTTCTTCCAGATTAAGTCAGTGTTCTTTTGATCCCTTGAAAATTGTAAAAGAGGGGTTATAATGTAATTGAAATGCATTAATGCTTGTTTGAATACACTACATAATAATATTCACAAATATTTATAAGTATCAATGCCACAATTTGATCAATTTACATGAAAAACTTTTGGTAACAGTGGTGTCCAAAATCGGGTAAGCCCAGAAGGCACTGTCTCTACTGCCTAGACTATGAATCAAGTGAAATGTCCTTAATTGAAATAGTAGAAAAGGAGATCTCGCTGCCCCCCAAAACAAAAATTATTCTGTTACATAACCTAAATACATAACAAAGAGCAGCATTTTTCATACTATATTCCAGTGGAGGTCACCTTTTTAAGTTAAAAGGAATGTAGACCATCCTACTCTTGTCCTGCTGTAAAGCACTTTTGTCTCAGGGTTTTTAATATTTTAGTTTACATAAATTATTTTAAAGGCATTAATTTAATTCACTTCATTTTCTGTTAGAATTAACATTTGAAAGAAAATGCATTGTTTCTTTTAATAACTGAATTCTATCAAAAGTATTTTATTATATGTATAGATGTTTAGGTCATTTATTTTTCAGAACAGTATTTGTATCATCTCTTCCTTATTAAATGAAAAAATGAATTAAATGTAGTTGGTACTTACATTAATGAGATGAATGAGCTTTCCAGTCATTAAACAGATTCAGTGTATTGAACCTATGTTGGTGAGCTAATGTCTGAGATCAGAATCTATATAAAGTCAATTTCTGTACTGTTTTTATTTAAATTATTGATGAAAACTTTTTCTTGCAGGAATATGTAGAAGAAAACAATTATAATATTAAATCCCTTTGGATAGTCCACTGTACTCTCTCTTCAATGGTGATGAGGTCCAGAAATTAACTGTATTTTCTGCTTGGAATTTTGTTTTAAGTCAGCACCATCCAAGAGTTCAATTAATTGTTCTCGTTATGAAAATTTGTGTTTTCTATTGTGATTTATTTTCATGTTCACATTAGAAAGAATCGTAAATTCATGAAAATTGTTCACATATACTATTTAGAAAATAATTATTCAAAGAATAACTTCACAAATAAGTGTACTTACGAAGCTGTTGACAATGGAGTGGTATACATTGTTTATAAATAACTTCACAGTTTCAAGATAGGAATATATATATATATAAGTATACTGTTCTTTTTCAGTTCCTTCCAAGATTATTTTCCACTTAAACCTCTATAGTTGTAAATGGTGAAATGGTTGTTAGTGTTACATAACATACTTATTAACTAAGTTTCCTTTCAAACCCTTGTTTAATGTGCTATTCAAGGGTTTCCCTGGAATAATCACCAAATTTTAGAGATAGAGATATAAAAATGCTGATTTTACAGTTAATTTCAATATTAATTCAATTTGGAATCGAACACAGTGAAACACACATAAATAATCTTTTTTAATTCAAAATATTTAGAATATGCTCTATGGTTTCACTTATTGAAGATTTACTCAGGACATGTTTTGTGGGCACTCATCCCCATCGTCAGCTGTTAAATGACTGTTGGATCATTTGTAGAAGTTGGGTAGGTAGGTTCAATAATCACAAGACCACCGGAGTCAATCCAGGAGGTTGAATAATCATAAGACCACCAGAGTTGATCCAGACACCTACCTACCCAACTTCTAGAAGTGATCCAGCTGTCATTTAACAGCTGAGGATATAGACAAGTGTCCACGAAACATGTCCTGAGTAAATCTCCAATAAGTGAAACCATAAAGAGTATTGGAAATATTTCAACTCAGAAGAGATTATTAATAGTCTGTTGTCATGATTAATAATACTTTTACTTAATCTAGGTATAATAAAAATTGGAGCATTAACTTATGCCTAATCTACCTAACGCTACCATCTGAACCTCTACATCCCCAACTTGATTACAAGTATAGGTACAACTATATCATTCAGCAGAAGAAAACCCACTTTAAAATGCATTCTTTTTAGGAAAATGAATCAACCATGCTACCATACTATACATTTTTACCAGTCACAATACAAATGATAGCTAAAGTACATTCTGATGAGATACAGTAAGCTGTTTTACTCATAATGCACTGAAAGCTAAGCTAAAGCTTCTTGAAAGCCACACATATGTATCCTTGGTTCCAACCATATAACGGGTGAATATTGAATGTAAAAATAATTGTTTTTCCACTATAAAATTCTGTCGCAAGTATAATTGTTTATGAGGGTTGACATTTTTAAAAAATTAAATATCTTAAAGAACATCTTAGCACATACTGGGGAGCAAAGCTTCCTTGAGTTTCATACAGCATGCATCAGCATTGTTAATTTCCTCAGCAATGATGCAATGCTTTAGAACTTTGCTTATCGCATGTAAAGAAAATTAAATTAATGTTTTTAAAATATAAGTATCACAAAAATTATAATTTTATCAATGCAGTGATATTAAAATGAACCTCATTTATTTTTCAGCAACAAGATATTTTCTAATGTAATGGATTAAAGAATGTACTAGTCCTGTCTTCTCAGTCCAGGTGGTCTAGTGGTACCCTTACTTGCCTTGTACACCCAAGGTCATGGGTTCAAACCGGTCAAGATTGATGGATTTTTTAGGGCATAAAAATCTTTAAGTTTGGCTTCCTTTGGAAAATAAAGCCATTGTTCCCATGTCATGGATTTATGACACATTAAAGAACCTCAAACCTGAAAGAAGAGACATTTAATCATTATTTATTGGTCATTTCATGCCCTGAATTTAATTGTACACTAATGATCAGAGATATTAAAGGGCCTCTTTAAATAAACCAAACCAATAAATAAAATAAGCCTGACTTGTTTACATGTTTGTAAAAATCTAAAGATTTTTAGAGATCTAAAGATTTATAGGGTCTAATTTTTGAAAAGAAATAATGTGGATTTAAAGAATTTCAATGTAGACACTATAAACCTTTTTCCAACAGAAATACAATTGCTGGGTATATATTTCTGCAGAAGATGTGTGGTTTGACATACTTTGATTTACATGCTTTCTAAATCAAAGTAAGTGTTAGTGTCATCCAGCATTATTTGCACTTAAAAGGTAGCAGTTGTTTATAAAGGGTATGAAGACCTACCTGTCTGTATCATCCAACATTTCATGTCTAGAAAACCAGTATTAGGACAAATAATTGCCTGATCATTAAACATTCTCTACACATCACCTCAGCTATCAGACATTTTGCTTTCCATCAGAATCGGTACATAAGGGATGGCATGGTTGTGTAGAAAGAAAGTGCCCCAGTCTTTGAAAAAACATAAGAAAGGAGAAATAATGCACTTCAAAAGGGCAAAGTAATAATTTCCTTGCATAAGAAAGACAAATGTACAATTCTTCCCTGCATTGTTCATATTACAGAAATTATAAGGAAAAAAGAAGCCTATGACACTTGTTTGCTATCGCTACACAATGAAATAGGTTGACAAATGTCAGTCAACACCTAAAGGCTTATCCACATCCAAAAAAGAAGGAAAAATGTAACAAGAGAGTTCTCTTTTTCACTTTGTTAAGCTGGCGCTGTGGAACTTTTATCCTCTACACTAAATCAGATGCTCATAAAAATTCTTTTGAGTACAGGATTTTGGTGATGTAGAGGAGGTTTGAGAAACAGTGACATAGGATGTATTCAAAGGCAGATCGACCAGGGAAAACACTTTGTTTACTGTGCCTAATGTAGCAGCTTATCCCTTGCACTCATTCTACCAGAAAAAGAAATACGCTAGACATTGTGCTCTGTGTAACGATGTAAGGGATGCAATGGAAAAGAAAATTCATAGAGAAAGACTGTATTATAGTCAGCATTGTTATATTTGACCCTTTTTGATACTTCTCTTTTGCTTGTTCAGTGCTGGATGAAAGTATTGAGCAGACTCTGAGAGCAGGAAATGTTAAGTTCCATTAATTATCTACAAAGTTAATCCATCCTCTCACCCTACAATGATGCATTCATTCCATTTCTAGCAATGGCAGAGGCTGTTGATAAACATGTTGCTGTTCTCACTCTTATTTCACAGGGCTGTACAACCAGACAGCATTTGTGGTATTCCATAGTCTACTATGAGGAGGTGGGTAAAACTTATATTGACAAAGGAAACGAGCTGCTACAGGGAAGAGTATAGGTTGCTAACACATCTCTACAGGATGAAGACAGGACTCTCTTGGTGGAAATCGAAAGAGACCTTTTTCAAACAGATGCTGAGTACAGGATTTGTCTTTCCTGGGTAGTGCATAAACTGTCAACTGCTGCAAGGATGCCGGACTTTGGTGTAAATGTGCAGCAGTTAATGGAAATGTTAACATATGCCCACATATGTAACCAGTTGTAATTTGTACAGCTCTATAAGAACTTCTATTGGGGAGAAGTAATTTTTTCTGAAAAAGTTAGATTTAGTATTACCTCTAAACATTGCAGAAGGCAGGCAGCAGAATCTCAATCATCAATCTGATAAGTTACTGTTATACGTCACCCTTTTCGGATGTACTATGCACAGCATTGTAGTAAAGTAATGCAGCAGTTCAGTGCATGTAGGTATTGGAAGTGCGCGTACATAAGAACAAATGGAAACCAAGCTAAAAAGGTCAAAGTCATCACACAAAGTCACTCACAAAATGGATTATATACAATGTGCTACAGTTTTATAAAGAAGAATGGTCTTGTCATTCCATTAAAGAATGCTACGAAAAGGACATGAATGGCAGTGGGGGAAAGTGAAAGAACTGTACATTGCATAGCAAAGGAATGTGAGAAATTAAAGCTGATTGGAGAAACATTTGTCAACTCCAAGTAAAATCCGCCCACATCCAAAGAAAATTAAACTTGACAATTTTGCAAAATGTGTCCTATGCAGAACGTTTTTTGAGTTTTATAAGCAGAGAAAAGAAATTCCGACATTATGAATACTCCTGAATGCTGTTAAGGAAAAGATATCATTTGAGGGGAAGAAAATACATTCTGGAGACTACTGAAAGAAATTGGAATCAAGAAATGCAAAAACTTGTGACAAATTTAATGGAGCAGCCTATAATTGTTGCACATATATAGCATACCTGAAAATGCTAAGAAACAATGAAAGAGGGCTAAAGAAGTCAATTATTTATACAGATAAAGCATGGGCTCATACTCATTATACTATAAACAAGTGTTGGCAGCATGATATGCAAGGTGTGCATGTAAACCAAAGTGTTGGGCAGAGGGCTATTCTTGTTCATGCTGGTGGTGAAATGGGACTCATCGAAGGGACCAAGTTAATATATGATTCCATCATAATTCTGCAGATTATCTTGATGAAATGAATTGCAAAAATTGTAATATATAGTTAAATCTGCCATCTGGGTACATTATTGTTTTAGATACTGTATTATATGACACAGTACAAGGAAATAAAGTGCCAACAATGACCTCTAGAAAATCTGAAGTAATTTCGCGTTTATAAATCAAAATCTCACTGCAGACTCAGATTTAACTATACAAGAATTATAAGAAATAGTTTAACAAAACAAGCCTGAACCTGTGGACAAGATTTTAAAAGAACACAGATTTGCTGTACCACTACAATCTAAATCCAATCAAAGTTGTTTGGGATTTGGTGAAATAAAAACTATCATCTAAAAATGTTGGTTCCATTTCCCTGCCAGTTTTGAAACGAATAAATACAGAAGCATAAGAGAAATTAGCAAAGAAAATTGGATAAAATACTGCCAATCTGTTAAACATATTGAGGAAGGTTATTGGCATTGTGATGCATTAATGGAAGAGGAAGTTGAAAGCTTTGAAATAAACATAGGTATTGTGAGTAGGAAAGAAGAGTATGATAAAGATGTGATAGATAATGACAGGGAAGGTAGCATAAGAAGGCAATTCAGCAGATAGTGCAGATGAAATTGAAACTCTGCTTCAGACATACAGCCACTTCTGGATTAAGGCACTTATATATATCTTATATATTACAGAAATAGTAAATTCAATCTTGATGGTGTTAATTATATTTGATTAACTTCTAACAGTTGTTGATTTTATGGACAGGCTGTACTTTACACTCCTCAAGCTGATGTACTGCGCAGCAAGATGAAGCAGATCGCATTCACAACACACGAACGCCCTCACCTGAAAACTGTAATGTTTTGTCAAACGGATGTACTACAAGTGTTGTACTATGTTTTTTTTTACCGGCTGATTGGGACTAACTATAACAGATGCTATCTGGCCATTCATGCAAGCAACGCTCAAATTAGCACATTACTTAATAGGTTGGATATATCAGGATGGAGCAGGCATGCTGGAATGCATTCATGGAAGGCTAAACAGTAGAGCCTATACTCTTCTCCTCCCATCTGCTCAGGAATGTTACCCTGAAGGAATTGTTATATTCCAGCAGAATGAATATTCGTCTTAGCAGATAATTCAAACTATTTTAAAAAGTTCGAGTATTTCCTGCTCCAAATATTGATGGCAGTGATAGAAAACCACACAATATAGCCTTTATGTTTCTCTGATTCCCCCCCTCTCTCTCTTTCTCCCCTTCCTTCCTTCTGCACATTTTGTTTAAGATGGATGGAAATTAAGGTTGCTATGTATAAATTTATTTATTAACTTAAGTTTTTACTTTTTTTTTTTACAAAATCAGGTAATAAATAACTCACATACATCAAAACAAAGCATCATAAAACATAATCTACATGAACATACACAGTGATTATATGAATAATATCATTAATAGAAATAATATGTAAATCGTAGGATTGGATTCTTCTCAGTTGTAACAACTTTTTTCTTTGTGTATGTAGGGCTCTTTTCTTAAACAAGAAAAAATTATGTTTAAGTGTTAACTTTCTTAAAAGTTTTCTGATTTCAATTACAATAATTGTGCAACCCAAAGTAGAAAAAAAAAGTATATTTCTTATTTATAATATAATACAGAAAAAATTGTTTAGATAAAAGAAAAAAATATGTAATACAGAAGTCAATCCTTATACTCAGCAGTTGCCATTCCTGGTGGTCTAGTAGTAACCATACTTGCCTCCTAGACCCAAGATTGTGGATTCCTGGCCAGGATTGATGGATTTTTTTTGGGGGGGGGGAATAAAAATACTAAGTATGGCTTCCTTTGGAAGGGAAATAAAGCTGTGGGTCTTATGTTGTAGATATATGGCACTTAAAAGAACCTCAAGCCTCAAAGAAGAGTCCTCTGTGCAAAATTTATCTGCCATTTCATGCCCTGAATTGATTGGGATGCTGATGACTAAGATGTTAAAAAGCACCCATAAATAAACTAAACCAATATAATAAAACTCATCAGTTAGACAGTGGAAGAACAAATAGAGATAGAGTATGAGAAGAAGAAGAGCATAACCATAAATAATTTTAGGATCAACTGCTGGGCTAATTCTTAACTAAATTTAGTGGTCGATGCAGAAATCTTTATTTGCATAATAAATGTAATAAATTATTATGTACCATACTTTGAAATAACCTGAACTCTCCTCTCCTTTCATTGCAGTGAATGATTGGAAGTGTTGAAAAAGTGCCTGATAAGTGAACACTAGTGGCATAATTGAAAATTTGCACTTCAAGTTTATAGAAGTGTACCTTCATAGTTATCATTTTTAATGCTTGCTGTACATCAATGTAAACAGTATTATGTATAACCATTTTAAAAATGTAACATGTATGGTGTATTGCCAGAGTTAATGTTACAAACTAATTCACTATTTCAAAACACTGACATGAGTGGTGCAAACAGTTTCAAAACAATGGAAAATGTACATATACATTTAGGGTGGTTCATTTAACTTTTTCATCTTTGAAAAAAATTTAACTCTTATTGCTGTACAGAATACAACAAATAGAAATTATTTAAAATGTTCATTTAGGAACTATCATAGTAAAGCCACTCATATATTCAAATAATTGTATAATATGTATTAATAGAAATTAAATTATATTAATGGGGAAACTTGATTCACATAATGTATAATTTGCAATGTGTTAAGGTTATTTTTAGTTGTAATACAGTATAATTTTACTCTGATAATGTTATTCATGTAGTTGAGATGACTAAGGACAGGAATTTTATGCTATAATAATCCCTTTAATAGGTATGCATTACCTATTCCATAATATGCATGTATATATGCCAATATAAAAAGTATTAAGACAACACATTGACATAAAATAAAAATTTAATGCAATTTTATGTAATCACGCCTTGAATAAAAATATTGTGGAAACCATATGAATTATTTAACTCCTCAAAATTTAACTTCAACTTAGGTATTCATTTTTTACACTAAACTCCATTCACTTACACAAAAGTAAGACGTGTTTCGGGAGAATCTCTCCCATCTTCAGTTGCTCACTCTATTTTCTCTATTTTTTAATATGAAAACGTAATGAATTTCGAGTTTCCTCCTATGGATGAGCTCAGCAACTTCCTACTTCAAACAACAGAGGCCACCACAGGAACATCCATTTGTCCAGCCATAGTTCGAGGAACGGTGGTTCAGTGAGCACCTGAAGATGGGAGAGATTCTCCCGAAACGCGTCTTTCTTTTGTATAAGTGAATGGAGTTTAGTGTAAAAAATGAATACCTAAGTTGAGGTTATATTGCCACTCCATTGTCAAAAGCTTCGTAAGTACAATATTCCTCAAAATTTATTATTAATATTGAAGAGTTAGGATTTATTCTCCTTTGGGGGGGACGTAAATAATGGTACTCATATTTTTAGTTCTCCACACTCTCAACTTCTTTTCTGTTGCAGTTTACAACCACCAAATGTTTTAAGTTTTTCATAGTTAGCTATCTCCTATTGCTTTTTAAAATAAATTTTCTCCAGCTTACAGGATTTTAGAGATGCATATAGAAAAACTGCAATTTAATTTGCTTTTAGTGATATTTCACTAGGCAGTTTGGCATGTTTCACTAATAAGATTTCTTCAATATATCACATTTAATAATATTCTGGGTTTTTTGAAAGATACTATGTATGCATGTTTTCCTTCGCAATATTGCGAACACTTTCAGCTACCAAATTTAATTTGGAGACAGTGGTTTTGAAATATATTAATGATCGGTACAATTTAATACTATTGGTTTCCAAAGAAGTAATAGCATAAGGAAGATGAGAGAAATGTGCAGTTATGTAAGAAAGTGTAACATTTGATGCTGCTGCTTGAAATGCTCATTTTCTATAGGCCACCTTAGCAAATACTTTCATTACAGAAGATATCAGTTATCTATAAATGATAAATTTGCACTAATTGTTTCTGCAACCCGATGTAACCCATGAAGGGGTTACAAGTCAAACGTGTTATTTTTGGAAATATAACTTAAAGAGCATTGCCAGCTTTGATCATGTATCTGCAGCATCGGTCACAAAGAGTTCATACTGAATACCACCTGGCCATAGCAAGTTCATGGAGCGGACAAAAAATGTGGAAATAGAAGAGCTATTTGTAGCCTCAAGTTGTTCTATCCAAGGAGAAATGGGGTGGTTGGTTGTTTCATTTTTATGGAGAGATCAAACTATAAAATTTGCAATAAATTGTTCTTTCCTGTCTTTTGTTTAGTTGATTGACACCACACAAAATTATTTTGAATCTGTTCTCTATTATTTTCAATTGTAAGATAGTAACCCCGCTAGACACAATTTTTATGAATAGATTGGTCTGGCACTTTATACCTAGTACATTGCTCAATGAAATTTCAGAGGGTGAGTTTCCACATTGGAATGTCTGGCGCTAAAAATGCTTTGCACATATCAAAGAAAAACTGTGAAAAATTACTGTGCAAAAATTCATGAACAATTTTTGTACTGGGATATTTTTCAAGCATGTAATTTTAATTTTATCTTTGTGTTTATTAGTATTCAGATATTAAAGCACTAGAAAATGCTTGTCAACTAACTGTTTTCTCACGTGCTCTGCAATACAAATGGTACCATCTGTAACTAATAAGTTTGCTTCAAACTTGTGTTGTGTTGATATCCCAGTAACCTAACTTTGTCGCTCACTTTTACTTTTGGCATGATTACCAAAAACAAGGCCTTTTCCATATACAGGCATTACACCACTGAATGCATGACCTGAAGTTTCAACTGGAGAACAATTGCAAACCTGCAGGAATATTTTGGAATTGAATTTCTAAAACTATTAACAGTTGAATATTTTGAAAGCTTTCCTTTATGTAAAGTAGTAAATTACTATTTTATAAATATTAAGTTTTAATCACCACACTTGAACTCAATTTCAAGAACAAGAACTCCTTAACAGCCACCTTCATACCGTGAAGAATTGGCTACAATCATATAAGGTGATGCTTCACCCATGCAATTATGTTGTGTGTGAGCCACCATCAGTGTTGCCAAGTTTCAGGCTTAACTTGATGACACATATTATTCAGATATATCATTATGTAAATCAAATATGATAAAATAAATTAAATAAAATTATATTTGTGAAATATACATGTAAAAGAAGCAATATGCAGCATAATTGCTGAAATCATGGGTGGTATAAATAAAAGCAAGTAGTTGCTCAAATCTCACTAAATCCAAGCATTTGCTCTGTTTTGTATAAATAAAAATGTTTATTTAAAATCTCTTCATGAGCAACTGCTTGTTTATCTTAATTGCTGAGCAGCTACTTGCGATTTGGTATAAATAAAAACAAGCCCTTGCTCGCTTTTAGTAAGCAATTGCCTGTCATTTTGTGAGGTACCTCCATAGCTTGGTCAACTGCCGTTTAGTACTATGGTGGAGTTCATTATGGTAGTTCATGAGCAGAAAATAAAAATTTATGCAAGGGACTCTGATGTGAGTAAATATAAACAATTATACTGTTTTAAATGAAAAAATGTGAACCGGCTTGTGCAACACTTTCTTCCAGAGGCAAGTGAAACATGAGGTGGAGCTCTGAACAATGCTGAAAAGATGTACATTTTTTTAAGATATGTAGGATATATATGTGTAACACCAAGAAGGATCTTGGTGTTACACAGGCTACGGTCTCAAATACATTCTGGGAAGTTATTAACACAATCAAGAATAAAGTAAAGGATTGGATACAGTTTCTTACAGTTACTGCTACTCTTCAGGAAGCCCATGTGGAGTGGTCAGAACAATATGATTTCCCTAATGCAGTTGGTGCAGTGGATTACACTCATATTTTAATTAGGAAACCAAATATACATGGTGATGAGTACATCAACAGGAAAGGAGTTCCTAGCATCAATGTACAGGCTACATGCAGTGAAAGTGAAAAATTTATGAGTGTTGTTGCCAGATGGCCTGGGTCTGTGCACGATTCTCAGATATGGAAAAATTCAGGTGCTTACATAGCGATGGGCAGTAATACTGCCAATGCACTGCTGCTAGGTGATTCAGGTTATGATATTGCACCATGGTTGATGACTCCTTATCAAAATTCTACTACTCCGGAACAGAGAGCATATATCAGGTGCATTACAAAGGAGCTGGTAATTATTGAATGATGTTTCAGTCAAGTTAAAGAGAGGTTCCCAATTTTACAAAATAAGATAAGATTACCTATCCAGAAAATACCTTTGGTAATAATATGCTGTATGACTACATAATTTTTTTTTATTAGTGTTTGACGCCTATTTTTACTACTGAGGCACCACAGGCAGTAACACTGATGATACACAAGATGAAATGATATATTGGGAAAGAATTTTTTTTTTAAGGAAGGAAATGTTCCAGGCTTAAATTTAGGGTACCTCCCCAGCATTTGCATTTATGAGGACTGAGGAAAACTTGGAAAAAACCTTAGTCAGGGAGGACGGTCCTGACGGGATTCGAACCCTAGACCTCCTGCTCACGAGTCCACGCCTTAACAACCCCTGCCACCCGTGGCGGTACTCTGTAATGTGACCAAACATCTAAAAGAGGACTTTGAAATACCTGAACAACAGGATGGTGATGAAGACTGCATACCAGTAGCAGTTGTTGCAGAACCGGAAGCAATCCACATTAAGGAGCAAGGACAGCAAAGAAGGGATTTAATTTTTTTTTTTTTTTAAATTATCAATTTCAATTTATTTTCATCCTTGTAAGTACATTTAAAAAACATGTCACTATAACCTATTTAAAATACATACAAAAGTTTTACATAGCTGTTCCATATTTAAACTCCTGTATACTGCAAAATGCATTTTGTATTGAATATTTTTTAAGGTTTTCATTAATTCTGTTATTAGGTTTATGTTCTTTATTCCATTTGGCAGTTTATTGAATAATTCTTGTCCTACAATTTCTACTGAGTAGTTAGTCAATGTATCCCTTAGTGTTGTTCTGAAGTAATGGTCATTATTTCTCAAAACATAAGAATGTATATTACAGTTTTTTTGGTGTCTTTTATGTACAGTAATTTTCATACTTTCATATGTAAATATGCATGGAGCTAAAATTTTTAAATTCTTAAACAAGCTTCTACATGTTTGTTTATTACTTATCTTGCCTATTATTTCTGATTAATTTTTTGTGCAATATTAGCACTTTTTTCATTTCTCTTTATGTAATATTCCCCCATAGTGTAATGCCATAGCTAATGTGCGAGTATATAAGTGCATAATAAACCTGTGTTTTAGTTTTACTATCCACTGTTGTACTGATTTGTCTCATTACATATATGCCTTTATTTATTTTTTGGGAAATATGTGCCACATGCGCTTTCAAGTTTAAGTTTTTATCAATGATCATTATGAGAAAGTTTGTACTATTTATTTCACCTATGGTTTTTCTTTCTATTACTAATTTTATGTTGTTCAAATTGCGATTTGTTAATTGAAAATTTATGCATACTGTCTTTTTTGCATTTATTAATATCTAGATTGGAGTAGTATTCCTTTATGATTTTTAAAATTGAGTTTGCCCTATTTTCTACATCTTTAGCTGTCTGGCCCCTAATTATGACAGTCATGTCATCAGCGCACCCAATTGCTATGCCTCCCTTTGATTCTATTAGTTCAAATATTTCATTTATGTATATTAAGAACAGGAAGGGTCCTAATTTTGAGCCATGTGGAACTCCTTGGTGTACAATTTTGAAGTCTGATTTTATTTTTTCTATTCCACCATTTGCATTCAGGTAATTTATTTCTACACATTGTGTTCCGTTTTCTAAATATGTCAGTATCCAATTTTGAGCCAGGCGAATTTCACCTTTTTCTAGCTTGTTAACCAATGTTTTTATGTTCATACAGTCAAATGTTTTGATAGGTCTATAAAAATAGTAATCACAGATTCCCTATCATTTAGAGCTTTTATTATATTATTATTTGCCTTTTGTATGACTTTTATTGTAGACTTATGCTTTTGAAAACCATATTGCCATTTTGATGTAATATATAACTTTTTTACATAATTTTGCAATAGTTTTAAATATACTCCTTCCATTAGTTTAGAGAAGACAGAAAACATGATTGTAAATTATAATTAATCTATTGTCTAACACACTCTTATGCTTCACTTACTCTTAAATACAGTGGGACTGGTTTCGAAGAGACATCCTCTCCATCTTCAACCAACTTGACGATGAGACAAGGCTCAACCTATTTTTAAGTTATGCTGATCTAGTATTCTTATTAACATGCATTTAGCTACATTATCACTTAGTAAGTTGATATTTAAATTTCCAGTTAGAATTTTTATCCTGTTATCTTTTATTGAGTTTAACAATTTTTCAACATTTTCAAAGAATATTTTTTTTATTTCCAGATGGAGCTCTGTACATGCCAACAAGTATTATACCTTTTGCTTTTGTGTTTATTTCTACTGCTGCAAGTTCACATGTCATTTCTACTGTAAATTCACTACAATCTATTTCTTTAAAATTTAGATTATTATCTATATATATCGTTACTCCCCAACTAACATGTTCTTGCCTGCAGTAGTATCTTCTAAGTATGTAATCCTGATAGTTGTTAGCTACTATTTCTTCCTTTTTCAAACTACGTTCTGTTAGTATCATTATATTTGGTTTTAGTCCCTTTATGTTTAACTCTATTAATATCCTTTTATTACTTATGGACTGAACATTCTGATGAAAGACTCAATTCCTTTGCATCTCTACCTCTTAGCAATAGGTTTTCCTTTATGTTGACTAAATCAATTTTATTTTCTCTCAATTTACTTAAATTATCACCTTTTCTTTCATTAGCTGCTTATTTTTATTTGCTGCCCTGTTTTGCCAACCTCTGGATTCATGTTTAGTTGTTTTGCTCCATGCATATATTTATTATTCCATTTATCAATTGCCCTAAGAAAGATGAACCTTTCCTATTTAAATGAAGTCCATCTCTGCCTAAACAAATTACATCTAGGAATTTATTTACATCTACATAAACTTCATGGAGAGCATTACATGCCCATTTTATTTCCTTGTTTAGGTCTTTTATAAAGTTTTGACTTACATCTTTTCTTTTCATTACACTGTTCACATCAATTGTTGCACTTGGGTAAAGCTCCTTTGCACTCCTTATTGCACTATATACCTCGGCCATAACCTCATTTGTTCCCTGTGATTTTATATCATTCGTACCCATGCGTAGCACAATTGTTTTAACCTCACTTTTTTTTCCTTTCCCTGCTGAGGAAGTTTGGGAGATATTCTGCCCTCATTCCTCATAGCACATTTACTTTCACATCTGCCCTATTTAGCACTACATTTCTTATTATTGAATCACCAAACACAATTGCACTTTTTGCATCTTTGTTCTTCTTCCCCAGCTTGCTTCTTTGTACCATTACTTCATTGTCCTCCAGCATCTTTAAATTGGAGTTTATCCATTTGTAAGCTGATTTATTCCTGGTTTTTCTCTCTTGAGCCCATTGCTCCCTGTGGTCTGATGTTCCCAGGTGTTCCTTCTCCAAATGCTCCTCAAACTCTGAAGATTTTCCCATTAGATCCCCAGTCCTTGTTACTTTTGGTGATTTCTCTTGGACATAGTCTTCTTTATTTCTTTTGGGCTGCTCGTCTTCATTTCCTAATATTTCATATCTGTTGTATGAGATCACATTTTCTGCATAATTTCCCCCATGGTACAAGGCTGGTTTTGGGCATTTTCTCTTTTCTTTTCAGCAGGTCAGTAAAGTTTTCGTTTCCTTGTAGCTCCTTTATCTGTGTTTTTTTGTTCATGTTTATAAATTTCATCATGGTAGTTTCTTTGTTACTGCTCTTGGGGAATAAAGATATCTACATAGATATAGAAAGGAGCAAATAAGTGGAGACAGAAAACAATTGATAAAAAAAATTGTGAGCTTGCAAACACTAATTATTTAATTAGGTACCTGAAAATGCAAGATTATAAGAAATATAAATAACTAGTTACATAAAACTAACACAATTTATTAAATAGCCCCAAAGATTCATAATAACTGGAAGAAAATATCCACTTTCTCGTTCTCTCTTTCCTTTTTCGAGTTGTAATACTTCTTTTGCAAGCTTTAGCACTTCAATTTTCAATTTGTTCTTTGCTTCTTTAGTTTTGTTCCTTTCTTCTATCTGCTTAAGCACTGTTAGTTGCTTGAGTAGAACTAACCTCTGCTGTTCATTATTGCTTAATCCTGCTGTTTCATCATTGGAATTATTTAATTTTCACTTTCCTGCAAATTTGCTTGGTGCGCTATCAACAGCTGAGTCTGCATCATCTCTGCAGTTAACACCCCACCTTCTCAACACTTGGAATGGGCCCCTGGAATTTAGTTGCTGTCCAGGTTGAAGCCATTTGAACAGGTTTGAACCTGACCTGTGGCCCTCCTGGAAAGATTTAAAGCAATAAATTACTGTTTATAGCAGAATGTAATAGATTAATGTTAAAAAATTATGAAAATAGTGTGTTTAGTTTGTCTTTGATTCTTACCTATCATTGTTGTTATAGATGGATTTGGCTCCACCAGCAGGATATCCAGGATCTCCTGTTCCCATTCCTTTAAAACAACTGGCTTTGTTTGTTTCAGATCACTTTTGGACTTTATTCTGGTTTTGATATTGCTTATTTTTTTAAATATTTCACCTTCAGTGATAGGAGTTTTAAACTCCTCGAACTGTTGCTTTACTGCAACTAGTGCTTCATTTACTTTCTGGTAACTGTGCTTTAGTTAAAAGTATCTTTATTGACCTTTAACAGATCAATAAAGCATGAAGTGAATGCACTGCTTTTTTCAACCATGGTGAATGATATGTAGATGCAATACTAAACTTTCCTGTTGGAGAAGTGTTTGTTGTTAACTAATTTTATCTGTTCTCATATGCAAGCATATTTCTGAGGGATTTCATCTTACCTGAGTACAATAATGTTAAACAGAATGTGAGTGAGGTATAGTGGTCCACTCTCATTACTGAAAGACTGATACATAAACAAAGCGATATACAAATAATGCACCTGTATGCAGAATAGGATGTTCGTACAAACAAAAACCAGATTATAACTAAAGAATTTCCTATAAAACTGGTCCTAAATTAACATTTAATGAAACAAACCTCTTACATCCTGTAGGGCTTTAATTTATAACACATATAACATTTTGGAATTACTTATTTTTATAAATTTTAATTGCTTAGTTGCAGAGAATGTCAGTAAAATAATGCAAAAATTCAAGTACTAATAATCCACATTCAATATATCATTTGGCACATGACAAAGTTCTTAATACTATCATATTTAAGAAACAGGGATTGAATTTATAAAGGGGATGAACATCTTTTGAAAGTCGAATGAATCTGGATTTCTATTTAATAATTTGTCAAACCTTTAATTTCATTTCTGTTATTTAAAATCTGTATCTTCATTTAGTTTATAAAATGTGGTTATGCATAACATGAACAGTATAGGAATAATTTAAGTACAGCAAAGATTTAAATCACCTCCTGACAGAAGACTGGGCATCTTGTTTACTCAGCTGATATGCCATGGTGAAGGTTACCAAGTGCTTGCTTGTTGGCTGATAGCAATTGTTCAGCCAAGAGGTGACATTTTTATTTATACCAAACCATGAGCTGATGCTCAATTCTCAACTTGCTTGGTTTTATTTATATCACTCATTATGCTTATTAACCAAACAGGCAAAATTTGCATTATATGCAACATAAAATATGGTTGAAATTTTAGGAAATTTAGTAATTAATTCACATACCATACTTTCTGAAAGCAGAGGAGAAATATGCATTTGCATTTAATATCTGTCCCTAAATATTATATTTAAGTAAAGTACATAAATTAAAAATTTAAAAACCTAACTGCTCAGAAGTCCTTGCAGTGTGTACTCACATTTGTTGCAGCGAGTACTTTAGAAATTTTGTTCAAAGAGATAGCCATTTGCATTGCTATACCCCTGTGCTTGCTTTGTCACTGATATGCCTGCTGATATACATTTTTCTGCAGTTGCTGCAGTACATGCAGTGGCAATATTTTCTTTTACTGTAGGCATTTACTGTTATTGCATTGAATTGCAGGAGAGCAGGTGCTACACTAAAATTAATGCTCACTGCTGTTATTTTCATTTTTTAAATGTCCCTAGAAAAAGAAATCTAATGAGTTGGATCACGAAATCTCTGAACCTAACAATCTCATCCTTCCATCAATTTGGGAATATTTGATTTAGTGCATTTTCTGATATTAAAGCATTATGAGCAAGACATTCATTCATCATACAGATAGCTACTATATACTTAACTTGATGCAAATTCAGCAGTAGATCTTTCAAGAATATAGGTAAAGCACACTTGAAGAAATGCCTATAATTTTGCCCAGTCAATTTATCACTATCAAAATACAGGCCAATGACATGTTGTCTAGTAGTAAACATATGTTGGTGCTCCAGTTATATTGATGTTTGACCTGAAAAAAACAATGAAAGTTTTCTATTACCAAGAAATGTATGTAATAGATTTATATTCCCATAAATTGTAAATGCTGCTTCATTGGTAAAAGTGCAATCCCAATAAAATCGCGGCCGTGCTGCAGAACCCGCTGGCAGTATTAAATATAATTTTGACAGTAATTGCCATGCAGCTCTTGATAGAGTGAGACATGGGATGGGTGATATTTATGTCCGTGAAGAGTGTGTAGCACCTTTGTCAGCCGATTCCAATTTGTTTTTCCATTTTAAAAATCACTTCTACTGTGGTCTCATTTATCACCCTCTTGTTTCAAATCAATCTGCTTTCAAGCTTCAATTTTGCGAAGTTTTTGAATGATTGTTCATAAAAATGGAATAGGCTGGGTGGTGTTGGTCAGGAAAACACTCTGATATCTAGCATTTAGATAACATTCTCCACAGATTAATAACATTTAGATCATTTCTTCATTTGTGAAAGATTTTTGGTCTGTAAATGAGGAATTAATCAATTATATTATATTTCATATGCTCACGTTTTACACCAGTGGAATTTAGCTTAATCCACCTCTGCACAAACCTGAGCTTCTAATCAGATATTCTATAAAACTTCCTCTACAATGTCTCATCATTCTGGTGCTCTGTACACAAATAATGAAGAAAGAGTTTTAATGTACCATATATTCAACCTTCAATTCTCAGCAGTGAACATTGAAGACATAGGGAGGAATGAGTCAAAAAGCATTTCTGTATTTACTGCCTGATATTCAACCAGTCAACTAGTCAGCTGTTTTAGGCATATGTTAACCCAATATTTGTAATACAAGACATTCAATATCCATTTGAAATTATAAATTTGATTTACATATCCTAAACTTAGGTATTCATTTTTACACTAGGTGGAGTTTAGTGTAAAAATGAATACCTAAGTTTAGGATATATTACCGCTCCATTGTCAACAGATTTGTAAGTACAATGTTTCATTTACATATCTCAAATCATATTTATATAAAGAAATTCATTATGTGCATTAGATATTCCCATTTATTAAATTAAATTTATATTTGTGTAGCATGTACAGCAAAACAGTTAAAATGTTATCAAATATATAAAAGCTAAGTAAACAATTTATAACTCTAATCTCCATGTGTTTTCAGAGTTAAACATATATTTTAATATCTAAAATATGCAAAATGTCATTTTTTCTTTGTTTTTTAATATGACTGTAACCCTCAAATATTTAAAATAGATTTCTCTCCACTCGTGTTATATATTAAATTCAATGGCTGCACTCTCATTGGATGATGCTTAGTTATAAGTTATTTATTTTTCCATTTGTAGCATAACAGTGCACAAATACTAAAGAGTTGGCATATTGTGTTGATAATTCAAAATTCAAAGTATATTTGCAGCATTTGTTTAAATGTTTTCATTTGTTTTTTTTTTTTTTTTTTTTTTTTTGTTTCTTTTGTTTCTTAGGCTAATGGCTCTAGTAAGTCAAGAAGGTAATGAGTCATCACACAGCAGAAAGATTCAGTCAGCATACAAAAAGGAAAAGGGCCATGCTTTTCATAGTAGCCAAGAAAAGTGTGGTTTAAAGCCAAAAAATAATCCAGTAGAATTTGCATTGCAAGCAGCAAAGCAGTTTGAAATAACGAGTTTAATAAATGAGCTTGAAAAACTCAGGTAATGTGTTTCATGAATATGTAATTTTGTAATATGACAAATGATTATTACAAAATCACTCAAATTTCACTAATTTTGTTCCACTTACATGGACATGTTTCAAAGGTGTTTGCTTCCATATTCAGCTTGGTCCCATTGGCAGCTTCCCAGTGTGGTATTAAGATGTCGCTCTGTGGCTTTAACAAAACTTTGTGATGAGGTAACTGTTGTTTTGGAGATCAAAGTTAACCAAACATTCTTTGTTTTTGTTTATAAATATATTTTCCCATACTGTTAATTCAATGGGTTTTTAAAGAGCTTTTAATAGTTTTGGTTCCTTTTGGAATTTGTGTTTTTTTTTGCCAAAAATGGTCTGGCACTTGATTTTTCTGTGTGTTTATATTTTACATTTCTATGGTAATGTTTCTTTTTGTTTTGCCTATTTATTTCATCTCACAGTCTTTGCAACTGATTTCGTAAATGCCTGATTGCTTTCCGTGTGGAATTTTGTATTTTGTGTTGGTGTTTAAGTGGTTTTTTTAAACTAAATTTATTTTCTGCGGCCAAAATGATGTTTGCCTCTCTAAGTGGTTAACTTTGATCTCCCAAACAACAGTTACCTCATCAATAAGTTTGTTAAAGCCACAGAGCGATATCTTAATACCACATTAAGAAGCTGCCAGTGGGACCAAGCTGAAGATGTAGGCAAATGCCTTTGAAACATGTCCAAGTAAGTGGAACAAAATTAGTGAAATTTGAGTGATTTCATAATTATTATTTGTCATATTATACTATATTTCACTGTGAAAATCCCAGATACAAAAAAAATGTAATTTTTTGTTATATAGCTTTAAAAGAAAGAAAATAAAGAGAAATATTAAAATAAAATTAATTCATAATATATTCTTCTTTAAAGATAGCTTGTCCATCTCTCTCTCTCTCTCTCTCACACACACACACACACACCGAAGATATACTGAATTTTATGAGCAGATACAGTTTTAAATAATCTTATCATTGCCAAGGATTGCACAGCTATGAAAAGTTATTTGCTGTAGTATTGCACTTCACAGCATTGTGCGTAGCAAATAAATGCAGATAGTGATCAGCTTTATCCTGGCCTGACCATAGATAATGCTGTATTAAAAAGGTATTTATTAAAAATACATTAAAAAGTATGGAATATATTACTTTCTTCCAGAAAGTTTTAATATACAAAATGTAAACTTTTTGAAAGCACTTTCATGATCTGTAGCATTATTTTTTTTGGTTGTAAGTTATCACATGGATTTTTTCAATAATTTGTTTAGATAATACACAGCATAAACTAGACAAATCACTAATCAGCAAAAGCATTTAAGCATTTTATTCACCTGTCAGTGACGAGAAACCTCCTATCATCAGCAAAGCAAGTGTAATATAACAAATTATAACAAATACTATATTTCACTGTGAAAATTCCCGCTATTCAAAAGTAAAGCGAGTGTAGTTTGGTGACTGTAGTTAGAATCAATGAAAATTAAGTACTGAACTGTAGTAAACCTCCAAAATGGTACCTGATCACTTAATTGATGTGTTAAGGCTAGTTTCTGGATTAACTGAGGGAATGGACATAAGGATTACAATAATATACCTTGTATATTTTCAAAAATAGAATGAGGATAGAATTATAAAGATTATTTTCAAAAGATCAAACTTATGAAAACAAAAGTTTGATCTTAGAAAAAGCAAGTAAGCCACTGTGGTAATTGTAGTGCAAGTAGCAATTAGCAGTCTTGTAAATTTGGTAATTCATTTAAGTCATAATAGATAATATTTGAAATCACTTTTATTCATGTAACTTATTTTCAAGGTCTCACAGTTCATCTAACTGAAAATTTTACAGGAAACCTTATTCTTTTAAGTACATAAATTACAAAGAAGTCACATGGAAAAGAAGAGGAACAGTGGTCAATTATACCTCTCAGTATATAATTATAATTTAATATCATTAACCTTTCTCCAATAGTATAGTTTTATCAGCATTTACATGTAGCATGTTCTTGTTTTATATGTTGTGAAAGAATTTTAAAATTTATTGTTGGGTTTCCAAGATTGCTCTTCAGGTAGACAAGTAATTCTTTGATATACAAGGTCATTTCAATAAAGAATGATCATAATGTTTTAAAAAACATATATTTACTCATAATTTGATGATCTTTTTCAAAGAAGTCCCTATTGGATGCAATGCACCTATCCCAATATTTCTACCAGTCTTCAAAGACATGCTGAAAACATTTTTTGACAGGTACTTCAGAATTGACACAGCCTTCACCACTGCTTTTCATGAAAATAAATGTCTCACACTAAGGTGTTTCTTCAATTTAGGGAAAAGGAAAAAGTCATATAGGACTAAATCTGGACTATAGGTAGGGTGAGGAACAAACTTCATATTGATTTTTGTGAAATATTCAACAAAAACATTTGCAATGTGCTGCTGTGGACGATGCAGCATCCAGCTAGTTGCATGGAAATGTGACCTTTTACATGTGATATGGCATTGCAGAAATTTCAGGACATCTCTGTAGTATTACCCTGTTATAGTTATGTGTGCAAGTATGACATCCTGATAAACTAGTCCTTTAATATCGAAAAATGAAATGACCATAACTTTCCCAGCATATGCAACCACATTTTATTATTTGGTATTAATGATGATGATTTCCACAGAGATCTTTGTTTTTTGTTCTCACGATTGGAATGATGTAAGCAAGTTTCATCAGCAGTGATTACCTTTGAGGGAGCATCTGCTTTTTTTCTGTAACATGATCTTTAACTGCATAGAAATGTCCTTTTGTTTGGGAATCAACAGTCTTGGAACTCACCATGCATATGCATATGTGCAAACACACATATCTCATGTGCAGCATTTCATTTACTAACGTGGGTGGCATCCAGTGAAATTTTCAGAATTTCAAAAAGTGTTTGTAATATTATTCAATGATCCTCTCTCACAATGACAGATGTAGTGTTGTTGTTTTCTACCATTAGAGCACAATCTGGAGTGCTGGGTCCACCTTCCTTTGAAATTTCTTTCCCTCATTAAACATTTTAAACAATCTTCAAATTGTGCTCTAGGGAAGAACAAACTCTCCATAGGCCTCCTACAGCATTGTATGGGCTTCAGTTGTTGAGGTGAAAGAATTTCACAGCAGCATATTGTTAATCAAATGCCATGTCCATTTTGCTGTAGATGAAACTGAACATGTCTCAATTATCGCACCTCTCACAGGTGGAAACGGGAAGTGACAACAATGAAATTAGTACCACATGTACATTATGCATTAAGCTAACAAAATTGTAGCAAAAGCAATAATTACACTTGTAAAAAAGTTGTGATCATTATTTATTTAACAGCTCTGCTATAAACATGGCAAGATCATTGTCTTTTCTGTTTTTTTTTAATTACACCTACAAATTTTCTTATTTGGAATAACAATATCAATTTATTTCATAGCCTCTTTCTGTAGCTTTAGATCAGTATGTACTGAATTGCCAAAAGTTTGGTTCATGTTATAATTCTATATGAAAAGAAGAAAAATACAAGTATTCAGCCAATTTAGAACAAAGTAGACTATTAAATTTAACTACCAAATTTTCAGTATGCCTAGACAATCCACAAGTTATGAGGGTAAAATGGTGGCAATACAACAAGCGTTGGAACAGATATACCATAGGACTGATATAAAAGAAAATAAAGTAGTGATTCTTACAGATTCAGCTTCAGCTATACAAGCTATAGAATGATAGAAGATTCATGAATCTTACAATGTAAGGGACGTGAGATCTTATTGTAGATTACTTCAAACAAAATTTCAACAAATAATAATACTGTGGATGCCAGCACATGTGGGAGTGATAGGTAATGAGAATGCAGACTTTCTGGCCAAAAAGGTGGCTGTGCTGTATTCAAAACCAATAAAGCCCTGTGGATTGAATATAATTAAAAAATATCAAAACAACCATAGAACAAAAATATCAACATAATATTCAAGTGGAAATATCTAATAAAAATTATTTTAATATGAAAGAAACAGTACAAAAAAATAAAAAATCTATCAAGGAAGCAAGCAGTTGCTCATTTTAGACTGGCAACTGGACATGATTGTCTGGCGGAGCATCTACACAGATTTGGTTTTATGAATGATAACACATGTAAGATCTGCAATACTGACAAGATTCTAAACAGAGAACATCTATTGGAATCCACAGAACTGAGGAAAGCTGCACCTGACGGGAAAATACACAAATTATGTTAGCTGGCCAGGGAAAAATTGATGGATCAAAATCCTGTACATTAGATCAACAACAACAATTTTCAGTATGTGTATTCCAGCTTAAGTGTTTATCAATCCATTGCTTTAGAAACAACTAATGTTTCACCATTTTGGTTCCAAATTTCATATTAATATTTTTATGCTGATAATTGATAAGTGTAATGATTTATTCATTCATAAATAATTAATTTATTTTGAATCAATTTAATATTTTATTCGTAATAAATGCTAATTTTCATTTATGTTTATATAGTGTCTTCCTCTAATAAATAAACAGATGGAGTTAATTCCACCTATAAGTCATCTTTAAAATTAATGGTAGATTATTAATGTATAATAACATAGGGAGGGATCTATAATTGAACCTAAGAGAAACCCTAGGTAACAATTCTTCTCTCTGAAATTTCTTAAGTAAATCCTTTTTTGCAATATGGGTAATTAAATATCAAATAAAGCATTTGTTTCTTTATTCTGAATACAATTTAAACCAATTATATACCATTCTTCTGGCACCATATTTAAATTACTTATTATAATAAAATTGTATGATCCACTACGTTAAATATGTAGGACATGAAATTTATACTAATTTTTTGATTTTGTGATCTCATCATAAGCGTTGTTGGTTTTTATGCTGTTATATATTTATATTTAAAAAGGCAACAGTTGTTAATAATACAAACTTTATTCAGAAATTATTTAATCCTGTACATATAAATATGTTTATAGATGTGGGTGTTTATTTTGTCTTTTTAAATAATCGAATAGCTATAGGCTTGTGTAGTTATTAATCTCTTACTTCTCTAATTTAAAGATAAGTTTATTTTTGGCTTTTTTACTCCTTGGAACGATTCCATTTTTCAGAAATTTATTTTATTAAGTAGCAAAATGGTTAATGTTGTTGCTTCTGATTTTTTTTTTCAGTGTTCTCATTGTAATTAATATATATATATATATTTTAATTTTATTCTTAAATTCATCTATTCTTTTCGAATAATTTACATTTTTAAAGGCAAAGGCTGACTGTTATTGGGTGGAGGATGATAAATTGAGAACAATTTTGGTGAGCTTCAGATGAACTCTGAAATCAGTTGACTCAACAAGCATACTTGAAAATGCCGAGCACATTTCTCGGCAAAATATGGTTACTATAACTCTAATACTAGACCATAGCCAGCAAGCCTGAATATTATGCAGTTTACAAATTACATTTTTAATATTTTTCTTTATTTCAATGAAAATGTAATTAAATGGATTAGCATTCTACTTTGTGCGCCTTAGATAGAAATTTTCACTACATTTTTTAAAAGTTCAGCATTGTTTAACAATACTGAACAACAAAATTTAAACTCTTTGTTTCACACTTGACTAAAAATATTGTGCTGCTGAATTTAGAGCTGAAATCCAAAATTCCATATCATATCCTATCCTATGGTCTGGAAAATTAGGTTTTAAATTTCTCAATTTCTCACTTCACCTTAGACCACAATTACAGACAAGAGCACATTGTCTCAGACTTTTTATCGCCAATTACATGCAGAGTATGATAGTAATACCCATGAATAATCATATTGAAGAAAATAAAATTCTACATCCATATCTTGAATAGTGGAATGAGCTGGACTCTACAAAACTACAGGCATTCTTCAGTCTACTAACAATAGCTGGTGGAAAACCTTTTGAGTGAATTTTGGTCAAATGAATATGGTTTAGCTATTTTCTAATTCCACATGAGTTTTTCAAGATTTCATGATATTCTGAAGTGCTTCTGGTTTGATGATAAACTAAAAAGAGAAGAAAGAAATGCTTTTTCAGGATCAAAAGCTGAACCTATATGGGCTGTGTTTTAAATATTTGTTGAGGTATGCATTTCGTTTTATATTCCTGGACCTTATATTACAGCTGATGAGCACCTGTGTACTTTCAGGGAACAGTATCCTATTAAGGTATACATTCCTTCAAAATCCGGGAAATATGGGATAAAAATATGGATTGTTGTGGATTGTGAGACCAATTATCTCTTAAAAGCCCAACTATGTGTGGGAAAATCTGCTAAAGGAAGAGAAGTAAATAAAGGAAAATGAATGGTAGAAACATTACCACCAATATTTTTTTTTTACAGGTTTTGATTTGGGATAGAAACTTCTTAGAAAAAATTAACACTCTTGGAGACACTTTGGGTCAACCAAAAAGATATACCTCAAGAATTGTTGCTATAAAAACAAGCGCTTCATTATCAACCACTTTTGGGTACTCAAAAAAACTGTTTTAGCTTCTTAAGTGCATAAACAAACATGGTAATTATTTTGTCTACTGTACAAGAAAAATTTTATGTGAGTATGAACACAAAAAATCAGAAACAATGTTTTCCAACTCTACAAAGCCAGGAGTTGAATACTTTTGATCAGATTTGTTTTTTTTTTTTTTTTTGATTGATTTATTTATGGACGCTCTTTAACATCTCAGGTCATCAGCGTCCCATTCAACTCAGAGCGTGAAACGGCCGACAGATTTTGCTCAGATGCCTCTCTTTCAGGCTTGAGGTTCTTTTTCGTGTACGACACGAGACCCACGACTTTACTTCCCTTCCGAAGGAAGCCATACTTAGGATTTTACGCCCGAAAAAATCCATCGGTCCTGGCCGGGTTCGAACCCGCGTTCTTGGGTGTAGGAGGCAAGTATGGTAACCACTACACCACCAGGACCGACAACTTGATCAGATGGCAAGACATTCAGTGAAGCATGCAACAAGAAGGTGACCACTTGCTGTATTTTTATATACTTGATTAAGCAGGTCTAATTGCTTATAACCAATACTGTAAATTTTTACATGATATTAGAGGTAAAAATGCAAGAAAACAATTCCTTTCAGAACAAGGAAAAGAACTAGTTAAACCTCATATCCAAAGACTTATTTTGGCCCCCTGGTTTAGAACACAACACATCCATTCAGCAATAATTTCTTCAGTTCAAGGATCTTCTAAATGATAAGCAATTGATATCAGGATGCAGATATTCCAAATCTGAAATGAAAATGGTGTGATTCCTGCCCAATATCAAAGGACAAGAAAGTGAATCAATATAATGTTAAATGTCAATTTTGTTTGTAAGGAACACGTCGCAGTTAAGTGTGTTGTGTAATGTATGTTCAAATGAGGTGGAGATCAAGTAGATGTTTACAAGTAACACAATCTCTTGTAAATGAGAATTCACATCATATCTAATTATAATATTGTTACATAGTGTTAAATGAATCTTTTGTGTTGAAATTGTTTTTGAAACTAAAAAACAAAATATATAATGCTTTTTTTATATTTGAAACAGAAATGTATACAGTAACTTTGTAGCTTAAATACAGCTTGCATCAATGGTTGTATTTCAGTAATGTGCATTGTTCTGTTATTGTCATTATTGCTTTTGTGCATATATTTTACATTTTATCAACACAGTTGCTAGAATCACTTTGGGATCAAAAAAGGCCCCGTACATATTTCTCTAGAATTGATACCATGTGAGGATTAAAACCTAATTTGATGTCGAAAAGTATTCTTAGGTTGCAAGTTTTTTTTATTTTTTGTCATCCATTTTGAAGCTCTTCTTTTTACTTTGACTTAAACAGAGAATTCTGGTTCATGCCGGTATTTGAAAATAGTTAAACATTTACAGTGTATTTTATCCAATGCATTTTTTAAATAGATGATTTCCCATGTTTCTTTGACTAATAAATAATAAAATAATAATAATCTAATTGGTTTTTCCCATTGCAAACTATTTTATATGCTGTACCAAGGTTCCTTTGATTTCTTTTGTGTAACCAATTAGTGAAGATAGTTTGAACAAAGGGATCTGATGTGATAAATTACTATCAAAAATCTCATCTCTGATTTATTGCACATTTTAAAATGTTAGTGACTCTTGTTTATATATTTGCCATTGACCTCATGCCATACTTAAGTATGGCTAGGAATTTTAGTTTATCATTATTATATCCTAAAAATCAGTATATTCATTTCCAAGTATTTTGCCTTTTTTCAATTTTAAAAGTGATTAAGGTAATGCATTCTGTATATTAAATGTATATCTCACTTGTTGAATTTCTGTAGTCTCATTTGGTAACTAATTTATTTGCAGGCCTTTAGTTTTTCTTCAGTATTTAGATTTTTAATTTCTGAAATGGATCCTTTAGGAGTTAATTTGTTGGGTACAAGGCACCCAAGCTACTCCATCTTGTCCCATTCTTGTGTAGGACCTCTTGTTCCACCCATCTTTTTCTTTTATACTTTTGCCATCCTTCCTGTTATTAATCTGATAGGTTCCCTCATTTTAGATGTGATAAAAAGTAACTGGGTAAAGGCATAACTTCCAGCACAAGGTTATCATGTAGGATGAAAGTGTAGTCCCTGGTAAAGACTAGGCCTGGGCAGGGGCCATTGCATAAGCTGTCAACTTCCTGAAGGCAATTGTGTCCCTCTATCTTGACATTGGGAGGTGTGACCCTTAGTTGAGTTCTGTCCAGGACAGGACGAACCATCTAAGCACCGAGGAAGCAGCCTGCTATCATATGCAATGGTGTAGAATGAATTTGCTATGGTGAATTATATTTCTCACCAACAGAGTAATTGTAAAAGAGGTTGCTGGAGCATTGTTTCCTTACTACTTGGTTATAAGAAGGATGGAAGGCCAGTTGTTTATTTGGGTAAGCCCTTTCTTCTTTCAGAAGGGATTGGATAACATTTGAAGGTTCAGAAAACCCTGCACCCTATTGCATAACTGTTCTCTTTTAGTATATACGTTAGAACTTTCCCAGACAAATAGTTTGCTCAAAATCACGAATCTTCACGGATATGTAGTCCGTATTGAGTAGCATCGCAGTTTGAATTTCTCATGAGTCCTTACATCGATACTCGACGGCACGAGTAATAGAGTAATTATGGGTTATCTGGCCGGAAAAGGTGTAACGTCTGTTTATATATATATATATATATATATATATATATATATATATATATATATAAACTAGGTAGTGCCGTAACATTTAACCGGGTTGACTTTTCACAAAGGATCAAAAGTGAGTACGAGGTAATAAAGTCCGGTCGTACATTCCCAGCCCCACGCAATGCTTTTCAGTGCCATGCGTTTTGGCCACACTTGCATGTCTGTAAGGGCGCGGACATGAAGACGCATGTCCATCCACTCCCGTCTGAGTGAACTGTCAAGGAGCTCACACAGCAACATACCGAGATTGTTCTCTATATCGTGAAAAGCTCCGGATCAAGGAAAAGAGGCCCGGAAACACAAGCACGGCAGTCTTTGGTATTGAAGATTGTACCTATAGTTGTATAGCCGCCACTGCGATACCGAAGCTCGACAACACACAGGTCTGCGACTTAGTTTTCAACGTAAATCATCATCATCATCATCATCATCATTTATATTATTATTATTATTATTATTATTATTATTATTATTATTATTATTGGCGTTAAGCCCATCTGCATTGGACGAAATAATGGTTACGAATTTTAATGTTAAATATTCTGCGAATTTGAAGAAGAGATTTCGACCTCACAGTAGCTATTACTGAATTATATTAATAGCTTGAAGAACAATGCAGTTTAATGAAGTATCTACAGTTCCGAAAATACTTTATTTTCGCTATGGATTTCGTGAACATGATAGATGGAAACACAGTTTTCGCTAAAGTCTAGTGCACCAAGTTCCGCCTACACTAAGACCACCTTGTTAACTTCCACTTACAAAGCTAAAACTAAGAAGGCGCAAAGTCGTCTTCGGAGATCAAGCTCCCACAATGTGTCTGGGAGCAAACCAGCCTAGATCCCCTTCACCTCTTCTCACCACTTCCAGGTGTCAGAATCGGTTGATTTCACAGATCAGGAGAGCCTCCATTGGGGAATTCGTGGAGCTCAGAAAACAACCAGCCCCACACTTTGAAAAATGCCTTTGCTGATTAACCCAGTATCGGCCAAAAAGTAAGTTTCTTACATCTCTTAACCAGCCTACATTAGTAATGGTTGTCTTGTCGTGAAATGTAGGAGAAATATGTACTCTTAAGACATGAGTTGCAAATATTTATTAGTGCAGTTGACTGACCCTTTCTTTATATGTCTGCAGGAGACAAAGCTTAGTCCTGAGGACAAAATTATTTATTCACATTTCGGTGCATTGCGATCTTCCACCGAAAGTTTGTCACTACTGCATATGGCATAGTGACTATCTTGAATCAAAATAACGTGTGCAGTTCTGTTTCGTTACAGGCTGAAGCCATTAACGTGTCTTTCTCTAGTGTTACTCTTTCTATTTGCATCATTTACTTGCCTGTTTCTTGTAGTGTCCCACTGACTGATCTTGAGCACCTTATCTGCAGGTTACCGCGGGATTTTAATGCGCACCAGCCCGCCTTAAGGGAGTGCACCAGGGGTAGTATGATTGTCGATATCTTGGATTACCACATTATCTTTATTTTAAACACTGGTGAGTCTATGTCACTATGGAGGCAACTCCACAAACAGCTTTTCACATCCTGATATTTCTGTTTCGCCACTCTTACAGTTCATCTTACCTGTACCATCCTCTCTTGAGCTTGGAGCTTGAAAAGAATACACAGGTTTGTTTGTTGTTTTAGTGACTGGTGTTTGAAGCTTACACTCCTAGTATAATAATAGCAATAAACATGTTTTAATACTCATTTTAAATACACACAACTATAACTACAATTTTTAGTTAAAAGATTTAAATTTATTTGTTACAGGTATGAACATGGCAAAATATTCTCCCTTCATAAAGAATTGCCAGAGATGCAACCAGTGTTCAGACGTTCACATTTGCCAGAGCTACATGATATAAAGCTGTGTAGTATGGATGGAATAGTGCTCCAAGCACATAGGTGCATCCTTTGTGCCAGATCCCAGTATTTTCGTAATATGCTCTGTGGTTCCTGGGTAGAGGTTTGTATTCTGTAAATCTTTTGGAAGCAGAAGAAATTAAAGCATTAAGCAAGATTAAACTTAATTGCATTAAACATGTAAGTTCCCTAGGTTTTATATATGTTCTTAGAAAGAAAGAAATAATTTCTTGATACCAAATGTAATTGGAACTATCACATTGAAGCAAATCACATAATTATTATGCTATGATGAATCTTAACTAAATGCTCTTCCAACTTCACTAACTTATTTTTCATCAGTCAACAAGTAGTTGATGTGTGAGCAATATTCTATGAAACATGTCTAGTGAAAAGTAAGTTAATGAAACTGCAAGATTGTTAAGTTCAACTTAGCACAACATATTAATAATTAATTAATCATATTTCTATTCAGCATTTTGTATTATAGTATAAGAAAAATTATTTCTTGTGCAATGTAATTGTATAGGGTGATTATTTAACATAGGTACCCATTTGCGGCCTCTCCTTTGCTATACCCTTGCCATCTAGTCAGACTTTTGATTGCCAATTTCTGCTCGAAAGTAAAATGGTGCTATTTGTCACTGGTATTGCATCATCAGGTCCTGTCATTCAGGTACTATGTTGCTAAAGTTAACATGGTGTGTCAGATGTCTTTGGAAGAACATGTTTATTTGCAAAGTTTATTTTAAACATGAATCTACTCAGTGTGTGTGGGAGTTTGTTGAAAAGTTTCCAAACTCTATATCACCTGCAAGAAAAACTATACATGCAATCATCAATAAATTGAAGCTTCAGCTTTGGTGTTCGACAAGAAGCATTCCTAGGAAAAAATTGGTTTTAATAGAGAATAAACTAGATTAAATTGGTGCCAATTTAGAGAAATCACCTCAAAAATTGTATATATGTATGTATATATCTTTTGTGAGAAATGCTACACATTTATTAAAACTGAAACACTATCGCTGTACACATGTGCAAGCTTTGAAACAAGCTGATTCCAGTAAGTGAGTGATTTACTGTAATCAGTTTTTCCAATCTGTAGAATGTGGTTTCATTTACCCACATCTTTTGTTTTTCTCTGACAAATCTTCGTTGCACCTAAATGGATGTGTGAACACCCACAACTGCTGAGCTTAGGCAAGTGAGCAACAACATTTTCATGAGATATGCTGCACATTTGAGAGCAAAATGTCTACATTTCCAGCATAAGGACTTTAGTGTGCTTTAGCAACATTTCCCTGGTGACCCTTAGTTTTCTAGTGCAGTGGTGAGAGCCCACAAATGGGTTTCCATAATAATAACCTGGTTGTTTCAGCAATATCCTTGGTGTTTTAATTTTTTGCAATGTTTCTGTATTGCACCTAACTCTGAAAGTGATGTTAGGCATCAGAGTTTTTTGGTGCTGCATTTCCATAACTAGTGACTCTAGAAGCAGCAACTATATGCTGAACAAATGTCTTGAATCTTCTTGATGTGTTACCAAACTGGATGCAAGTGCATTTTTCTCTAAGAGACAAATTCCTGTTGCTCTGAAGCCATTCGTGATTTTAACAGACATTCATTTTCCCCTAACAGGAAAAAAGACTTTAGAGAATGGAGTCTTTAGTCTATCTGCCTCTTGATCCCAAAACTGCAGCAGTTGTTGACTCAAAGACATATTTGTAATGGACTGCCATTCATGTATAGTGTTGCCCAGGAGACAGAACAAATTGACACCATGTTGATTCACTTTATGCACAATAGAGATATCAAGGTAAGAAGTTGCACCATAGAGCATCAACAGTTTCTGCCCTGGAGTTTTGAAAAAAGCAAAGCGCTCAAGTCAACATAAGAAAATTTCTGTTGTCATGCTGCATTTATGATTCATTTCCACAATCGACCTAGGTGGTAATCCATCATTATAAGTTGGTTTTGACATTTGGTCTTAAACAAAATCATGGACAGAATCAAGCAATGTAAATTATTTGCACATGTAATAACTGTCAATCTCTCATTTTGCTCATGAGCATCTAAGTGAATGAATTTGGCTCCTTTTAAGGAGACAACTGTCTGCTGGCATAGAGTTAATGTAATGGCATTCTCATTCATATTAAATGTGTTCTGCAGACTGTGTTATACCTAATGATAGAATCCAACTTCAGAAAATAGTAATAAACTATCCTGAAATTTAGATTTCTGAGTCTTGCTATATTCATGGATTGTGCCTTTCTCTTTGATAGATCTGGGTGGTATTTCATGAAAGCACAATGTCAAACTCTGTTGCCCATTTTTAATTCTTTATTAAATGAATGTGTAATGTTGTTGCTGTTCTTGACAAAGTGAATGTGCACCATTAAATAACATGAGGCATCAGAGGAGAGCCTATTTCAAAGAGGACTATATTTTCTTTGCTGCAGATCTGTTTCTTGTTCTAATGTGATGACACATTTATACCAAGCATTCTGTAGAATCATATTTCAAATGAGTATAGTTCTGCACAAAGAATCCTGCAGTGTAACTTGCTACGTATCAGAGATTTTCCCTCTTTAAGTAAAATAAGATCTTCTTGCATCATGCTCTTGTCCTAATTCAACCTCAGTTCCATGACATTTCTTCCCCATAGTTTTCAAGTCTAATAAACAATAACTAAAGCATATATTTCTACTTGACTAATTAGAGGATGTAGTATTTAAGAAGAAGAATTCAAAATAAAGAATTCCAAATAAAGCATTTTGTTTGTCTAAAACACAAGGTTTTTTTTGCACGTAATAAGACTTGCACACTATTTTTAATGATCTTTGTTTTCTGTCAAGCACCCAATGTCAGTTTGAGGTTATAGAATGTTTTGGTAAATGTATACTGAAGTCTATAGGTGTGACCACATTCATTAAGGTGTACAATTTGCTGCTTAAGTAGTATTTCAGAAAAAATTGTATGAATATAGAAAATTATATATCTTCCAAAAATCTTATAAAAACTGATTAATGTAAATGTTCTGGCACCATCATTCTCAACAAAATTACTAATACAACTTCCACCATATATTAATAGAGTGTAGATATAAGAGGCTCATAGGATGTACTGCTCCTTTTGGTGAAATACTGAACTAAATATGAAAAATTGCACTGGGCTTTATTACTGGCTGTGCCTTTCAACTGCCAGGTAATATTACATATAATATCAAATCAGCTAGAACTAGACCTTATGGAAGGTGCTGATGCCATTCCTGCTGTAGTGCAAGTGAAGCAAAATAAAATTATACTGTTCAGTATATGTCAGAAAGTATAATACATTAAAACACACCCTAGAAAAAATTTGCTAGACAGCAATGCTGGAAAGAGAACTAGTTTTTTTTCATTCATTTTGTTGTTCACTAAACAACAACAAATATTTTTTAAAAATTGGTTTTTTCTTATGAATGACAGAAATAGCAGTACTGTAACATAATATTATATATAATTAAATAATAAGCTTAAATCACATTTCATGCACAAAAAATTACCATTATTTTGCATTTAAGACTGGGTAAAGGTAATCAGAAAAAAAGTAGTTGGGAATTTCAGTGACAATTAGTATGGCTTATGTAGCACACTCAGAAACCCACAAGTAGAAGTGTACCTAATTTATGGATATCACACAAATTTAACTGTGGGAGAATATTCTCCCTTATATAAGACTGTTTTTTCAATCAAAACATGTCAATATTGTGTTTTTAAAAATACCTACAATAGAAATTATATACATTTTTGTAGTTGTCATCATAATATATTGGCAATTGAACATTTACAAAACATAACTTTTACAGGCAAACTGTGATGCAAGCAGTGACAGAACAATAAAACTTCCAGCATATGCTGATGTATTGGAGGTTTTATTAGATTTCTTTTATGAAGATGAACCCGAGAAATTGTTAACCTCATGTGATGCAGATTTTATAGCAAACATTCTAGCATTGGCAGATCAAATTTGTGAAAACAGGCTGAAAAATTTGGCTGAATACACTCTAGCCAAACTTGTTACCATACAAAATGTTGGAAAATTCTTCCAGCTCTCTGAAATTTATTCTGCTGAGTACTTGAAACTCTTCTGCATGCAGTTTATTGCCTACAACATGGCTGCTGTATTGGAGAACAGGTTAGTAAATAAACTGCAATGTATATATTGTTAATAAAGCATAGCCTGTTAGAATTTATTAAATATGTTGACACTAACTCCACTTTTACAACATTAGGACATGTTTCCAGGGCAATTGCTCCCATCTTCAACTGTTCATACTTGATGTGGCTGGATCTCAAGATGCTTCTGTCCTTCTGACAGTCTCTGATGGTTCGAATATGAACCTTCCGAGTTCATCAGTGGATGGAACATAAAAATTCATGAAATTTTTCATATTTTACAAGATGAAAATTTTTTCCCAAATAGCTCTACTGGGTTGTGAAGTTCTTTCATTAGCTTAGGCTCTAGTTTAATTTCATAATTTTGAGTCCCAAAGTGAGCTGTGAATGCTGATTTATCAATTTATTTTAATATTTGTTTTAAGCAAATTGATAAAATAGCAGTGGCAGTTTTCGGACCCAATATCACAAAATTAAAACAAAGGCTAAGTTGCTGAAAAAATTTCATAACCCAATAGAGCTTGGGAAAAATGTTCATCCTGAAAAATAGGAAAAATTTAATGAATTTTGATGTTCGACCCACTGATGAACTTGCCAAGTTTTTATTTGAACCATCAGAGACTGCCAGAAGCACAGGAGCACCTTGGGATCCAGCCACTACATCTAATGAGTAGTCAATCAACAGTTGATAATGAGAGCAATTGCCCCTGAAACATGTTCTAATGTTGTGTAAGTGGAGTTAATGTGAACAGCAACTACTTCTTACTTAAATAGAAATGAAACATTCTTCCAATGAAAGAAATGAAATTAATGGTATTTGTCATACTCTTAAATTTGTGAATATTCCTTAGAACTAGCCACACATTTCCAAATTTTGCTCTTTTCTTGAGATTTATTGTGATCAACAGTTAGAAAAATTATTTAGATATCTCATATGTTACCAAGAGAAACTATAAGAGTTGCATGCCTACATTGAAAGTTCTCATGTTTGTATAGCCATAGATGTAACAATGAATGAGACTGTATGTTACATGGCCATTCTCATCATTGGAAAACTTAGTCCAGAACAAGAACCCCCCAAGTTGTTTCTGACCCTTTTAATGTATTCAATGTGCCAATCTTCAAATGACGGCATGATTTGTAAATACTGGTATTAAAGTGCTATGGCTGATAAATTGTCTTCAGCATTCAAAAAAGTATTAACATACCAGTAACAAGCAATGACCCCTGAAAATCTGGAATAGTATCTGGTACTTCATTGCATATCAAACTATTGTAAGAAAAGTAATTTCACTTAATATAACTGAAATATGTTGTTATTACTTTATACTTAAATGCTTTAATGTTAACATAAATTTCAATTTTCAATATTGCATATTCTTGAATAGTTTGGGATTTTCAAACCTACCAGTAAATGAGACAGAATACAAATTGGAGTACCAAAAAATCATGGATATAGATCATAAAAATGGCTACACAACAGATCTGGTCAAGAAAAAGATAGAAAAATTCGAAGGAAAAAAAAAAAAAAGAAAAGAAAAGAAATTGCCACACTGAAAGGTTACAAAGGAGAGCAGATATATAAAAAATGTACATTCCATCCATGGGCACACCAAAAATTCAAAAGGTTTTTAAAGAGGCCAACATTATTTTGGCTCCAGTGAATAAATGCAATTTGAAAAACCTCCTAAAAACCAACACATAGGACAAAATCCCACCAGGAAAATAATCAGGAATTTATGAAGTCAGTTGCAAAGACTCCAATAATAAATATATAGGTAAAACAAAAAGGAACATTACCATACGATTTAAGGAACACACATGAAGTGTAAAATATAAACATACGGAAAAATCAGCAGTAGCACACTATTTCTGACAAAAAAAAAGGTTCCAAAATGAACCAAAACTCTTAAAAGCTCTTCAAAAACCCATATAATTATCGGTGTGGGAAAATATATTCTTGCACGAAAACAAAGAAAATTGAATTATTTTAATCTTCCAAACAAGAGCAACCTCATCAAAAGGTTATAAAATTCAAAGAGTGACATCTTAATGCCACACTGGAAAGCTGACAGTGGGACCGTGTTGACGATGAAGGAAATTTGCCTTTGAAACATGTCCAAGTAAGTGGAATAAAATTAGTGAAATTTGAGTGACTTCCTCATAAATAATTTGTTATATTGCATATTCTGTCTGTTTTCATTACATAAATAATTATACACATCTTGTTATTACATATAAATCCAAGCACTACTTATTACTTCAATGATTTTCTGTAATGACACTATTGGATCTCTTCCTTGCTTCACGTTTTAGAAATTGTTTGTTTGCCAAACTACTATTTTCTGACAGTTTATCACTATAACTGCATTTCTTCTAGCATTATATTCACTTTATCATTTCATTAACATTATGTAGCAATTTGCATTGAATTTTTAACACAGTTCTTGTAGGTATCAACAACATTACAGCTAAACTAATAAAAATATGTCAAATTTGAATTTAGTCTCTGAATAGCACTGAGACTTGATAATATACTGTCACCACTTTTTTTTTAAATAGTGTGTTATGCCCATTTTAATTACTGAGGCATCACAGATGATACATGGAAATGAAATGATAAATTAGGGAAGGATTTTCTTTTTTAAAGGAAGTGTTCCAGATCTAAGTTTAAGGTACCTCCCCGGCATTTACCATTTATGAGGACTTAAGTAAATCTGGAAAAACCTCAGTCAGGGAGAATGGTCCTGGTAGGAATCGAACCCCACAACCTCGGCCACTCATGGTAATGTCCCCACATTGGTGTAACAAAATTCATCACACAAAATATTAAAGAATGTTGATGGGATTTCTTTATTATGAACACTAATGAAAAACAACAAAGAAATATGTATCAGAGCACATACTTCGAAGGTAGGTTATAGAAGACTGCACAAAAATATCTATGGAATCAAGGAAGTAATTTATTCAGAAAGAATTTAGGATAAGATAATGGGGATTTTTATGTAGTTTTGGTGACCTCTAGCATGTCAGCTTATAAGGCTAATTGTGCTACCCCATTGGAAGAGATGTCTTAATTGTTTCACAAAATTGGTTCCTGGAACAAGTTGCAGTATCTGGGTTCCAATGTTAACATCCATTCCTAGGTCTTCCTTGGTTATAGAAAGAGCAAGTCTCTTTCTTACCATGAATGGACACTCAAACAAAATATCCTATTTACACATTCTACAAATGGGTTCATGTTTATACAGTCCTGCTTTTTGTAAATGTTTCCTGAAGTGACCATGTTCAGTAATTAATATAACTACTTTCCACATATCTCTTCTACCATTTGAAGAGAGATAAGAAAAGTGTTACTTTGACTAATTTCTGAGCTTGTCTTTGTTCAGGATAGATTTGCCACCTAAATGAGTATATGAGTATTTTTCTCTTACCCATGTTTTTACTTTGGTTTTGGCAGTACATGCACTGATTCCAACCAGAGTTCAGGACCAACGTAGGGTGTTTTAGAACCCTTTTTCGCCACTTGGTGTGCTTTTTTCATTTCCATAAATACCCAGATGTTTAGGCACCCACTGCAGTTCAAGCCTGTTGCAAGATGCCAGGGCATTTAGGCATTCCTATACCAATTTAGATTTAACCTGATTTGAAGCAAGTACTTTTAAGCCACTTTGACTATCTGAGAGGATGAAATTCATTTACCATGTAACCCTTCTAAAGTTCTTTAAAAGTACAGTTCAGGATAGAAATACTGCCTGAAAAACTGTTAACATGTTAACTGTTGTACATGCACTGATTCCAACCAGAGTTCAGGACCAACGTAGGGTGTTTTAGAACCCTTTTTCGCCACTTGGTGTGCTTTTTTCATTTCCATAAATACCCAGATGTTTAGGCACCCACTGCAGTTCAAGCCTGTTGCAAGATGCCAGGGCATTTAGGCATTCCTATACCAATTTAGATTTAACCTGATTTGAAGCAAGTACTTTTAAGCCACTTTGACTATCTGAGAGGATGAAATTCATTTACCATGTAACCCTTCTAAAGTTCTTTAAAAGTACAGTTCAGGATAGAAATACTGCCTGAAAAACTGTACAGTGTTTCCCAAGGTTTATAATAATGTTTCCTTGGAGATAGGCCATATTATGCCTGCACCAGATTGTGTCCCTATGTCATATCATTCAGTAAATCACTTCCCTGTTTGCACAAAGCAATATGCACTAAGGCTAATCTCTGCTTGTAAATAGATGTCCATTGGAAGGGAATCCAACAGTCTCCAATGTAATGGTTGGAGTACTTCTGAAGCCTCTGTAACAAATAGACTTGCTAGTAGCTTGATAAACTTACCTACTATAATAATTTTTAATGTTGTCCACCAGCAAATGATGGCACTGTAAGATATCTGCACCTGACCATTGTAACATATAGCCAATGGCTAATGTATGGTTTTAGGCCCCAGGTTCATACAAGAGACCACCTACAGATAATAATGTCAACATGATTATTCCAGGTCAGTTTCCTATCCATTACAAGGCCTAGATATTTAACTGACTCAGAATATTTCAGATTGAGCTGCCTAGTTTAAGATTTCTAGGCCTTTTAGATCTCTCTCTTTTTAAGGATGGAAGCATTCCAGGCCTAAGTTTAGGGTACCTCTCTGGTATTTGCTATTTACAAGGATGGTGGAAAATCTGGAAAAAACTGCAGTCAGGGAGGAAGGTACTGGTGGGAATCTGACCCAAACCACTCACGAGTTCTCATTTTTAACCATCTCAGTCATTCATGGCGATGCACCAGCTGTGAATTTTTCTAAGTTCACAATTCATCATGTCTGAGACTGTATTGGGTAATTTTCCCAAAATTAAAGAATTTGTTAAAATAAAGGCACAAGGTTAAATATTTTCAAGCCCAAATTTTAACTTAGCACAAAAATAATATTAATATAAACAGATGTTTTCTTCGATGTTACTGAACAAATGCTGAGCAGTTTTATCAGAGTGCACTGATGGTCGAGGATGCTTACTGCAATTAGTACTATTTATTTCTCATGCATCACATACACCACCACCACCATCGCTGCTGCTGCCATTTCATAAATTCAAAGTTTACATCAATGAAAAAATTTATACATTTTCAATAAATTGATGTCATTTAATTTTGTTAATTTAACTGATTACTGATTACTTTGTCTTCAGCTCATCAGCAGTTTCCTACTGGAATATCCAGAAGACTTGGGTTCAACTATTCAACTTTAACAATTGAAGTTTATTGCAAATTTTGCATGCAATAAATAAAAATGTCAACATAATTGTATATGTGCGAAGCTAGCTCCCATAAATATAAGCAACATGTGTAAACAAAATTAATATTATTTTTTTGATTTTTGCAATTTCTAATTTGCATGCAAGTAAAGTAAAATATTTTTACATATAAATAAAACCAATTTCATACAATTTAACAAACAAATAAATATATTAAAATCAAATTAAATGTAAATTTACTATTGTTAACAAACTTTTAAATTTCCCACTTGGTCACCCTGACTTTAAGGAATTGCACGCCTTCCATACCCCATGACAATTATCCCTAGGTTGAGTTTGTAATGGGGTTCTATATTCACTCCTAGATAGTGCAGTTGTCAACATTGTTATTTCCATTTGTCTTACCATTTTTGTCTAACCTTGCATATATAATTTCCCAGTTCCTTAATATTTCTGGCTGATTTTAAATTTAAAATTCTTCTGCCTCTAATATTTTGTATAGAGAGCTTCTCTTATAAGGATACTACATGGGGAAAATATTTTTTACAATTAGAAGGTTAATTGAAATTTTTAGTTTTGCTTTTAATAATTAGTCACATGAAATATGTTACAAGACTGGTAATTGTGACATATTCTGATTATATATTGGAAGATTGAAGATTATAAAGGAAGTGGCAATAATTAAGACATTGCAGCTGTTTACCACAGATGAGAGAAAAAGGAATGAAATGTAGCTTTGAAAACATTTAGTAAATATGACTAAATGGGGCAATTCAAATGATAGAAGTGCAAAGCTCTTTTAATAAAAAGGGTTATAGTTTGAAAACAATGATATTGATGGTGCAGGAGTCCCAAGTGAAGCAGAGAGGGAAGGTGCTGTTGTTGAATTCAAGCATATCTCATAACTATAGGTATTTTACAGAATGTTTTTTATTCGGTAACTTTGCACCTAGTTTTGTACTTTAATAGGTTTCAGTTAGGCATCTTTCTTTTTCCTTTGGTTAAAGCAATGACTGTAGCTGAAAATGTACCTAAAAGTATTTTCTTAATGAAAGATTTTAAATTAATGATAAAGAGTTTAAGACAATTGTTGTAATGAAATTCATTTGAATTATCAACAGGTCACTAAATGTGGTCAGCAGTAGTTTGCTGCAGATTCTAAGTGAACATTATATCAGTACTATCCATGCAATGAGCTGTCGCATGATCACACCAAACTCAAATGCTCCAGATGAAGATGAAGTAAAGATGGTTTGTGAAGCTTTTCCAGTAACATTTTCAGACACTGGTGAATCAGAAGTTAAATATGATTGTGAGTAAAATAAATGAGTAAATAAAAGGAAGACATTGTTAAAATCTAATCCCAGTGATATGAGCTTATACTCTTGAAGCTATTAATGGTTAAATAGTAAAATAATATACATTGGGTTTGGTGACGCTTATACTTCACTTACTTGGTTATTTAATTGGACATGTATCAGGAGCAGTTGCTCACATCATCAGCAGAAGACCAACGGCAATTAGTTCGGGAGTAAATGTACCCAAACATATTCAATTAAATAACCAAATAAGTGAAGTATGAGTGTCATCAAACCAACTCTATATTAATATTATAATCCAAATATTTTGCTGTAGCTACTGTTGTATGAAGGGAAAGTGAAAAATTATCCATACTTTGGTCATAATACATCTTCAAATTTGTCAAGCTGCTTTCTGCAAATGCATTCCTAGAGTTGGTGCTACTGTAGTAATGTGATTAAAGTTTGGAATTATTCACAATATTTTCTTTGCTACTCAGACAATATAAACATGGATCCTCTGCTAGCAGAGGAAGAAAGATCCAGTTTCTCTGGTCAGAAGGTGTGTCAGGGACTGAAATTCTTGAGAGATTTTCAAAACCATATGGGGGCAATGCTGTATTGCATAGAAGTGTGTATGAGTGGATTAAGAAGTTCAAAAGTTGCCAGACAAACATGATTCAAGGAGGAGGAGTAGGACACCCATCAACTTCCACCATTAATGAGAAGACTCGGCAAGCTTGAGAAATTATACTGCCAAACCGGCAAGTTGCCGTCAATGAGGAGGTATGCTTTCTGGAGATTAGTCATGCTTCTGCCTACCGAATCACCTATGACTATTTCAGCTTCCATAAATTTTATGTAAAATGAATGCCAATAGATCTTGCACCAGAGCACAAGCTAACTAGATTTATTTTATTTACTGATGCTTTTCAACATCTTTGGTCATTAGTGTCCCATTCTATTCAGGACATGAAATGGCAGATAAATTTTGCTCAGAGGCCTCTTGTTTCAAGCTTGAAGTTCTTTTATATACTGTAAATCTTAAGACATGGGACCAATGGATTTACTTCCCTTCTGAAGGAAGCCATACTTAGGATTTATACCACCAAAGAAATATTGACTATAGCCAGAATTGAACCAGCGACCTTGGGTCTATGGGGAAATATGGTTACCACTAAACCCCAGAACCCACTGAGAGAACACAAGGGAAAATATTTTGAGATGTGCCAGGCTTACTTGACTGTTACAAAAATGAAGGCACAGAATTTTTGAGCAGAATTGTCACAAGGAATTAAACACTAGTCCATCACTGTGAACCATAGTATCGAGTGAGAACATGTGAGATCACCAATGAAGAAGAAATTTAGGACTTAATCTTTCATGGGAAAGGTGATGCTAATCATTTTTTATAACTCAAAAGAGCCTATACTGGAAAACTGCATGGAAAAGGTATGTATGATCAACAGTGCAAGATATAATGATTTGCTGGCAACAATCTAAAGCAGCAATTTTTTAAGAAAGTGTGGTTGTGTGACAATGTAATACCACACATGGCTGGCCAGACCATTTAAACCATTTACCATATAGGTTTTGAGGTGCTGGAACACCCTGCATATAGCCAGATATTGCCCCTACTATCTTCTCTTTGGAGCATTTAAAGATACTTCACAAGATCATTGATTTTCTATGGACAAAGAAGTGAGGGAAGTGGTCCTTAAATGGTTGTGCTACTAACCATAAACCTTTTCCTTGGAAGGAATATGCAAGCTTGTGAACCATTGAACCAAATGCTTTAAAAAGAAAGGAAACTATGTAGAAAAAATGTACTGTTCAACTACTTTTGTATAAATAATTTGAAAAAACGAGTACAAATAATTTTTTACTTTCCCTCGTAAGTCTGTTTTCTTAAAACAGAAAATGATGTGATTATTTTAATAATGAAGTTAAAATTTTCATGAAAATAAATCCTAGTATATTTAAAATTATAAAGTGTAAAAATGAGGAATTATATAATTTATATTCTTAAATAACATTTTTCTTTAAATTTTAATTTTGGCTAGATATCACTCACATTTCGATAATGTTTAACTTACTTTAACATGTATCATTTTCAGCATCAATTCTAAGTTCATGGTTGTTTGACCAAAAATGATGTGTTATTGCCAGTTTTTTACTGTGCTTTTATTTGCCATTACTCTTTGGCTACTTGAGACAAAGAGTAATGTTTCTTTTGATTTTATCTTTATATTTCTTGTTGCATCTGATTTCATATATATGTCTTGTTTGACAGGGGGAATTTTATCATTTATCATGGATTTTAGTAGGTTCTTTTAAGTTGTTTTGATGATTTTAGTGTCCAAGAAGGGAAAGATGTTTGCTTCTGTTCTCTTGTGAATTTGACTGGGATATTTTGCCAGCTGAGTAATTTTAGTGCATTCTCTTTCCAGTTTTGGTTGATTATTGCAAAGATGTCATCCATATATCAATGCTAGCAGATTTCCCATGGGCAGTTCATTTTTTGTGAATAAAAATTACCTTTGAATGAGAAAATAAAAGAATGAATTGCATGGGAAATCTCTCTCCATTTATAAGCTAATTTTTATACCAGCTTTCTGTAAAGAGAATCCTTCTCTCTCTCTCTCTCTCTCTCTCTCTCTCTCTCTCTCTCTCTCTCTCTCTCTCTCTCACACACACACACACACACACAAACAAACACGCACACACACACTCTCTCTCTCTCTCTCTGAATATGTTGATGACATCTTTGCAACAGTCAATAAAAAATGGAAATAGGCACAATAAAAATTACCTAACTTGCAAGACAGTCAAATTCACATCAAAGCATAAGCCACCATCCTCCCCTTCTTGGGACATAAAAATTATCAAAATCCACAACAAAATGGAATTTGGCATTTTCAGAAAAGATACCCACACTAATAATTACATAAAAAGCAACAGCTATAATCTAAAACCACACAAACTTGTCATAATCGACAGCCTAGCATTCAGATTAGTAAACTTAATCACTAAACTAAACAGAATACAACAGATCCAGGACATAGCACAAAAAATAGCTACTCAATAGATTGTGCAAGTAAGAAAATAAAAAGATTTGAAAACTGGAAAAAATATGACGCTACCACTTGAAAGAGCACAACAAAGAGCACACCTATAAGAAATTTACATTCCACCCTTAGGCTTACTGAAAATTTTTAAAGATATTCCAAAACGATGTGTTTTTTAGTCTGCAAATTCAACTTAAACATTATAAAAGGTAAAACTCCTTCTAGCAAACTCGGCATATATGAAATCACTGTAATGACTGCAACAAGAAATGTGCAGATAAAACCAAAAAAGAAAGCATTATTTTTTGTTTCAAGGAGCCCATGAGAAACTTCAAATAAAACCATACTGAAAAATCTATAGTTGCACATTAGTTTTTGGTGTAAAAACCATTAACTTCAAAAAGAACAAAAATCTTCTAAAAGTGGTTCAAATGCCAATAGAATTGACATTATGGGAAAATATATATAAAAGAATAAAGAAGAGTTGATTAATTTTGATTTTCTGAAACATAATGTCATCCCCAAATTTGTTAAATTACAGAGCAACATCTGCATCCCATCTGGTAAAGTTGACAGGAATCCATGCTGAGGATAAAACATTCAAATCATTATTATAGAAATGTAACTTTATAAAACTTCCATAATGGAGATATAATTATTAATTAAATACTTTAACATATGAGTCAGTTATATTCTTTTATTTCTCTACTTACCAAAATTTATTAGTAGAATATATTTTGTGGACTCTTGTCCACATTCTTCAGCTGCTAGTTTATTGATGGTCAATCCAAATAGCCTCCTGAACATTTAAAACTGACTTTCAGTGGAAGGTTACAACATTTTGTAATTAACCTCCTGCAGAAAGTTGACTGTAAGCATCCAGGAGGCTTTCCAGATCACTCACAAGTTGACCAGCTGCCAAGGATGTGGACAAGGCTCCACAAAACTACTCTGCCAATAAACTTTGATAATTGGAGAAAATGGAATATAAATTCAGCTCATTAACTAAAGCATTTAGTTTATATGCATGTAAGTTGGCAAAAATTAAGGAAATTTGAATTATATCTAGTCAAAAATTATAAATAGATGTTACATTTCACTGTAAAAATTCCCATAAATTAAAAAACAAAATTCTCCTTTGTTTAAATTTTTGTTTTCTGTTGTATGTATTTCTATAGATGGTGTAATGCCCAAGAAAAAGATCACAATTGGTAAAAAGAAAAGCTCTATGAGAAAATGTAGCACAGAAAAAGCATCAAGTAGGAAACTGCTATCTATCAGTTTTACCAAGGTTTATAAAGAAGAGCAAGAAGGAGAAAGCAGCACAGTATTGGCAAGTCAGCAAGATGACCCCAGATGCAGAATCTTCTCTGCAGATGCTGATATATATTCAGAAGCAAAATCAGTTAGTAAAAAACAGCAAAGCATTTTACAAGCACGCCTCAAGGTTGCATCAGTAGCTAAGGATATTGAGCCCATGCCAGAAAGCTTCACTAAGCTGATGCCACAATCAAGAGGCCAGCAAACTGCTTCTATTAATGTAGAAAACTTGCATGATTTTCCTGAACTTCAGAGTCCATCACCATCTCCCCCAAGATTTACTAGGATATATTATCCTATCAAATTTGAGTAAGTTCTTGATAAATTTATATTAGTAAAGATGCTTAAGAGTTTTTAAGTATGTTTATTGGTATATCATAGCAAAGTGTTGTTTCAGGCTTCTGCTATTAAGACAATACCCACCATTGTCCATTTTTGGGACATTTGGTTTGTATTGCTTTAATTTACATATGACTATTATGAAAATATAATTTGTGTGTAAAAAGGTTGAGATAGCTTCAGTTATCATGCATCAGTTGAAAGAAATTACAACATTTTGTTTACTTTTGATTAGGAATGCTTCATAGTTAGGGAATTTTCATTCTTACAATTAGCAACAATTAAAAATATTTTTTAAAGTTTGCAGCAATGGGATTGTTTACATTATTGGTTTGAATGTATTTGTTGTGAGCTAGATAACATCCATATGCATATTGTCTTGTCATCAGAATCACAATGGTGCATGCAATGTTGCATTATTTTAAGTGTCCCAAAATGGCGACATTGACAGAATACACTACCATTTATCAATGTATAAGAGCTTTCATATAAGTAAACATTTTACTATCATTTAGAACTCATAGTACTGCTATATTATGATTTGTGTACATAAATTTGTGAGCCTGTAAGACACCATTCATGCTTTCATTTAGGATCTATTTAATTCTACGGTGTTATTTACCACATTTGCTTTGTTTTAGGATCATTCTGCATGTAGTCATGTTCTGTGAACTTACTGTCATTAAGATGGAAGAATTCAATAAATAAGTGGGGGTGATATGTATGAGTTCAAGTGGATCATTCCACCATTAACTGATGAAGATATAGAAGAAAGCCCATTGATGGATAGTTTAGTATGTGATGGTGCTGGTACTGTCTTTCAAGAAAGTAAATGTACACATTTTATGGGACGGTATTGTTTAGGCTTGCATGTATGAAGGGCATGAAAATTAAATCAGTCAAGTTCACAAAGCCAGTGTAGCTGGTGCTTGCTTCGAAAATTTTCAACCCTTTGTAGAAATATATCATAAATGACATGGATCTAGGGAAAATCTTCATGTAGCTTAACTAGTTACAATATTGAGTATCAAATGAAACAAGAAATTTACTGTGCAGCTTTAATTCTCATGCAGTGAATGTGTATCTTGACTATAAATACTTGTTTCAACCAAGCATTATGTCGGAGTGGTCAAATGCAGTGCCAAAAGCTTTCAACCCTCTATCATAAACCTAGAGCTTTCATACTCACATTTCCCTTAATTTTTATGTTTAATATATTACCTGTTCTAATTGGATGTACAACATTATACCATTCTCACAATTTGCAGGCTGTCTGTCATTATATTCCTTGTGTAACCCATCTTAGTCATTGGAGTTTTACGATAAAAACTTTTATTAAAAGTCAAATGAAAGAGAAATTAAGCAGACTGTACCCCCCTTTTTTTCCTTGGCTTTTAAGTAGTGTTTAACACCCATTTTTATTACTGAGGCACCACAGGTGGTAGACACTGATGATGCATGAAATGAAATAATAAATTGGGAAAGGATATTTTTTAAGGAAGGAAGCGTTCCAGACCTAAGTATAGGGTATCTCCCCAGCATTTGCCATTTATGAGGACTGAAGAAAAAACCTGGAAAAAAAACCAGTTAGGGAGGATGGTCCTGGTGAGATTCGAACCCCAGACCTCCCGCTCATGAGTCTGTGCCTTAACGAACTTGGCCACCCACGACGGTGCCAGAGTAGGTGAATTTGACATAAGATTAATGGGTTTATATAATGAATGCTATGGGCAAAAAGTGATGAGCAGATAAGGAAAAGTAAAGATAAACTGCTCTATAAGGAAAGCAAAAAAGTGAGTTTTGTGAGCTCAATCTAATTATGTGTAATGTTTTAAGAGGAGAGGACCAGTGGGGAGAATTCCTATTTATGAATGTAACTGAACACAATATTATTGAGTGGGGAGTGAAGGAATCGATCAGGTGCTGGTAGATTTTAAAGTCCTGGATGTGATAAGCAGTGGGCACTTCCCACTAAAAATAAGGATGAATTTAGTGAATGACATAGGGAAGAGGAAGCAATAGAAATGAAATATATATCATATCATTTCACATAAGATGTTTTAAATGGAAAGAGGAGTCTGCAGAGTATTTCTGGTATAGTTGATATTCAAAATAGGGGGAATAAAGTATGGAATTTTAGAGGCACTGAAAACGGAAAAGATAGAGGGGGCATTGGAAAGGGTGGAGTCGATGGTAAGGTGGGCAGTAAGTAAGATGGAGGTGAACCAAAGAAATGAATGAATGGTGTTTAACGCCCGTTTTTACACACTGGTGATGAATGAAATGAAATGATATATTGGGAAAGGATTTTATGGAAGGAATCGTTCCAGACCTAAGTTTAGGGTACCTCCCTGGCATTTGCCATTTATGAGGACTGAGGAAAACCTGGAAAAAACCTCAGTCAGGAAGGACGGTCCTGGCGGTATTCGAACCCAGACCTCCCGCTCACGAGTCCGAGACTTAACGACCTCGGCCACCCGTGGCGGTTGTGAACCAAAGAAGAAACATTAAAGGTTATGGATGGTATGATGGAGAGTGTATAAAGGCAAAGAAGTGTTTAATAAGGAGGAGAAGGTCAGAGGAGGAAGATGATAGGCAAATATTTTTGTTAAAAAAAGGGAATATAAGTGTCCAGTAAAGGATAAAAAAGAATGGTTGTAGATAACGGGTGAAAAAATTTGGGAAGCTGTGAGAACTATAGTTAGTAATTATATGTGTTCAGTTGTTAAGAATATCTTGATGAAAAAAAAAGGATAGAAAATAAGATAACACCAGTGTAATGGAAATATTAATTTAGAAATCTGATAGGTACTGGAAAAGTTCAGAGGTTTTTTTTTTTGTTTTTGTTTTTTTTATTTATTTATTTACGGACGCTCTTTAACATCTCAGGTCATCAACGTCCCATTCAATTCAGGGCGTGAAATGGCCGACAAATTTTGCTTAGAGGCTTGCTCTTCCAGTCTTGAGGTTCTTTCTCATGCTGTAAATGTATGAAACGGGACCCATGGCTTTACTTCCCTTCTGAAGGAAGCCATACTTAGGATTTTTATGCCCAAAAAAATCCATTGGTCCTGGCCGGGTTCGAACCCGCAACCTTGGGTTTAGGAGGAACATATGGTTACGTTCAGAGTTATGAATTATATTTAGATATTATGTTAAGAGGATAGAATGTTATGATGAAATGTGTACTATGAATGAGGAAGGAGGTCAGATTAAAACACTGAGAAAGAAAATGGACCCAGGAATGGATGGAATTCCAGGGAAAGTATTTGCAGAAATGGAGGGAGGTATTAAATTGTTAACAGAGCTGTTAAATAAAATCAAAGAGAGGAAGGTAATATCTGAGCTTTGGAAAGTGAGCATGATAGTACCCTTGTATAAATCAAAAAGGGATTTTAATAAACCAAACAATCATAGAGCAATTAGTTATCATCAAAACTGGGAAAAATATATATGGGTGTGCTGGCTGGAAGGCTTCGTGAATGGGGAGAGAAGGAAGGTAAACTTACAGAGTTTCATGCAGGTTTTAGAAAAGGAAGACAATATAATGATAATTCACACTATAGTAAATAAATATTTAAGAAATAATAAGGGAAGGGTGTATACTTTCTTTGCAGATTTTAAAAAAGCATTTGATACAATAAATAGGGATGCCTGGTTTATAAATTAAAATGTAAAGGAGTGAGTAATGAGCTTGTGCTGAGACCACAAAAATTATATGAAGGAAATAGGTTTTGTGTTAGGTGTGATAAAAGTAGAATTAAAGATTATACGACCCAGAAAATTGGATTGAGGCAAGGGTGTAAACTAAGCCCAATATTATTTAATTTATTTATAGATTATATTCTTGAAAATATTAGAGGAAAAATTAGACATTGCCCAATAGTTGGTAAGAGGGAAATACCAGGGTTGTTTGCTGATGATCTTATAACAGGAGCAGTAATGGTGATAGGATTGCAGGGTGCTATTGATGAGATTTGTAGATATCGTGTAGAATGGGGCTTAAGAATAAATGGGAAAAAAATCAAAGATAATGATATTTAAAAAAGGAACAAAGTTCAGGAAAAATGAAAAATGGTATATTCAAGGTGAATTCATAGAAGTAGTGAAGGAGTTTGATTACTTCAGAGTGAGATTTGGAAGTAATGGAAGATGGGAGGCACAGGCAACATTATCTATGAAATGGTTAGAGAGATTATATGAGGCAGTGGTTGAAGCTAGGATGTTGTATGCAGTAGAAATTTGGGGAGTCTCAGAGGGATGGAGAAAGGTAGACATGGTTCATAGAATGTACTGCAGAGAAGAGTTGGGATTACCCCAAAGTTCTAGTTCTACATGGGGGGTTAGTTTGGTAAAATTAGATAGGGTAAGAAGGAAAGGTTAAATGTAGAGAGAATAGCAAAATATTAGTATCAAATCCTCAATACTTAAGATGTCTTAATTATCAAAAAGAGGCTTTAGGAAGGAAGAGTTGGTATGGGGAAGTGGGAAAGGTATTAGAAGAAATAGGAATGGGGGATATATGAAGAATGGGCTAAAGTAATGCCAGTGGATTCTGGAAGTTAGTGAGACAGAGGATAGAAGACATTGAAAAGCAAGAGATTTGGGCTAGTTTAGAAGACAAAAGTTCCTTAGCTGTGTATTAAAGAAAAAAATTGTGGACGAGAGAAATATATTCAAACTTATGATCAAATTAGAAGGATTAAGGGGAAATGATAAGGAAGGTTTTATCATGTGTGGGGAGAGTAGTTAGTGTGTTCATTATTTATTAGAATGTGAAAAGGTTAAATGGTGGAGAAAGAATTTGGGACAATAAATGGGATACACTACACAAAGACATAGTGGTATTATCAATGTTTGGGAATAAAAGAGTGGAAAAAATCCAGAAAATGGTGCAGTTTTTAGGAAAAGTTAAGGAGAAATGGGAGAGAAGTAAGAAGAAAGAGAAAGAAGATAAATATAATGAAGGAAAGAATAGAGGTTTCTTACATTTATACAACCAGGTGATTAAGAGGTAGGTAACCAGGATTTAGATGGATACTACTAGAACCTAGAGAACAAAGAGCAATGTAAACAAAGGTACCATATCCTACATTTATAACTTGTTTACACTAAACTCTACTTACTTAGCTAAAACTAAGACATGTTTCAGGAGAACTCACTCCCATTTTCAGTTGTTGACAGACTATTTAACTAGTTGGTCAACAACTGAAGATGAGAGTGAGTTCTCCTGAAATATGTCATAATTTTAGCTAAGTAAGTGGAGTTTACTGTAATCAAGTTGAATACACAAGTACAGGATATATTACCACTCCATTGTCTACAGCTTCATAAGTACAATTTATTTAAAGGTACCTTAGTTTTGGATTGTAAATTTTTAGGTATTTTGTTTGTATATGTAAATTTAATGTAATGCTGTTTGTGGAAATAAATTCATTCATACTATGAAGAGGTAAGGTGTCAGATCAAAATTTTGTAGAGAAAAAAGTCTCCAGGAATAGATGGGATTCCAGGGGAATTTTGGAAACATTTGGGGAAATGGAAGAAGGTATGAGGCTGCTAACAGAGTTATTAAATAGAATTAAGGAGAGGAAGGTAATATCTGAGAGCTGGAAATTCAGCATGATTGTATCACTATATAAAGGAAAAGGTGAGGTAAATAACCCAAACGACGACCCTGTTAAAGTTCATCACTAGACCACCAGAGTCCTCACAGATACGTATCTTCCCAACTTCGACGAATGACCCATCAGTCATTTAACAGTTGACAATGTGGACAATTGCTCCACAAAGCATGTCATGATTTTTACTTAATGAGAGTGAAACCATAAAAAGTGTTTCGAATATTTTAAATATATTAACTGAGACTGATTTTATTCCTTGGGAATATAGACATAAAGAGTGTTTTAAATGTGTTAATATAGAATAGAGCTACAGAGGAATTAGTCTGTTATCCATTTTAGATCAAATATACACTGGCATATTAGCTGGAAGTTTGTATGAGTGTGCAGAAATGTAAGGTAAATTATCAGAATTTCAAGCAGGTTTCAGGAAAGGAAAAAGAACATAGATAATTCATTGGAAAGAAGGAAGTACCAGGATTGCTTTTTGCTGACAATCTCATAACAGGAGCAGTAACCAAGATAGGATTACAGTATGCCATTGATGAAATTACTAGATTTTGTGCATAATGGGGTCTAAGGATAAATAGTAAAAAATTAAAGCTAATAATGTTTAAAAAAGGATCAAATTTAAGGAATGATGAGAGATGATTTGCAGAGAATCTAATTATTTAGGGACAAGATTTATGAGTAAAGAAAGAGGAGAGGTACAGACTAAATGTGCACAAGCCAAAGGTAAATTATTTATGAAACCTGTCAGAATAAGTTTGTATAAAATGCCCATATTGCCAATGATATGGCTAGAAAGACTAGGCTATGGTTGAGTCACAGCCATACACAGTAGAAATTTGGGGAGTGTAAAAAGGATGGACAAAGGTTGATTGGTTCATGGAATGTTTTGTAGAGAAGTTCTGGAGTTACCAAAAAGTTTGCCAAGAGGGGTGAGTTTGGCAGAATTAGGAAGAATAGGAAAGAAAGGTATAATAGCAGAGAGAATCTTCAAATATTGGTACAGCTGTTAAAATTAGATCATAACAATGTACTAAAGAATGTCTTGAATACCAAAGAGATGTAATGGAAAGAGAGTTGGTTTGAGGAGATGAAGAAACTATTAGAAGAAATTTGAATGGGAGATGTGTGGCAACTGGGTGAAAGTGAAATATAAGTGAATATTGTACTTATTTTTTTTTTTTTTTTTGAGTAGTGTTTAACGCCCGTTTTTACTACTGAGGCACCACAGGGAGTGGACACTGATGATACATGAGATGAAATGATTAATTGGGAAAGGATTTTTTTTTTTTTTAAGGAAGGAAGCATTCCAGGCCTAAGTTTAGGTACCTCCCCGGCATTTGCCAGTTATGAAGACTGAGGAAAACCTGGAAAAAACCCCAGTCAGGGAGGACGGTGCTGGCGGGATTCGAACCGCAGACCTCCCGCTCACGAGTCCGTGCCTTAACGACCTCGGCCACCCGTGGCGGTCTATTGTACTTATGAAACTGTTGACAATGGAGTGGTAATATATCCTAATCTTAGGTATTCATTTTTTTTACACTAAACTCCATTTACTTACATAAAAGTAAGATGCGTTTCGGGAGAATCTCTCCCATCTTCAGTTGCTCATCGGACCGCCATTTCTCGAAATAATGGCTAGACACCCAGATGTTTCTGTGGTGGCCCCTGTTGGTTGAAGGAGGAAATTGCTGAGTTCATCCATAGGAGGAAACTCGAAATTCATTAGGTTTTCTATATTTTTTAATATAAATTTTTTTTCCCAAGTGGATAACTCCAATGGGTTGTGAAGATGTTTCAGCCGTTTAATTTCCGGTTTTATTTCATGGTTTTTGGTCCAAAAGTGAGCTGCTACTGTTGAGTTATCCACCTGCTTAAACCGAATATTCCTAAAATGTTCTTTCCTCCGAATTTCCAAACATCTCTTTGTTTTGCCTATGTAGCTCTGCTCACAATCTGTACATTTTATTTCGTAAATTCCTGATTTCTGTTCTGTTGATATGGAGTGTTTTACTGTGCAATCTAATAAATTCTTGACATTGTATCTGTTTTTGGGACTAACATTATCCCATGTTCTTTGAAAATTTTCTTGAACTTGTTGTGGTAAATTGGATGGTAGGTGAAACTTTTGAATTTGTACTCTTCTTTTGTGTTTTTCAATATGGAAACTTCCCTTATCCCTTTTTGTCTTTTAGATTTATTGATAACACTGGGCAACAATGAAAATGTTTCGGGCTTAAAAATAGTGAATTTACATGTATTTCCATCTGCTGAATTCAAAAATCACCATAAAAATGATAGATTAGCTCTTGTTTTGAAGATAAAGTGACATTTCATTTTTTAGAGTGAAGATTTTAAATTTGGGGGAATTTTTTGGGGGGAGTTGGCACACCTGTCAAATAACAAAACAAAAATGCTCTTCAGCTGTTTGTAAGTCATAAACATAGATACTATTGCTGTGACTGTGAATTACATGTAGTTTCTACTCAAATTAATGCAAAATTTCTGGTTCGTGAGTGCTTTTTTAGTGTAAAATTTGTAAAAATGCCAGGAAAATGTGTAAATATGGTGAATAACTTTTGTTATATTTGTGGTGAAATAACATTTTCCTCACAGAAACGCAATCTGACGCCTCTTGTAAAGACTGCCTATCAGTATTATTTCGGTATGAAAGTAGGGGACCAGGATAAGTCTTGGGCTCCACATATATGTTGCAATGCATGTTCAGTTACACTGCGAGAATGGCTGAAAAAGAAGAAGCAATATATGGCTTTCGCTGTGCCTATGATTTGGCGGGAGCCTACAAACCATACAGATGACTGCTATTTCTGCCTGACTCCACCTATAAAGGCAGGGTTGTCTATGAAGAAAAGAAGAACAGTTCAGTATCCGAATCTTCCATCTGCTATTCAACCCATTCCACATTCGGATAGTTTACCAGTTCCTACTCCACCCGAAAATTGTGTGTTTGAAGTAGAAGATGAAGACAGTGTGGAACAAGAAGAACCAAACAAGCCTTCTACATCCCATGACCCTGATTTTGAGGGAAAAGATGATAAACCGCACTAACTGAGTCAAGCGGAATTGAGTGATCTCATTAGAGACCTTGGCCTGTCAAAGGAGAAGGCAGAAATTCTTGGGTCTCGACTACAGCAATGGAATCTTCTCCAAAGTGATGTGAGAATCTCACAGTACAGAAAACGTCACATGGAACTGCTTCCCTTTTTTGAGAAGAAAAATAATCATATTGTTTGCTGCGACATTAATGGCTTGATGAAGTCTTTGAATTTGAACCATGATCCAACTGAATGGAGGCTATTCATAGACTCCTCCAAGCTTAGTTTGAAAGCTGTGTTACTTCACAACGGGAACCTTCTTTCATCTATTCCTGTTGGTCATGCTGTTCACATGAAGGAGACATATGCAAATATGAAAGCTCTCTTGGACTCAATTAAATATCATGAACACAAATGGAAAATTTGTGGTGATGTAAAAGCCATTGCCATACTCTTAGGAATGCAACTGGGTTACACAAAGCATTGCTGCTTCTTATGTATGTGGGACACTAGAGATAGGAAATTGCATTATATTAAAGAAGACTGGCCTGCAATAAATCTTCACCCTAGCAAGAAAAATGTCGTTGCCAAGCCTCTTGTGGACCCAAAAGACGTTCTTCTTCCACCCCTGCATATCAAGCTGGGTTTGATGAAAAACTTTGTCATAGCTATGAACCGAGAAGGACGGGCCTTTAAGTACATCAGAGAGAAATTTTCGAAATTAAGTGATGCAAATATTAAGGAAGGCATTTTTGTCGGACCACAAATAAGAGAACTTGTAAAGGATCCTGCATTTGACCAAGTTTTGGAGGGGAAAGAAAAGGAAGCTTGGGAAGCCTTCAAGGGTGTTGTTCATGGATTTTTAGGCAACAAAAGAGATGACAACTACAAGCATTTGGTGATAGTACTCCTGCAAAAATACCGTAACCTTGGATGCAACATGTCCCTTAAGATCCATTTTCTCCACTCCCACCTAGACTTTTTCCCTCCTAGTTGTGGAGCTGTTAGTGATGAACATGGGGAGAGATTCCATCAGGACATTTCTGTTATGGAACAAGGATATCAGGGCTGTTGGAATGAAGTAATGCTTGCGGATTAATGTTGGTCTTTGTATAGGGATTCTGCGGAACTCCATCACAAGAGGCAAGCTAAAAGACAACGAAGTCAATAGGCCACCACATGATTCTCTTCAGACACGACTATCTGCGAAGTATTTTTCCAGCAATTTAGAACTCTTAGCATGTAATTTCCAGTTAAAAAAATCAAATGCACTTTCATCGTTGTTAGCATGTATGTAATTAAAATGTATCCTTTTCTCTCAATCCGTTAATATGTAATACTTCCACCTTGTGTATATCATAGAAACTAGAGCTAATAAAAATTTTTCCTTGTCATATTTGTTTTTCTCAACCCTAATTGGTAGGAATTGCCTCATGAAGTGCTCGAAACATTCAAAAATTATTTTTTTTTTTGCCCAGTGTAATTTTTATTACTCTGTCTTTGTTGAAACCATTGATTAAGGATGTCTTTATTATTTGTTTGTATTCTATTTTGTACTCTGCTGCTGTGAGTGGAATATTCATCAATCTGTGTGCCAAACTGTGAAATACTGCATACTTATGTGGAATGGGATTATAACTCTTATTTTTTATGTAGTTTTCCATATATGTTTCTTTTCTGCAAATTCCAAAATTCAAACAATCTCCATTTCTTATAATTTTTAAATCTAGATTTAAGAAATAGAGATTAATTGTTTGAATTTTGGAATTTACATAAAAGAAACATATACACTACATAAAAAATGAGGGTTATAATCCCATTCCACATAAGTATGCAGTATTTCACAGTTTGGCACACAGATTGATGAATATTCCACTTACAGAAGCAGTGTACAAAATAGAATACAAACAAATAATAAAGACAGCTTTAATCAATGGTTTCAACAAAGACAGAGTGATAAAATTTATCAATAAATCTAAAAGACAAAAAGGGATAAGGGAAGTTTCCACACTGAAAAACACAAAAGAATAGTACAAATTCAAAAGTTTCACCTACCATCCAATTTACCACAACAAGTTCAAGAAAATTTTCAAAGAACATGGGATAATGTTAGCCCCAAAAAACAGATACAACATAAAGAATTTATTAGATTGCATTGTAAAACACTCCATATCAACAGAACAGAAATCAGGAATATACAAAATAAAATGTACAGTTTGTGAGCAGAGCTACGTAGGCAAAACAAAGAGAAGTTTGGAAATTCGGAGGAAAGAACATTTTAGGAATATTCGGTTTAAGCAGGTGGATAAATCAACAGTAGCAGCTCACTTTTGGACCAAAAACCATGAAATAAAACCGGAAATTAAACTGCTGAAACATCTTCACAACCCATTGGAGTTATCCACATGGGAAAAAAAATTTATATTAAAAATATAGAAAACCTAATGAATTTCGAGTTTCCTCCTATGGATGAACTCAGCAATTTCCTACTTCAACCAACAGGGGCCACCACAGAAACATCTGGGTGTCTAGCCATTATTTCGAGAAATGGGGGTCCGATGAGCAACTGAAGATGGGAGAGATTCTCCTGAAACGCATCTTACTTTTATGTAAATAAATGCAGTTTGGTATAAAAAAATAAATGCCTAAGTTTAGGATAATATAAGTGAATTTTGGAAAGAAGTGAACAGAGGGTAGAAGATATAGAGTAGCAAGAGATTTGGACTAGTTTTCAGGATAAAAGTTCTTTAGACTTACATAAAGTAGTTAAAAGAAATTGGGAATGGGAGAAATATATAGATAATTGCCATCAATTTTGGAAGATTAGGTCTTGTATGGATATGTACAAGTGTATTATTTCTAAAAGTATTAAGAAAAAATTTTAAAGAAGGATGTATTATTTGTGGGGAAGTGGATAGTGCATTCCATTGTCTAATAGAATGTGAAATGGTAAAAAGGTGGAGGGATGGTATCTGGTATGAAAAACTACAGTGATATAGTGGCAATTAAAATATTGCCAGATATGAGGGTAGAGAAAATAAATAAGATAGGGGAATTCTTAGAAAATGTAAGGGATAAATGGAGAAATATAAGAAAGGAGCTTGAGGGCACAGTTTTGAAAATGGTAGTTTATTTTAGGGGTTCTTTACTATAATTATAACCTGGTGTTATTACAGGGGAACCTTAGATTTGGTATTGCTAAATTCTTAGATATTTTGTTTGTTTATGTAAATTTAATTATAACTATGTTACTGAAATAAATTTATTCATAACATTCCTTTTAGGAGTCCATCACATGCAAGCATTATGCTTATTGTTCCTGTAGATTTGTATGTTTTTATTTCAGTGTTTTGTTAATGTATATTGAAAACTTAATGGTTTAAAACTTAACTTGTTTACTGAAACATGTTGCTGCAGTTAGATCTCAAATGATCCTAAAATAAAATGCTGTTTTGGACAGCTTTTATTTCAGTGTTTTGTTAATGTATATTGAAAATTTAATGGTTTAAAACATAACTCGTTTACTGAAACATGTTGCTGCAGTTAGATCTCAAATGATCCTAAAATAAAATGCTGTTTTGGACAGTATAGGGACTAATTCTAAATTAGCTCAAAACCTTGTCTCCTTTTACTGCAACACAGAGCTTTACAAAGTTTACACATAACATTATTACAAAGTGTCATTTTTTTAATCAAGATTCATTAATGTGCAAGTAATGTGCATTTAGTTTTTCTGGACATCCACTGCAGAAGATAGTGATATATTTGGTATTGTTGTTTGCTTCTTTTTTACTGACAGGTCCATCCAGTTTTTCCAAATTATGAGCTTTCTTGAAAGGAGAAAGGAGGATAATACACAGACAAAGGCTTGGATTGATAGTTTCCTTTCCTTCCTTACAATACAATATCCAGACATTCACTATAGCAGTTCCTAGTAGGAAATCCATACTAACTTTCCTCTACCATTTTGCTCTCTTTCTCAAAGCTTAATAGTAAAATTACATTTGGTCACTCAGGTCAACACTCTGTTTTGTTTTGTTGTGATCAATCACTGCCTTTGGTTTCATTATAGGCTCTCCCTTTTAATTCCTTATACTGGTGTCCTCGAGGAGGCAATGAGGTACTGCTGAGATTATGAGAACCCTCCTTTTATTCATTCAGTGGATTATTTTAACCATTTTTTTTTTATCATAGTTCATACTTTGTAGACTGCTTTTCTACATTGTTTCATGGAAGTCCTGATCTGTTCCAATGGATTTTTTCCACATAAAAACACTGTTTTTATCCAACTTATGTGCCAAAGAAATGCTAGTATAAAAATGGCCTGCAAAGAGTAAATGTCCTTAATCCAGTAGAGGCTCACTTATTTTCATGGATAAGATTTTAGTGTTGCCTGATCCTTGAAGTTCATCATATTTTTAATTAATTAATCCTTACAGCATATGCATAGTCTTTTAATGTATACATTTGATAAAGGTTCACACCGTATGTGTACTTGTGAGTTATTGCCTGAAAAGTAATCTTCCTTTACTATGAATTCATCAATGACTAAATCTCTTTCATGCAGGGCTTTCTGAAAATTAAACTACAGGTTTTCAACTAACAGCTATACTTCATAAAACCTATTGTTTTCATTTCTAGGAACTTCTTTATTAAGAAAGTGCCAAAAGACAGAAAAGCTAGAAGTGATCACCAGACATTGTGGCTTTAATTACCTTATTTGTATATAGTGAGTTCTTAGACCAGTAATGAAAAATTTCTGGAATCTCATGTAAGCCCATGATAAAAATGATTTAGAGAAATTTGCTCATTTCCTCCTCAATAGTATCAACCCAATTGGAGAGAATGACTTTCATTTTCATTTGTTTTTTAGCTATCATTTGTGCATGTATCTATATCTACCATCAGCTGTGTTATATTTTGTGTTAACAAGCATTTGTGTCACTTGATGACTGGAAGTGATAATTACAAAGTAAAAAAAAGTTATGAAAATAATTTCAGGACACCTGGCATGCTGAAAGAAAGTAATACCTAACAGATTTGTCTTCACATTGTGCTGAAGAAGAAATGTATAATTTAAACCTCTTTTGTTCTTAAATTTTACAAAGTAATTCTTTCTGCATTTTGAGAAAGTTGGCAAAAAGAAAGGAAAAATTTGTATCCGGACAAGCAGTTGATTGAAATTCAGGGAAAATGTTAAGCATAACCTTTATAATTTCATCATATTCCATACATCCACCCCAGTCATGGTGTGTATATTGAAATAAAAATTAAACTCTGATAAAAGAAATGAGTGCATTTTAAATAACAAGTACATGTAGCTTCTCTTAGGATAAAAGCTGGACTGTGCATGTTATGTTTAAACTTTGTTTAGCAGAATTAGGGAATTGATGCCATTTGCTATTTAAATGATTTGGTGGAAACTAAAACCCATGGTAAAAACTGCTATTTTTGTTGAGTGATTCTTAAAGGGTTTCTCAGCAAAGAACAATGATAGGATTGCATATTCAAATCTTGAATCTATAATTAGATCAGCAGAGTGCTTTCCAGTACCAAATGCTCCAGATATTGAAACAAAATTTTTCATGAAATTGAATTAATAATGTTTGAAGGAATTCTTTTTTCAAATCTTTAATACATTCTTAAAATGTCCAATCCTGGTTCCTGTGATTTATACAATCTGGATTGAATGATCTCATCAGGGACCATTTTCAAAAGAAAATGTACAATTTCTAGTTTCCAGAGACTAAATGAGTAACTACTTTTTGAACAGAATGTCAGATGCTCTGTTACAGTTTGATTTGTATTTTAAGACAAGAAATTAAGTGAAATAGACAAGTTCAAAATTAGAATATTTATCCCCTTTTCATCTCCTCGTTGATGCTTCAGTACTTTTTTTTTTTTTTTTAACTTTTCTTCAATGTTTTTTTAGAAAAATTTGGTAGAAAAATAAATTATTTTAACTTTCCTTAAGCAAAATATAAATGGCTTTTAACTCTTCTTGAGAAGCTACATAAAATCCTATAGTCTCATTTTTAGACTACAATAATAGCTATAAAATGATATATTTATAAATTTGCAGCCTCAACAGTTTTAAAGTTAATTTAGCTAAACATGCTTTAAAAATATAAATTTCAATGAAGGCTATTTACCAGAACCACAGTTCTATCTGTTAACTGCAGCAACAGTTTAATAGCTTGGCCAAAACCTAAGCAAACTACCTGGGTACATGCCTGCACTTCAGAATCTGATAGCAGGAATCATCAAGTTCTCTGCATATCTTACCATGGATTAGTTCAGTCAGAAATTCCTGCACTGGGTCTACAATCCTGCATTCAATTCCTTGAGAAATACATGCAAAGCTCTGTACTGGAGGAGAGCACCCTGAGGAAAAATTACATAAAGCCAATTTATGAGAATGCTTTCAAGAAAACAAAAAGAAAGCTGAAAGGAAGAAACCTATTCTTTGAGATGTACATACTGGAGAAGACAAATGCCTGCACAATAATGCAGTCATTCAATGCATCAATACAAAAAAGTCGGGCATATTATGGCAGAAGCTATATGCTTTCGACTTTCCGACAACTAAGTTCATATACCTCATTCTCAATAATGTGACATGTATTGTATATGGATTAAACCATTTGTGAAATAGTCGGGGAGGAATACAATAGGGTAAATTACTTCATTGTTGCTTTGAAGAAGATTCTTGTAAAAGTCCCAAATCATCAGCTTTGTACCAAGAAGTTAATGGGCTCTGCCTACTAAAATTCCCTGCCATAACCAGATGCATTACATGGATAAGATGTGCAGTTTTCTTTTGCAAAAGTTAAAAAATATCAAAGGTTTCACGTGTGCTCTAGATTCAACAGGTCGGTCCTGGTGGTGTAGTGGTTACCATACTTGCTTCCTACACCCAAGATCGCGGGTTTGAACCCAGCCAGGACCGATGGATTTTTTCAGGTGTAAAAATCCTAAGTATGGCTTCCTTTGGAAGGGAAGTAAAACCATGGGTCCCATGTCGTACATTTACGGCACAAAAAAGAACCCCAAGCCTGAAAGAGAGGCCTCTGAGCAAATTTGTCGGCCGTTTCACGCCCTGAGTTGAATGGGATGCTGATGACCTGAGATGTTAAAGAGCGTCCATAAATAAATCAATCGAAAAAGAAAGATTCAACAGATGCAACAGCCATTAAGGTTGTCCAGCCATTAAGGTTGTCCAACAATTACTTAACATCAAAAACCTAGAGTTGAAACTTTTAATAGTGCATGACTGCAGGTATTTGCCTGATGTTTTTCGGAGTTAAGAGGAAGAGGAAGATATGGCAAAGAGGGAACTGTGGAAGAAATTGACAACTGTGAAGGACAACCTTGATGGATTTGCCAATGCCAAACTTGAATTCATTTTGAGGAACAATCTGGGTTTGGAAGCCTTAGTAACTTCCATTAAACTCCTTTCCTATGTGTTTACAAAATATGCTCCATTTGTTTCAGTAGATGTTGAATGAAATATCACCATATGTAAGAATCCACTGAGCTCAAGCATCAGCAATTTAGATTAAAATGCATAGAAATGTGCATAATTGTGTAACAAATTGGTTGAAACTCAGTAAATGTGAAATTGTCTTCCTAAATATTGATTACTTAATGTTATTTGCTACAGTGTTAAATAAAGAATGTTAATATAGCTTTTTTAGCCTGGAATAAAACATTTTTAGCATTTTTATTTAAACTTTATATACATTTTTAGAACCTTTTTCCCCTCCCATTTCCAACTATCATTTTGCACCTTAAAATTCATTCTCTGATATCTATCCATCCAATGATTGTGAACAGAGCTACATAGGCAAAACAAAAAGAAATTTGGAAATTTGGAGGAAAGAACATTTTAGGAATATTCGGTTTAAACAGGTGCATAAATCAGCAGTAGCAGCTCACTTTTGGACCAAAAACTATGAAATAAAACCTGGAATAAAACTGCTGAAACATCTTCACAGCCCATTGGAGTTATTCACTTGGGGAAAAAAATTCATATTAAAAAATGGAGAAAACCTAATGTATTTCGAGTTTTCTCCTATGGATGAACTAAGCAACTTACTACTTCAACCAACAGAGGCCACCACAGGAACATCTGTTTGTCCAGCCATAGTTTCGAGTAATGGCGGTTCAGTGACCAACTGAAGATGGGAGAGATTCTCCCGAAACGCATCTTACTTTTGTGTAAGTGAATGGAGTTTAGTGTAAAAAATGAATATTCAAATTGAGGTTATATTGCCACTCCATTGTGGCTTTCTAAGTACAATATAATATTACATATTTTGGCCATTATTACATATTACTGACATTATGCAAAGTTACATATTTGAGCTTGTTATTTTACTTACCTCGATTCATATATTACAGTGCAAGAAACAAGCTTACAATAAATTTGAGATTTTCTTGGAAAACCAAGAAGCCTGTAACAAGGGTTCACTATTGTATCTAAATAGGTTGTGCCACTTTTCTCAAAAAACATTCTTCCTGCTTAGGGCATTGAATATTCAATGGCACCTGATAATTGTGTGTTCTTAAAGTGGTTTCCTCTTAAGAATCTTAATCTTCTTAAGAAAAAAAATGTCATACTTCAAGATTAACTTCTTATTTTTCTCCTATTAACTGATTTATTTTGTCATGCCATTTTTTTCTCCAGCTTCAGAAGGTGCAATACATACCAAATTTAAGTTTGTTACTCAAAATGTAGGTATTGGTTTAATTACGATGACTTCTGTAGTATCATTGCTTTTTATCTAAAAGCATGAATGGTGATGGATGATGCATTTACTACATGTGGAAAAGTAATGAGATGTACAGTTTGTGATGGAAAAATTGGACATCTTTTTGAATCATAGTAAGATCAACATACTTAGTGCTTTATACATTAGAAACAAACAGTTATGAAAAAGTAAGTCCTCTTTATTCAAATGTAATGTCGGTCCTGGTGATGTAGTGGTTACCATACTTGGCCTCCTATACCCAAGATCGGGGGTTCGAACCCGGCCAGAACCGATAGATTTTTTCGGGCGTAAAAATCCTAAGTATGGCTTCCTTCGGAAGGGAAGTAAAGCCGTGAGTCCCGTGTCGTACATTTACGGCACGAAAAAGAACCTCAAGCCTGAAAGAGAGGCCTCTGAGCAAAATTTGTCGGCCGTTTCACGCCCAGAGAATGGGACGCTGATGACCCGAGACGTTAAAGAGCGTCCATAAATAAATAAATTTATGTAAATGTAAAGAGAACATTCTGCAATGGGAGAAATACATTTTTTCAAAGATATGTGTTAAGCTCCTGTAGCTGCGAACAAGCTTTAGGTTCCCAATTTTGTTCTTTTGGTGGTCAATAATTAAATAAAATTATTTGCACATATGTTAATAAGAGTAACTAAGAGTCGCATGGCTCATTGGAAGTTCTCACATTTGAATGGCCATAGATGTGACTGGATTCTGCTACATGGTTATTCTAATTGTTAGAAAAGTCTAGAAGAACATTGCATGTCATTTCTAATCTCTTAAAAACTCTGTAACATACCAATCATGAGAATTGCGAGCGGAAGCTGATCGAGGACGGACGTGTTTATACGCGCTCTGTGAGCAGTAGATGTAATGGATGTTTCGACAGAGATATATCGTGGTAGAATTGGCCTTTTTAATAAAAGGAAAATTAAGACGGAAGAAAATGGTTACAAGGACCAAATGACCATGATTTGGTACGGTCTTGTGCTGATGGCGATATTGGTGATAGGCGGTGTCGAATTAAACCCCGGGCCGGAAATGGAGCAGGTCGTCGGAATGTTAAAGGGAATATCAGAAGAAATTATTGAATTGAGAAAGATGGAGAAGAGACTAGAAACGAGAATATGCAGAATAACCGAAGATATGAGAGAGATTGTTGCAAGCTATCAACAAAGAGTGGAACAAGATCTGATGAACCATGACCGAAGGAGAGGAGACTGGAAAAAGCGGGGGCAAATAACAGGCAAGTAAACATTATCGTCTTTGGAATACAGGAAAGTAGACAGAAGAGAACGTAGCAAGAGGTTGAGGAAATATCCAAGGAAAAGTTGGGGATCCAACTACAGGGCTGGGAAATAAGTGACTTCTTTAGAATAGGTAGAAAGGGAGTTAGACCGAGGCCGATACTTGTCAAGTGCACCACCATGAAATTGAAATGGAGGGTGCTGGAAAGTACAAAAAAACTTAGAGGCACGAAGATATTCATTGAGCAAGATTACGGAAAAGAAGAAAGGGAATATAGGGCTATTTTATTGAAGCAAATGAAAAAAGCCAGAGAAGAAGGCAAGATCGCATGCGTTAGGGGTTTGAACCTTTTCATAGATGGAAAGAAACAGGATATGAATGGACGAAATACGATAGTTGCGGACTCAGCTAGCAGAGAGGATCAAAGTCCAGGAATTCAATGTGGCGGCGGAGAAGAAGAAACCGAAAAAGGAGGGTAGGGGAAAGATGAGCAGCTGACGTCATCACCACGACGCATTGTACAGTCGCCTCAACAGCTGCAAGAGGACGTCAACAGAAAAGCACACGGTGCGATGGCTGGTGTGAATATGTGGAACGAGACTGGGCTGAGTGTAGTTTCCACGCCTGGGGGAAGTATTATGCAGGTAGAGGAACGAAGAGTCGCTTAAGGCAAAGAGGCGAGACATACAACAAGCAAAGCCAAGTTGGGGCAATATAGGTTTGGGAGAAAGGATTCAGTGTAGGGAATGTGTACCTTATCTGTAGTATGCTGGAATGTTGAAGGGTTAATAGCGAAAATACGGAACGGTGACATCAATCGGATAATCAAGTGGGCAGATGTGCTAGCAGTGGTAAAGACATGGTTATTAAATGATTCTACCATCAACATCACGAGGTATGATTATTATGGAAAAAAAGGGGTGAAAGTTAAAGGAAAAGGTCTGGTGGCATAGGGTTATTTGTGAAAAGAGATAAAGGTCTTAGAAGTTAAAGTTGAAAAGAATGTAGGAGGTGATAAAGTGTTATGGTGTAAATTCAGTGGTGTACATGGAAGAAGTTCAGATGTGTATTTAGGTATTGTCTATAACCCACTCAGCTCTTCAAGCTTTTATAACCCAAATTTGTTCATTAAATTGAGTCAAAACATTGAAGAGCTACAAGACAAGTATACAGATGTAGAACTAATGCTAGTGGGGGATCTAAATGCAAGAATAGGGAAAGAACAGATTAGGGTAGATTTTAATAACTGGAGTCCAATAAAAGCAAATTTAGAGAAGCGTTGTAGTAATGATAAAGTTTTCAATAATGAGGGGAAAAAATTAATAGGGTTCTGTGAAGAGAACAACTTCTTAATGTGTAATGGAGTGAAAGGGAATGATGAGAGGGGAGAATTCACTTTCGTAAATAAAAATGGGCAAAGTGTTATAGATTACATGCTGTTTACCATAGTAGGTCTGGATAGGTACATAGTTGGATTTGAGATTATGGATATGATAAGTGCAAGTAATCACTTCCCACTAAAAATGGAGATCCGAAAGATAGATTATAGTAGGAGAGAGAAAAATTTCTGGTTAGGTGGACAAAAAATTAAACACTACAGATGGGTAAATGATCTAGCTGAAATGTTCCATACAAAGTTAAATCAAGAAGTGGAACGTATGGGGAGTAGATATTTGTTAGCATTATTAGAGAATAGAAAAGTTGAAGAATGAATTTTTATTTTTAGGAGTCCATTAAAAAAGCAGGAAATAAAATGAAAGTGCCTGAGGGGAAATCAAAAGTCAATGATAGCTGGTATGATAAAGAATGTGCAGATATAAGAAGAAGGGTACAAAGGCAGCTAAAACGCTGGAGACAAACAGGAGAGGAGACAGATAGGGACAACTACCTTGTAGTAAGATGGGGATACAGGTGCTTATTAGAAGTAAAAAAGAAAGAGTGGGGGGTGAAGCTTAGCCAGAAATTAAATGAGGCAGCGAGGAAGAATGACAACAAGGCAATTTGGGCAATGATAGGTAAAATGCGCAAAAGAAAGGGAGGAGATTATATGGTAACACCATCAGAATGGTATAAGTTTTTTCAGGGCCTTCCGGGAGTAAAAACTTTGGTTATTCAGGATAATTTGAATACTGATAATTTATGGAAAATAGACTTGTTAGATAGCAAAACAACTTCAAGTGAAGTTTTGGAACAAATTAAAAAGTTAAGACCTAATAAAGCATGTGGAATAGATGGAATACCAGGGGAATATTGGAAAGTTTGGGTAGAAGACCTTAACAGATGAAATATATTGAGGCGATTACTGAACATAATCTTTGAAGAAGGAAAAATACCAAAAAAAGGGAGAGTGGGAATTGTAACACCAATATATATAGGTAAAGGTGATATTAGGAACCCAGCAAATTATAGAGGAATTAGTTTACTTTCAATTATTGGGAAAGCCTTCACTGGAGTGTTAGCAAAGGGATTACAAGAATGGGCAGAGAAAGAAAAGAAAATTTCAGTATTTCAATCAGACTTCAGGAAAGGAAAAAGAACAGTTGACAATATTTTTATAATTAGAACATTAGTCGAAAAATACCTTAGCATCAATAGAGGTAGAATTTATTTGTTGTTTTTGGACTTGGAGAAAGCTTTTGACACAATTTCTAGAGAAGCACTTTGAGTTAAACTGAGAAAGAAAGGGGTAAGTCAGAACTTTATAAATGTAATACAAAATATTTATAAGGAAAACGAATTTCATGTTAAATATGAGAGCGGTAGAGTTACAGAAAAAATATCAAACAATGTAGGTCTAAGACAAGGATGTAAATTAAGTCCAGTTCTCTTCAACATGTTTATTGATGATGTTTTAGAAGAAATTAGCAAAGGTAATGTATTTGCCAACTATAAATAATATAGAGATACCGGGTCTGCTCTTTGCAGATGATTTGGTAACAGGTTCTCTAACAAGTATAGGCTTAAAAGTATCATTAGAAATTATGGGCACTTTTTGTAGAGAATGGGGGCTCAACATAAATAAAAACAAATCTAAGATTATGGTGATGAAAAAAGGTTTCAAATTAAAAAAACGGGAAAAATGGTGGTGGGAGGGCACAGAGATTGAAGTTGTTAAGAAAATTGATTATTTAGGTGTTAGATTGTCTAGTAATGGGAAATGGAGTGGTCAAAAAAGGAAAGCAACAGCAGAAGGAAAAGTAGCCATGAGTGTAATTAGATCTTGTGTTAACAAAATACCAAATATACAAGTAAAATGGCTAGAGAGAATATATGGTTCAATTGTAAGGAGCAGAATGATGTATGGAATAGAAATCTGGGGGCCAGATGAAGGATGGAAAGGAATAAATATGATAAATAGATTATTTTGTAGAATTGTTCTGGGCTTACCTAGATCTTCACCTAACGAGGTTGCTCTAATGGAACTAGGAAGATTGGGCTATAAAAGCAAGGTCATGGAAAGAGTATTGAAATATTGGTATAGAATAGGGAGACTAGAGGACGAGAATATTATTAATCAGTGCCTGGTAGCACAAAGTAAAAGGGAGAGAAACTTGGCTATCTAAAATCCAAAATATCGTACAAGAAGTGGGCATGGGACTAGTATGGTACCAGGGAGAAAGGTTGGGTAAAGGATTTTGGAAAGAGATAACAATAAGAATCGAGGATATAGAAAAACAGAAAATATGGGCAAATCTTAACACCAAGAAATCTCTGAAATTATATAGTACACTAAAAAATGTGTGGAGAAGAGAAAGGTATGTTGAAATTTTTGATAAGGTAGGAAGGGAAGGATTGGCATGGTTTAGAACAGGAGTAAAATATTTAAGTGGATTAAAAAATGCACACACTAAGGGGAAATGTCCTATGTGTACAGAACCAGATAGTACTTGGCATTGTATACTAGAATGATGTAAGCAAACTAAGTTTTGGAGGGAACAGTTCTTATTAAGAAAATGGTAAAACCTACCAGATGAAATAAGAGGTAGAAGAATTTTAAATTTAAAGTCAGGTGAAAACATTAAGGAACTAGGAAAACACATAGGCAAGATAAGACAAAAATGGTTATGGGTATAAAATATGTGAAATGAGCTTGAGAGTAAAATTGTTGAATAGTGAAAGGAGGATGGAATGAGTAGGGGTAGGTATGGGGCTAGTTTTCTAATGTTAGTTTACTTTTAATGTTTTGTTTTGTTGTGGTTGGATCGAAGCCCAGTCCCTGGATGTTCCAGTAGGTAGCTGCTGATGAACCTGGGACTGGGGGGCTGAGCCAATCAATTTAAAATAAATTTTGAATGGAGCCAGTGCCTTCTGGAATTACCGAAGGCACTGTTTTTAATTGTTATGTTTAAAGGTAAAGGTAGTATATCAAGAAATATAGTAAATATTATAATTGTGAGGGGTACATCGAAAATAGATGGAGGTACCTTATAGTTTGTATTTGCATGATTGAGTGATTGTAAAAGAGTACTGTCATTGTAAAGGAGTAAATTTGTTGTATTATTAATTAGAAATAAATTCAAATTCAAATTCATACCAATCATGAAATGGTGCCATGATTTGTAAATACTAGTCTTTTAAGCGCTATGGCCTGAGGGTGTATCCAGCAACATCCTGCATCATAAATAGATCATTTCTGCATTCAAACACATATTAACACACCTGCAAATGACAATGACCCCTGAAAATCTGAAATTGCACTTGCATCAAACTAATGTAAGAAAAGTAATGTCATTTAATTTAATGTAAGCATGCTGTTATTGCTTTATACTTTAGATGTTTTAGTGCTAAAATAAATAATAGAAAGATAAATGACTAAGGAAATACTATAATATATGATCAGTCCAGAAAATATTCAGCCATTCATACTTAACAAAAAATAAGTAATCTAGTGCAAAGTGCATTGGATAATTTTAAATCTGTTGTTGGTACCTTACACATTTATCTCAAAATCACTTTCATCAAACACTGCAAAGTTTTCTTTTATGATTATCAATTGTCTCATTGCACCCTCCCTAATCTTGTCATTGTCTAAAATCTACAATTTTAGTTTTGTTAAATGCTGTAGAAGGCTATAGGATAGGATGATGCAACATTTTTCTATAAAATTCTTGCATGAGACAAGAATGTCAAGTGCAATGTCATGTTGAAGTTACCAGTTACTTCATAACATCTGCTATGGTCATTTCCTTCTTACTGCAAGCCTTAGTTTTCATGTAGAATTTTGTAACTATTATTTTCATAGCTTTGACCTTGCCACTTATTTGAACATTTAGAATTATCATTTGGTCAGACTTTACCTTTGTTTCAGAATCTGAGGTAGAAACAAATGACTCACCTCTGGCTATGACTTTTAAGAATAAACCTTGTTTATTGTCATTACCTTTAAGCAAAGTTTGTGTGACTAGCACAAAATTCTTCTGTTTTTGTACCTGCTATAGCTTTTGTACCAGTCCATATAATTTTCAAATCTTCTAATTCTTTTGCTCTCAGTTGATTTTCATTGGTTGCAGACCTAATATTTTAAAAATTTGCAATTTATTATGCTTGTTCAAGGCCATCCAGAATGCAAATTACTTTTCAACAAGTTCCTGGTCATGTATGAAGCACCACTGCAATTCTGTCTGTGCTGCACTCATTGCATGATCATCAAAATTTATCTAAAGCCATCATATAGTTTCCACAGAAGAAAATTCTAAGTTCTGAACAAAATATAGTGCATATTTGATAAACTCATTTGGTCATTTTGAATGCAATAGTTTAATAATACACAAGTTCACTCATGATCAGTCCTAGGCGAAGACTTAAAATGGCATGCTTGGCATATGTCCACTCCTTGTTGAGGTATGACATAATATTATGGGGGGAGTCAACTGCATGTAAGGTATGTTTCATAATGTAAAAGAAAATGATTAAAGCCATGATTGGAGCAAGTCCAAAAATATGTAAACCACTTATAAACATTAGGCATTCTTCCCCTTCCTTGTTTATATATAACTTCCTTGTTATATATAACTCCTTATATATAACTTCCTTCCTTGTTGAATATATAGATATATATTCGAAATATTCTTTATTCATAACACCTTCAATAATATAGATTCACCTTTTATTAAGAATGAAACAGTCCATCAATACAATACAAAACTCAAACCTCCATATATCAAAGAAACATATTGCATTCTGACATAAAGATATACAATAACATTCTGAACTACTTAAAGGAAGTACAACAAGATGAAAGTTTCAAACTAACACTAAAGGCACATCTAATTAACCACTGCTTCTACTCCTTTCAAGATTTCCTTATAAATAAGTATAAATAGCTATTATATAATCACACTATGTCCTAGTAATGTGAGAATGGCCATGTATTTTATCTATGTGCTTACTATTGTATACACCATATTGTGTAATTTTTTTTTTTTACTTTTGACATTCTTTAAATAATTTATTGTATTTTTTTAAGACTTATCCATTGATGTACAGTATATATAGTATATATACTAGAGGATCAACTGGATCAATAAACTACTGCTTCTCCTGCTGCCATGGTCATGACCACCAAAGATATTCAAAATGATTGGGTTACTTCCAGCAGACTACTTATAGGCTTAATAGAGTACAATAGGGGAAAATTGATTTCATTTTGTTTTAAAGAATTTTGTGTTACAGGCTTAAAATTATATAGAAGTTACTTGTTTCAATGAAATTCTTAGTACTAAAATATAAATGGAAGTAAGCATTCATTCTAAGATTTGGTTTTGTTTGAAAGAATTTTGTGGTACAGGCTTAAAATTATATAGAAGCTACTTGTTTCAATGAAATTCTTGGTACTATAATATAAATGGAAGTAAACATTCATTCTAAGAACATATATAGTAATATTTGGCTTCAGCTTAGTAATAATTTTAGCCATGTCTTTTTATGTCTTCTAGTGGTTACTGTTCACGAAAAGAATATTGCAGATTTATTCAGTGATTATCAAATTGGGTATTCATGATTTAAATGCTCTTACTTATATGTTTTAATTGTTTCTCCCTAAACCCTTGATTAAGCATTTAATGATTGGAACAACTTAACTTGTATGGAAACGTTTTTTTTTTTCTAGGAAATCATCCCCAATCTCACAACCCATTTTATATTTTTCATGTTCTGATTTGAACTAACCATAAAGTTTCTCTAATTTGGTTGCAGAAAGCCACACAAGGTTTCTCAGAAGCAGCGAAAAAAGTTGGCTGCAACTGGTAGCTTCAAAGGATCTGTTGCTGAAAGCGAAGAGGAGCATACACATACATCGGCATCTCCACTAGAACCAGTGCAAAGCGATGTGACATCTACAGTTGATATAAAAGGTTCTGGGGGTTACAGAAAAATACACAGGAACTCTGGCTATTATACAGATAGTTCATTGAGTATTAGCCCACCAGCAAGCTCAAGACCTGGCCGTTCACATGCGCTATCTCCAGACACTGCAACTAATGTGTGGGCACATGGGTCTGCAGTAACAGGAGATAGGTCAGATGAACCAGATATTAGCTTTTCTGATATCATTGCAGATCAGAAGAGGGAAAAAGAAAATTTGTCTAGGATGTTACACAAGTCTTTGGAAGCCATTCAGGTACTAAACAAATTTTCTTTAACATTTTATAGAGAGATACATAGTTCAATGCTGCTAAACACTGGATAATTGTTTCCATATAAATTAAAGCCCACTAATTTTTATATAATATCACATAAACTATTTTATTAAGCTTAATGTCAATGAACTTCCAATTTTTTAGCTATGCATGTACTATAGTACACATATATTTGTATTATACCATACAAATCATATTCTCCATTGTCTCTTCCAATGCAAAGTTTGCATCTGAAATACTGATAAAATTGGTTCCTGATTTTTCATGCTTGAATACCAGATATTCTAGATAATGCTGATCACTTTTGTCATCAGCATAGATAATCTTAATGAAAGAAATGAAATTTATTGAAATGCTAAGAAAAATACAAAAGGAGCCTCCACCTATCTGGCCTAGGCCATTTTGGGTGTAACCCCACACAATGACACAAAAAATTTAATTAATTTAGAATTCTAAACCAATATTTAAGAGCTCTCTCCATAATCACACCTTTCCTTGCCACTCTTCTGATTTCAATTTGCACAAATTCTTTAGCTGTTGTTACACTTGGTAGGTCTAAAATTTATGTACAAATCATCCTATGCACAACATCCACAGTTTCTCATCCTCCATTCAGTCCCCATATTTCAATAGCATGCAACATTTTGGCCTCAACCACCATATTATATATTTTTTTCTAATCATTTGACATTTATATCTGGTATTCTATATTTAAAACTTCTAACTGCTGTCATTGCTCCTTTCACTTTTGCCAAAGCTAATTTGTATTGCTTCTCTCATTTACTATCCCCATCAATGTTAACTTCTAATAAATAGAATCTCTATCTACCTACTTAATATTTTTTATCTTCTTTCCTCCACTTCTCATATTTACTCAATTTTGCTCCTTTCTTGAATACTACTATTTGAGTCTTCTCCTGATTTACCTTCAAGCTCCAATCACATTATATATTCATTTGCTGTAATTTACTTTAAACTAATTTTTGTAATGGATATAGTGTTATTATCACACATATTTGTGTTACTTACTTGGTACTGGTACTCTTTTAATACTTTTGGTCATTGATTCTTTATTATTAGATACATAATAGTTACATTTATATTATACTGTACTTTATTCTTAATAAGTCTTCTTACTTCCAACTCTCCTTTTACATTTGTAATTCCATTGTTAAACCAAAATTTAAATTACATAGGGCACATTAATTTTTGCAATTTATATACTCTACACCCATTGAATATAGGTATATTCCTTGTATATAAATGTTTTCACTGCTCTCATTACCTGATTTACTTTTACTGTAGTGAAATCTGTTTTATCTATCCTTTTATGAGTAATTATTGTAATACTCAAATAAAAACAACTTTGCCACTTAACAAAAACATTTAAGAATGTGCATCTATTTAAACACCTTAAAGTTTATAAACAAATTACATTTTGAAAAGATATAGGTATTGGGCAAAATAAACACCCTGTTAGAAGTACCCTGATTTCCTGATGTTATTTTTCAGACTACCATCACACCAAATGCATCTTTTGTTTTCTTTTTGTACTGTGACTTCGCTGCTATATGTCTGAGCTACCAGTAAGCTGGTGATTGTGTTTATCAACAACCATATCACACCTTACAGACTTCCAAAGAGGGAAAATTTATGGTGCCTGATTGGTTGGTGCATCCATAACAATGGTTGCAGTTAGTAGGGCTATCAAGAGCTACATATGCCATCAGAAGATGTGATCGAGTTAAAGAAAATAAGAAGATTGAGAGAGTTGATAACAGAATGGAGGAGTTAAAGGAACATTACATTATTTAATAAGAGAGGTAAGCAGTGATTTGTTGAATTGTAAAGAAAAGAATAGAACAAATAGAAGGAAAGATTGCAATGGAACAAGGAAAATTAATTTGATTATATTTGGAGTTGAGGAGGATAAAGAAAGGCAGTTAATTCAGTTGGTGGAAGAAATATTTGGGAGGAAGTTGGAATAAAAATTAGCCTGATGGGAAATGGTTGACTTCTTTAGGACAGCAAGAAGAAGAAGTGAACACAGGCGAATAATTGTAAAGGTAGCGACAATGAGTATTCAGTGGCAAGTTTTGAAGAATGCGAAGAAATTAAAAGGAAGAAGGTTTTTGGTGACTAAGATTTTGCCAAGGAAGAAAGAGACAGGCAATCATTTTTATCTAAAAAAATTAAACAAAGTAGAGAGGAAGGGAAAAGGCCATTTGAGGAGATTGCTAATTTTGCAGTGCTGGAAAGTGGAGAGTAGAGCTATGGAGGAAGGAAAAGAAAGGAGACTGCGTGTATTGGGGAAATTAGTTGAAAAGGGGAATGACATATAAGAGGCAAGTAGCGTGACATCACCAAGAAGACATGCTGTATCAGATGACCAAAAGAAACAGAAGGGGCAGCCTTGAAATCAGCAGATAGAAAAGGGGCAACATTGGTGGTTTGAGAGTTATTTCCACAATGGAAGGCAGTATATTAGAGATGATTGATGGGAGTAGGAGGAAAGATTTTATAGCAGGAGATGGAGTATCAACTAGATATAAGGCAAAGTTGAAGAAATTCAAGGCAGGAGGAATGCAAGAAAATAGATATTGGGATTGAGTGTAGTTTTTTAGAATATAGAATATAGATGTTCTAAAAACAAAAATTAAAAGCATTGAGATATTTGGACTGTTAAGGTTGGGCAATGCAAAACAGTTGCTGAAACATGGCTTGACCAAGGTGACAATGTGGGTTTGGATGATTTTATGTTATTAGGAAAGTGTGGGTTAAGGAAAAGTAATAAGGGTAGAGATTCTGGTGGTATAGGTGTAGTTGTGAGGAAAATTATCAAAGTTAAGGTGTGTGAGATGTTGATGAAGGAAGATAATTGATTGATGTGGGTAAAAATAAACAAGACAAAAGGAGTAAACAAATAAAGTGTTGAGTGTGGTATACAACCCACCTATGTTATCTGAATTTTATAATAATAATTTATTTGCTGAGCTTAATGAAGGGGTAGATATAAGGAGAAAGTATATTAATGTGAAGTTTATTATAATGGGGGATTTCAATGCTAAGGTGGGAGAAAATCAAATAAGATCTGTTAAAGAAGAAGAAGGAGGAGGAGAAGGAGGCGGCGGCAGAGGAGGAGGAGAAGGAAAAGTAGAAGAAGAAATGAACTTTTGTGAAAATAACAATTTTACAATGTGTAATGGTATTAAGGGAGCAGATTTGGGTAGTGAATTTACATTTATGAATGTAAATGGTCAAGGTGCGGTTGATTATTTGTTGTATAGTAAACGGATGGGTGAAAAAATGTGATTTTAGAGTAATTAGTAGTTGTCATTTTTCTTTATAAATCTAGGGGGAAAGTAGTAGAAGTGATGAGATATTAGGTAGATTTAAGTGGAGAGATGGTTAAGTGACTTTATTGGCAAGGATTAAGATCAATAGATAACCAGTTGATAAAATTTGAACTAGAGGAGGCTCTGAGGATAGTAGATGTAGAGGGGGCAGTGAAGGGATTGGAATTAATTGTAAAAAGAGCTGATACGAAGATGGAAGTGAAACAAAAAGGAGGCAAATGGTGCATACATTGGTTTGATGAAGAATGCTTGGAGGCTAGAAAAGAATTATTTCGAGATTTAGCCAGATAGAGAAGAACAGAGTATGAAAGGGATAGGCATTACTTTTGTTAAAGAAAATAAATATTTACTAGAGAGATGGAAGGAAGAATGGCAACAAAAAATTAATGATAGATTAAAAAGAAAATGCAAAATAAAAAAATAAAAATATATAGGCTATTATGAAGAGTGTTTATAAGAAAAATACAATAGGAAATGAGATTACACCAACTGAATGGAGAAAGTATTTTGCAAGCTTGGTTGGTGTAAGGATTGTTAAAAGTGAGGTGTTGATGTTTAATAAAACAGTAGAAAGAGTTGAATGTTTAGAGAAGGAAATTACTGGTAGTGAGATTGAATATCAAATTAAAATTTTGAAAATGAATAAGGCAGCTGGTATAGATGGGATTCCAGGGAATTTTGGAAAATGTTCTATAAGTTGAGTGGTGATTGAAGCATATTAAAAAAATTGTTTAATAAGGTTAAAAAGAGCAAGGTAGTGCCTGAAAATTGGAGAATAAGTATAGTGGTACCATTGTTTAAAGGAAAAGGTGATTTGAATAATTCAGGGAATTATAGAGGAATTAGTTTATTGCTTTTAGGTAAAATTTACACAGGCATATTGACTCATAGATTACAGGAATAGTTAGAGGTAGAAGGGAAGTTGTGGGAATTTCAGGCAGAAGGACTGTTGATAACATAATGATAATTCAAACTATAGTAAACAAGCACCTAAGAAACAAAAGAACTATATGTTCTTTGCAAATTTTGAAAAGGCATTTGATAAAATAAGAGATATACTTGTACATAAAACGAGGTGTAAAGGAGTAAGTAGAGAGTTTATTGCAGAGGTTCCAAAGTTGTATGATGGAGTTAAGTTTCGTGTTAAGTATACAAGAAGAGGGATTACAGAGATGATGGAACAAATGGTTGGTTTGCGACAAGGGTGTAAGTTGAGTTCAGTTTGTTTAATTTGTTTATTGATATTATGGAACAAATTTTAAAGAGGAATTCACACTGTCCAGTTGTTGGAAAGAAATACCACTCTTACTGTGATGATTTAATGGTAGGTGCAACAACAGAATTTGACTGCAATGAGCTATAAATGAGATAAGTAGAGTTTGTGCAGAATATGAATTAGGAGTAAATGTTTGGAAATCAAAAATAGCAGTGTTTAAGAAAGGGAGTAAATTAAGAATGGATGAGAAATGGTTCTTGAATGGGGAGCTATTGGCATAATGGAAGTGGTTAAAGAATTTGATTATTTAGGGGTGGGGTTTTCAAGTAGTGGAGGGTGGGAACCACAAGGGAAGAATGTTGTTATTAAAGGTAAAGTAGCCTTGAGAGCAATTAGAATATGTTTGAAGAAAATTTCAAATATGTCAATAAATTGGTTGGAGAAATTGTATGAAGTGGTAGTGGAATCAAAAATGTTATATACACTAGAAGTATGAGGAACTTCAAAAATGATTGAAAACTGATTTAATTCCTAGCATATTTTATAAAGAAGTATTGGTATTGCTTAAATCTTCATTGAAAGGAGTAGCTTTAGCAGAGTTAGGGAGGGTAGGGAGGAAGGGTTTGGTGGTGGAGAGAATTTTAAAATATTGGCACAGGATTATGAAATTAGGCGACCACAATGTCCTAAAAGAGTGCATGAAATATCAAAGGGAACTAATGAGAGATAACAACTGGATGAGGAAGTGGGGGAAATATTGCAAGAAATTGGGATGGGGGAGCTTTGGGAATTTAGAGTTAAATCTAAAGTAAGGCAAAGAATTGAAGATATAGAGAGGCAAAAGATTTGGGTTAGTTTTAGAGATAAGAGATCTTTAAAATTGAACAGAATAATTAAAAAGAAGTGGGGAAGAGAGAAATATGTAGATTATTGTGATAAGTTTGGGAGGGAAGGACTGGCCTGGTTGCGAGCAGGAGCAGGGTTTCAGAGGAGATTTTGGGGAAGGGCATGTTAAGTGTAAAGAACCTGAAGGAATATTTCATTGTTTGTAAGGGTGTGAAGGGTTAAGAGATGGAGAGAGGATGTGTGGCAAGCAAAATGGGATAAATTACAGAAATAATGTATGGCACAGGATGTTGACTGATATGGAGACAAAGAGAAATAAAATAATAGGGAAATATTTAGGAAAAGTAATGGAGAAATGGATTAGAACAGTTAAGAAAGATGAGAGAATTGGGGTATGATTGAAAAATTGTGCTAATAAGGGAAATGCAAGAAGTGGGGGGTTTCGTTATGCAAATGACCTGAGAGTTGTGTGTAATGAGGCCTCATATTGCTGTATGAGGTTAAGTATGTTAATATGTTAAATATTCATAAATGATTACAAAAAAATTGGTAAATAATAATGTTTGTTTTGTTTGTATATATTTAAGAATATTGTTTGTAACCAAACCTGAGTCTTCAGGAAATTCCAGTGAATAATCACTGATGAGCCAAAAACCAAGGTATGATGGGTACTGAATTGAAAATTATTAACTGTTTATGTAGAAATGTCATTGGTAAATAAATTCAAATTCAAATCTAAAATATATATACCATCATACAAATAAATTTATCTGCTAAATATAATTTCATTGTGGCAAAAGGATAAAACTCTATTAGGGATAGGAGATCATTGTTACCTCTCAGAAGACCACTGTCACTAAAGTGACTGCTGAGCTCCATATGCATCCAGGAATACAATGTCAACTAAAACAGTATGTGGAGTTGCTGACAGCATGTGGGAGGAGACAGACATACTTACCAGAGCTCTCCTCGAGAAAGAGAAAATGGGCATGAACTTAGAGTCATATCAGTCAAGAATTGGGTTATTTAACAGGTTGAAAACAGAATGATAGCTTACCTGTTTTATTATGGTATAGGTTAATTTTGACAATGCTGTTGGTGAGAGCAGGAGTCAGTTAAATCCAGGACAGGAAATGAACCAGATTCTGGGATGCTTAAAACCATCACTGAAAACCTAAATGATTTAAAAGCAATGAAAAAAAGAATGGATGACAAAATTAGTAAAAGAATAGGAGGAGTCGAGGAAACCATGATAAATTTGGTAGGACAATTACAAGCAGGAATAACAGGATGCAAAAGAAGGGTGATTGATTTAGAAAGAGCTGAAAATAAGAAGAGGAAAATCAATATTATCTTATTTGAAGTTGAAGAATCAAGAGATAAATGGACATGGCAACTGGTAGAAGAAATTCTTGCAGAAAAGTTAAGCCTACAACTAGTGGGCGGGGAAATCATGGATGTGTTTAGAATTGGAAGAATGAGGTCAAATCCAAGACCAGGGATAGTGAAACTTGCTACTATGAAATTTAAATAGACAATTTTAGCAAATGCAAAAAAGTTAAAAGGATCCCTTATATTTATTGAAAATGACTTGGAAAGGAAGACAGAGAACTGAGAGGTGTTCTTCTAAGAGAAATGAAAAAAAGCCAGAACAGAGGAGAAACAGGCATATGTGAGAGGACTCTATTTATGGATAGATGATAGAAAGCAGAAAAAAGTCAGTGGAAAGTAGGGCAGAAACCTGGCATGCAAGAGTTAAAATTGGCATCACAGTCACCGGTAAGAAGTGAACACATAGTAGAAGTGGAAAGAAGAGATGGCAACAGTGTAAGAGAGGAGGGAGGAGGAGCAATCCAATGATGTCACCAACCAGGTATGTGTCACCTGAGAGTCACATGATTGTAGATAAATATAGGGAGACCTTGGGAGCAACTGCCGAGCTGGAAATGTGGAGGGAAACAAGCTTAAGTATTGTCTTCTCCAAGCAGAAGTATAATGGAAGTTAAGAGAGGAACAAGACATGAACAGGATGACCAGGGGCAGAGCTAAGTTGCATGAATTTAGATTTAAGAGAAAGAGATCAGCATACAGGGAGTTGGTGGTTATATGCTGGAACGTTGAAGGTTAATTAGAAAGGTGTCAAATGCGAAAACAATGTTGTTGTTTTTGTTTTTGTTGTTGTTGTTGTTGTTGTTGTTTTTTTTTTTTTTTTTTTTTTTTTTTTTTTTAATGCCACTGCAGTTAGTTATGGTGTGTGATGTACTGGTGATAGTGGAATCATGGCTAGAAAGAGATATAACTGTTGAGCTTAATGACTTCAAGTTCTATGCTAAAGCCGGTGCTAAGAAGAAAGTTAAAAGCTATTGTCAGGGGGAATTGGTGTGTTTGTAAGACAAAGTTTGCCATTGAAAGTGTTTAACTATTTAGGGAATAATTCAGTACTATGGTGTGAAGTAAGTCAAACATGTGAAAGTGAAAAAGTGTATTTAGCAATAGTATATAACCCACCAAATACTTCTGAGTTCTATAACACAGATTTGTTCCATAAAACAAAGGAAAGGACATGGAGGTACTGCAAAATAAATATTGATACAAAAATTTATTATAACAGGTGGTTTTAATGCAAGAATAGGGGATGGTTTGGTACATTTTGTTGATCTAGAAAATGATGCTGGGAAAGAAGACAGGTTGGAAAGGGTTAAGTTAAGATAAAATATATAATAAAGACAGAAATAAGTTATTGAATTTTTGGGATGAACGTAATCTGGTGATTTGTAATGGTATAGAGGGAAAGATTCTAGGGGCGAGTTTACTTTTGTATATAATAATGGTCAAAGTATTGTTGTATGTTACTTACACTAGAATTTGATAGATTTCCAGGTTATGGATTTAATATATGCTAGCAGTCATTTCCCATTAAAAGGGAAATTTCAAAACCAGTTTAGGAATATGGTGCAAGTTAAGAAATGGAGCGATGAGAGGGCACCAGGTTTCATAAGAGAGTTAGGAGTTAATTTTAGATCATTTAAGCTCAATGTAGAAGCTCTAATGAAGGTAGGGAAAATAGGGGAAATAATGGAGATTTTAGAGAGGTTGGTTAAACAAGCAGGGGTTAAGATGAGAGTGAGAGAAATGGATAACAAGATACAGAATAATGAATGTAGAATTGGTAAAAGGAGAGTTGAGAAAATGGAGACAAACTGGGGAAAAGGCAGAAAAAGAGAACTTTATGATTGAAAGGCTGGGATATAAATCCCTCATGTAGGCAAATGAGAAAGAATGGGGTCAGAATATTAGTAAGAAAATACAGGAGGCAATGAGGACAAATGACAATAAAACAATGTGGATGATAATTAAGAGACTATATATAAAAGTAGAGTAAATGAGAATAATATCAATGCTGAGGAATGGTGTTTATATTTTAAAAGCATTTTAGGGACAGAGGAGGTATTCCATCAGGCGGGTTGGATAGTGGGAAAAAATATATTAAATGTAGATAATTTGGATAGACAGATTGATATAAATGAAATGAAGGAACAAATAAAAAGAAATAAAGCTTGCACGATTGATGGGATTCTGGGGAGCATGAGGTCAGGATGATAATAGAATGAATGAATAGTGTTTAACGCTCTTTTTTTGCTACAGAGGCACCACAGGAGATGGACATTGATGATACAAGAGATGAAATTATATATTGGGAAAGGATTTATTTTTAAGGAAGGAAACGTTCCAGGCCTAAGTTTAGGGTGCCTCCCCAGCATTTTCCATGTATGAAGACTGAGGAAAACATTGAAAAAATCTCAGTCAGGGAGGACGGTCCTGGCGGGATTCGAACCTCAGACCTCCCGCTCACGAGTCCGTGTCTTAACCACCTTGGCCACCCGTGGCGGTATGATAATAGAGGTATGTTATTGGCACAGATATTTAATTCAATATATGAAGGGGCTGAAGTTCCCAAAGGTTGGAGAACAGCGATTGTAGTACCTACTCGTATATTTATAGGAAAAGGTGATATAAACAAATCAGCTAATTACAGAGGAATTAAACTATTATCAGTCTTAGGTATGCTATAAATGGGCGTTCTGGCAAAAAGGTTTCAAAATTGGGCAGAGCAGGAAAGTAAATTATCTGAGTTCCAAGCAGGCTTCAGGAAAAATAAGAGCACAGTGGATAATGTCTTCATTATTAATATAATGGTAGAGAAATATCTAGGCCAAAAAGAGGGAGACTACATATGTTGTTTGTGGATTTTGAAAAGGCATTTGATATATTAACTGCAAGGCATTGTGGTCAAAATTCAATGGGATGGGAGTTGATGATAAGCATTATAAAAGCATTACAAAATTTATACAATGAAAATGAGTACTGTATTAAAATTGCCCAGGATAGGGCAACTCCAAATATTTGAACACAATAGGTCTAAGACAAGGATGTAAGTTAAGTCCCATACTGTTAAACTTATGTGTTAATGATATTTTACAAGGAGTTGGCAAAGTTAATACCAACATGCTCACAATTGAAAATGTTGAGATTCCGGCATTATTATTTGCAGACAATTTGGTAGTGGGGTCAATTACTAATATTGATCTAGTGAAATCAGACAAAATAATTGCTAAATTTTGTAAGAAGTGGGAACTAAGAATAAATGTTGGAAAATAAAAAATCATGGTATTTAAGAATGGAAACAAGTTACTCAAGAATGAGAAATGGTATTGGGAAGGGGCAGAAATTGAGGTGGTTAATAAAGTTGACTTTTTGAATATTAGGCTTAACAAAAATGGAGGGTGGGGGGAACAAAAAAGAAAGGTTCTAATAAAAGGTAGGCTGGTTTTGAAAGCTATTACTGCCTGTAGGTATAAAGTACCAGGAAGGCATATAAAGTGGTTGGAGAAAATATATACACTAGTAGTAGAGTCTAAAATGATGTTTGGGGTAGTGATGAGGGATGGCTAAATGTATACTTGATTCACAGGAATTTCTGCAAACAAATTATGGGCCTACCAAAAAGCTAACTAAACAGGGTTACACAAACTGAATTAGGTAGAGTAGGGAGTAAAGGAAAAATAATGGCAAGAACTCTGAAATATTGGTGTATCAAAAGTGCAGAAAATTTTAGCTACCTGGAACTTAATGACTGCCCATAACCATGTGCAAGTTTAATTGAGCTGCATAAATACCCAAATTTGGAAATGAGATGGACAGAGAGAGAGAAAAAAAATTTAAATATACAGAAGGAAGCAGCTTCATATATGATTCTTAGCTTGCACAAAAATTTTTGTCAAGGTTATTTTCAGCAGTGACTCTTTATTTGCCTTCAACTACTGCTACCAAAAGCATTACAATTTGTATGTGTCAGATCTCAGTGTGAAAATGAATGAAAATAAGTTTTTATTAAATTAAAACAATTTTGGGTCATTATACTAACAATTATAATTTTATTTTCTTTACCCTCTTTAAATGTAAAACTTCTTGTTAAAAATTTGAATCTACTTACATGCCAGAAATAAAGCCTATTGGAGAAAAAAAGTAAAACAAATGAAACGCAGAAGTGCCTTTATTATAAGCTTACTAGGCTTTGTAGTTTTGGTGTATAGATACTTTTCACTCCTGACTAGTTGTAAAAATTATTGTGGTAATCATTATTTCCTATCTTTGCCCTTTTGGATAATGCTACTTGTACCACTGTAAATGCACTTTCCAGCTCTTTTAATAATTTTACACCACTTCCTTGAATTAATAATGCACAATTAATTCTTTTCCTTATTTTTTGGACCATGGCATCGCACCAGACATCCTTTATTGTGCCAAATGAAGGATGACAAATGATAACTTGACTGAATGAGTTCAGCAGACTTTATTGGGCTACGTTTCCCAATCACTCATCTAAAGAGAAAAAAAAATTCTTGAAAAAATCTGTCATAAAACTAACCAACCGGAAATCAAACCTGAGCCCACTGCTGGGAAGTGCAAATGCTACCCTAGATTATAGTGATGGTCAACCATACAGTTCCTAGCTGATCTAGCCATTTTTCCTATTTTGCATTTTGTCTCTATCTCCTTGTTCTTATATCCTTATAAAATGAGAGTACTGTTTTATGGAGAGATGTGAAATGCTAATACTTTCTCAATTTCTAAAATGACCAAACTTTTTGACAGACCAGTAATGTTACTAGCATAGTAAAGTTCATATATTTGAATATTGAATGCAAATGTAGAGTGGGAGACAGAAAATAAGTTGAGCAACATTTCATGAAACCAGGGATATAAAACCACTAATTATTGGATAGACATAATGTGATATTACATTTTTGTTAGATATGTTTATTTTTATTTTTCTGTTTTCAGATTGAAGAGAGAGCAATAAAGGAACTTTGTGCATTCTATAATGCTGATGGAGCATCAGATGAAAAAATTACAGTTCATCGAGTTCCTAAGAAAGAAATGGCAAAACCCATGTGGCAAACCACACAACATTAATGTTAAAGCAAACCTATAAAAACATTATTCTTTTTCAAATTTTGAAGACTGAAGAGAGGAAAATAATGAAAGTAAACTAATTAGATACATATTTTTATTATTATTGACAAAGTACAATAATAGTAAATGGCTGTGAAAAGAAGCTTTCCTTATTCAAATATCTGTGATTAAACTTTTGAGTGTGATTTAGCTTCAAATAGGGAGCTCTCATGCTCAAGGTGGTTAATTTTTTTCCCTCTTTCTTTCTTTCTTTCTTTCTTTCTTTCTTTCTTTCTTTCTTTCTTTCTTTCTTTTCTTTCTTTTCTTTCTTTCTTTTTTTTTTTCCTTCCTTCCCCCCTCTCTTCTCCCTTTTTTATTATATATATTTCTTTACTTTTTTTTTCTTCCCCCCATATAGTATTGTAGTTTCTTGGAACTCACTATCTCTAAAGGTAACAATTTTGTCTTTTACAAATCTTAGCAGTTGTTAACAAAATTTAAAAAAAAATAATTTTTCTCTCTAAAGACCTATCAATTTGTGCATTCAATGAAAGTTCATTATTATGTAAAATTTTATATTGCTGAAAGACTGTTCATATCTTTGCACAAGAATAATGTAAATAATGTTACTGATTTTAAGCACAAATAACTCATGTGTAGTTAATTTTATCTCTGAACACTAAGGATTCTACATTTTGTTAGAGTTATATGATTGCAGAAAAAAAATTACTTTTGTTTTATTAATAGGGATGTGATGAGTGAAAATGACTGCCTTTGAAAACATGAAAGCACGTTTATCTATTGCGTATATAAGTGGCTGTAATTGCAGTATTTTAATTGTAAGTCTATAGTTTTCTGTGAAGTATACCAGTTTTCATATTGCATCCCCTAACAAGAAGATAGCCATGTTAAAATAAAATCCAGATAGTTATACAAATGAATGACTATACTTTGTTCCTTAAGGTGGTATTGAAAATCATGTGATCTGCAATTCATACTCGTGTAATTTTTTGATGGCATATGGTAGTTGAGATGACTATAGAAGATATGTTGATGCTTGACCAATGATTATTTCATCATTTTTTGTTAATAATTATAAATTAATATTAAGTATGCTAAATTATTATTTACAGAAAACTGACTTGTAACATGTAGTTAATATATATATATACAAGGTGTTTAAAAAATGATAGTAAAAGTTTACAGGTGTAAAGTAAAAGTTAAAAGAAGCAATACAGTTTCAGTAAACATGGGTCAGCAATTGACCATTAACGAGATAATGGCATTTATTTTTTAGTTGGATCCGTCACTGAACTGAGCACTTGGATACTGTAAACCAGCAAAATACATGCTTCATATGCATGCCTCACTCTCCCCCTACCCTTCCTTTCATTGCTTGAGCCTTAATAATAAACAAAAACCAATGAATACTTCATAAGCATTTCGTACTCTCCCCTACCTTTCTCCTAATTGCTGAAATCTTAGTATTAAACAAAAGCCAATCAATTATTCTATGGTTGCTATGTACATTGCAAATGAATGTGCAAGAGGCATAACATCAATAATGTTTCATATTCAATGTCTTTGCTGGAATACTTGGTGACCTTCTAATTGGACTACATTTTCTCTCAAACAAGCTAACCAGAGAGTACTTTTTTTTTTTTTTTTTTTTCAAATTTACCAGAAATAGTTTCATTGCAACAATGCAAACATATGTGATTTATGCATGGTGGTGCACCAGCACATTTCCTTCTATGTGTGAAACAATATCTAAACAGACAATACATTGAATGGTGGTTAGGCAGAGGACCTGTGTATGGGGTTTTGCAAAAAGCCTAGTTTATGTAATGGACATCACCACACTTAAAGAAATGCAGCATCTGATTGTAGATACCTTCCACAATTGAATGACCTAGGTCTTTGCAGAGAAGATTACAGATTTTATTCAAGTGCAGTCACCATTTTGACACCTGCTGTAAAAGTCTTCATTTAATGTTCATTAACAGTATATTAGCACAAACTTCACTGTTGTTGAAACAAAAGTTTCTTTTGTGTAGTTCAATCAAACTTCTGTACTTCTGAAGCCAAAGTTATAAACTTTAGTGTCTCTTTATTTATAAATTAAATAAAATTGTTAGAGCTTTTGTTGCAATTAGCCCTCACATTGTTGGTATCCATGCCTTTATTCAATGCCAACCCCAACCAACAAAATTAATGCCATTATCTCATAAGTGGTTCATTTTCTGACACATGTTTACTGGAACTTTTTTGCATCTATTAGCTGATACTTCTTACCCTAAAATTTTACTATAATTTTTAAACACCTTTATATGCACATATAAACGTATAAGTTCTTTAGATCTGACATTGCTGTAGAGGTGGGTGATTAGAGCATTACTGATAATTCACTGAAAAGTTAGCAGGTCTGTGGGGATATCATCCTTGCAGACTACAAATGCTGTAGATTCTAAAACTGAATGATATATTGCAACAGTATTCTTTCTGTGAGAGTATTTTTTTAAATAGGGTTTAATGCCTGTTTTAACTGCAGAGGCACCACAGGTGTTGGACACTGATAATATACGAGATGGAATGGTAAACTGGAAAAGGATTTTTTTTTTAAGGTAGGAAGCGTTCCATGTCTAAATTTAGGGTACCTCCCCGGGCACTTACCATTTATGAGGACTGAGGAAAACCTGGATAAAACCTCAGTCAGGAAGGGTGGTCCTGGTAGGAATTGGACCCCAGAACTCTTGCTCACAAGGTTGTGCCTTAATGATCTGGGCCTCTTGTGACTGTTTGTGAGAGCATGTAAACTCTAATGAAATCTGATGGTTTTTGGAATCCTTGGTATTCAGTAATGAAGTCACCCTCCATCTTTTTGGTACAGTTAACAAATGTAATGTCAGAATCTGGGAACTGAAAAACCCTCAAGTCTCCTTGAAGCATATGCATAATCCCTTAAGGCGAATACATTTTGCATTTTTTTGCTGAGCTAATTCCCAATTAATAATAATAATAATAATAATAATAATAATTTCATAGCTGCATATGTTATAGTAATGGCTTCTGCCACAGTTTGAACAGAACAGTCCAGTTTCATTCTGCAACAGGATGGTGCATCCCCATATTTCACAACAAAGTCAGAAAAGAGCTCAATGACAAGACTACCAAACAGATGGATTGGTCATTGTAATCACTTCTTCATTCGGTGCCACATTCCTCAGATTTGATTTCCTGTTTCTGTGGGGGTTTGTTAAAGAGTCTTTATTTCACGTTTTGTACAGATGATGCTTTATCACAGAAGTCATTGCTGCAATTGGTGCTATGTAATGTGCTAGGCAGGAACTAGGCTAGATGTGGGCCAGGTTACCAAGGGACTCATATTAATCATTTGTGATATACAGACAAAAAACTTTTGGAATTTCTGCACTAATACCAAATTTATGTATCTAAATTGTATAAAATATGAGTTAAATTTGTTTCAAATCAGTAACATTTGTACTAACCCTGTATTGTGTTGCATTTTATGCAAGAATACTTCAGCTTTTGTCTAACATGCTATTAAATTAATAGAATGTCTGCTGCTATTAATACTGCAGCACTATTATAAGTTTTTGTTGATGAATATGCAACAAACTATTATCTATGAATAAAATATTTTGATGAAAACTTTTTCATTTACTAACTACATAGAGGTTTCACACCATTAATTAAGAAAGTCACAGCAGTCAAAGTTGTGTAAGTCACATTTCATGCATTTTGAGAAACAGGTTTTGTTAGATGCTGTATAAGAAATTATTGTTCATTTCTGTGTAATGCACATTGCAAGATTTTCCTTTTAAAATGTACATCTTAATTAAAAATTATGTATAGTAGTTTATTAGTACTTTCAAAGGGCATAAATGACTCCTTGATGAGGTGGATTGTAAGGTCTTCAAAATGTTAGTTCACAACTATTTCATATATTTACAACTTTACCATGATGGGACATAAATAATTTACATCAATGAAATTTCTTGAAATTGAAATAAATCAATATATATACTATCACAAATTATATAATTTTACTTAAAAAAAAACAAGCAAGGGAAAATTACTGATTTCATTCTTTTCTGTTATAATTGTCACTCATGTTCAATCCTCACAGTATGCAGTGGACATAACATCATTGTCCCATTATTTCACTATTATCAATTTTGGAAAATAATCATGGTGAATGGGAGGAATGTAATGTAACAGATATAGCAAGTCTGATCTCCTTTTTGGTATTTACAGGACTGTCTCCAGGAAATGAACATTTCAGAATCATATGTCCAAGTGAAGCTGACCTTCCTGATTTACCTGATAAATTATCTACAGAAAGCGTGAAAAACTGCTCAAGAGGTGAGAGAAAACTAAGTTTGGAACTGCCTCCAAAATCGTGAATTAATATTAAAAAAATGGTTTTGGGGGAATATAGCATTTAAAACAAGATCTTTCAAATAGAAATATTTACAGTTCGCTACACCCAGTAGTTTTTTACCTAAATCAGTTTTTCTTTCTGTTGTACAGCTGTTTTGGCGACTTATTTATGTCCATATTAAACAGCACACTTTGAGTCAAACATTAACCATTTATTTTATTTCTTATTAGAACATAACAGCCACAGGTGGCCGAGGTCATAAAGGCGCGGACTTGTGAGCTGGAGGTCTGGGGTTCGAATCCCACCAGGACCGTCCTCCCTGACTGAAGTTTTTTCCAGGTTTTCCTCAGTCCTCATAAATGGCAAATGCCGGGGAAGTACCTTAAACTTAGGCCTGGAACGATTCCTTAAAAATAAATTCTTTCCCAATATATCATTTCATTTCATGTATCATCAGTATCCACTGCCTGTGGTGCCTCTGTAGCAAAAATGGGCATTAAACACTGTTCATTCATTGTTAGAACATGTTCAAATTTGTAAGCAGGGGAGTATTAAAGCATATTAATTGCACATATTTCATTATGACTACCTGTTTTTGAATCACAAATCTAAGAGCATACTTTAGATCATATAAAAAAATTGAAAAATTGCGTGTAAAATAGATTTACAAATATTTAATTTCACATGTTTCCTAAGGTTCACCTTTTTTAATTCAAACATTAAACATGTATTTATTTTAATTCTTGTGGCAAAATTTCAAAAACAAGATTATTAGTTATCTTAATTTAATTACATGTTACAGTTTGCTTTTTATACATCTTCATTTGGTTCCTCCAAGCCAGGGTCAGCACTGGGAATATTATCTATTCTTAAATTTTTGTAGTAATCATGGAAAACTTTGTCGATCAGTGGTAACAGATCCAAGATGTCTTTCTTCTTTTCAGCACTTAGAGAAAGAGGACCATCATGAATCACTGGTATTAATACAGGCAACAAATTTTTTCCATGCCTTCTGATGGAAAGTTAGCAAAAATGTTCTTTCTGAGAGAAGGAATATTTGAATATTTTCCTGGACTCTTGGGTGCATTTAAGCCAATTAATTCTGTTCCAAAGGAATTTGTTACCCTTGGCATCCTTCTTCATCAGGAATGGCCTGCTGGAGCTTAAGTCTAATAAATGTTTTCCTTCCATCACAAAACTTGGAATGATTTCTTGCATTTACATGACTGTACTAGCTGGTACTACTCTTTAGGGTGGTTAATTTTCTTTCCCATTCTCTTTTTCTCCCTTTCGATGACAGCATGATCTAAATCGCATTCCATATGGGTATGTTCACTCATCAAAAACTTATGAAGAATTGCATGAATGTTGTGCCTCTTCTCAATAAGAAAGCTGAACATAACAGCCACAATACTGTTTCTGTTCTACCCTTCACAAGCATCGGAATAAAATATTATCTCTTCTACAGCTTCTGGCAACTGCAGAATGAATTCATAGAGACAAGAAGCCATTTCATTACCATCGTTTCTAGATATTGTTTCCCCTCAGGGGCCCAATTTTTTGGGTACGGGGCATAGCGACCCCGAGGCACCCGAGCTGCTCATGCACCTCCAGGCTATGCGTATTTGACTCCGTTTTATTTCGCCTCAATTTTAATGTTTATTCGTCCTACTTCCCTATTCTTCGTCTGATGGGTGCCCCCGTGTTTGACACGGTAAAAAGTGACTGGGTAACGGCGTAACTCCCAGCACTGGGTTATCATGTAGGATGGGAGCGTATCCCCTGGTAAAGGCCAGGCCCAGGTAAGGGCCATTGCATAAGGTGTTCATTTCCTGCAGGCGATTGGGTCCCTTTGTCAACCCACAGGAAGGTGTGACCCTGAGGTTACTTTGTTCAGGCCAGAGCCAGTAACCTGAGCCGGGGTGGCGCCCATGAAGCAGCCTGCCATCGGAGACAGTTGCAATGGTGGAGGATTAAATCGCTATGGTACATGATACTAATCATTTTCAAATGAAAAGAAAAAGAGTTGATGTTAAAGAAGTATGCGAGAAGTCATTTCCTCGCTACTTAGTGCTCAGTCGTACTGAAGATGGTCAGTCGTTTACGAAGGTAAATGCATTTATCATTCAGAAGGGATTAGACGCCATAGCTGGACCCGTTAAGTCCTGTTCCCGTCTGCATAACGGATCACTTTTGGTGGAGACACTTGCTTGAGCTGTCTTAAACCAACTCATTGCTCAAGGCGACGCTACTCCACGGTTATGCCATCCATATTGAGAAACATAAGACATTGAATTCGTCACGAGAAGTTGTTAACACCAATGTTCTAGACGGAATGTCCGACCCGGAAATCCAGAGTTGTCTGGAAGACCAAGGGGTCACATCTGTTTATTGTGTACAGGCAAGGAAAGAGGGGGGGAATTACAGCAGACTCGGACTCTTTTCCTCACATTTGGCAGAGTCGAATTGCCGCAGAGGATTAAGGCGGGCTACGAGTTGATAGAAGTGCGCCCATATATCCCGAGCCCGTTGCGATGTTTTCAGTCCCAACGTTTTGGACACACTCGCATATCTTGTAGGAGTTCTGTTTCCCTCTGTGGTACCTGCGGTCAGGTAAGTAACGGGGGAGCATGTCCATCCGCTCCTGTCTTCGTCAACGGCCACGGTGATCATCCAGCCTCGTCCCGCGACCGCCCTCGTTTAGAGAGTAGCGCTGTATTCAGGAAATCCGGGTAAAGGAAAAGCTCTCCTTCACTGAGTCCCAGAAGCGATACCAATCTCGCCAACCTATGGTACCTAAAACCGGTACATACAGCGCAGCAGCTTCTTTTGCGGACGCCTAGTTCTCCGAAGCGCCCTACCGTGAAGCCGAAACCGATAGTTTTTAATGCCCCTGAAATTAAGTTCAGGAGGAGTTTTACGAGAACGGATTTTTTAAAATCGTCAACTCCGGTAGAGAAGAAAAAGAGCCCTTCTCCTCCTCGGAGGTCCCGCTACCCATGATGAGAGCAAACCCGCTAGGCGGTCGACGTCACCGCCTATTCCCACATCCAATCTATTCCAGGTGTTGGAATCGGTGGATGCTTCTCAGCGGGAGAAGCGCCGAAGCCGAAGTAAACTGACAGGCTGAGGTTAGTGCTCAGCCTGTGTGTAGTTGCTGCGTCCCTACCCTGTGTTGGGCTTAACCGCAGAGACGGGATGGGGGTTGTAGGGTGATAATGCTGATTTGGTTTTGGGGTAGATGGATTGTGCAGAAAAAGCTAATCCTTGTTGAAACGGGCGGATATGTCATCCTTGGAGTTTGCATGATATGCGCATGTTGTTCACTGCGTTGTGAACAACGTGAGTATATCGTCAACTAATTTTGCTGTTGTTAATTTTCTGTTTGTTAATAATGGGGAGGGGGTTGGAATGTTTTTCCTGTCGCTAGGTTATGCCTCTTGGTTATCCGAGGTGGCCACACGCTAGGCGTGGCACCTTGAATTTGGGCTTATTCCTATTGCGACAGGGGTAGCTGCCAAATGATCGAACGAGAGCGCTCTCATGAAATGGTAATTTGGCGTAAAATTTTGTGGCCCGGCGTCTGATTTCCTCCTCGATGTATGGGAGGGAAGAATTCTCATGTAGTAGCCTAGATGGAAAGCTGCGATATACAGAATAAATGGTCCTAAGTCCTTTATTCTGTACCCTTTGCAGAAGTGCGAGCCAACCGCCGGCTGCCATACCCCAGATTTCACAGGCGTATAGCATGACAGGGATTTTTTTTTTAGTAGTGTTTAACGCCCGTTTTCACTACTGAGGCACTACAGGCGGTGGACACTGATGATACATGAAATGAAATGATAATTTGGGAAAGGTTATTTTTTTAAGGAAGGAAGCATTCCAGGCCTAAGTTTAGGTACCTCCCCGGCATTTGCCAGTTATGAAGACTGAGGAAAACCTGGAAAATACCCCAGTCAGGGAGGACGGTCCTGGCGGGATTCGAACCGCAGACCTCCCGCTCACGAGTCCGTGCCTTAACGACCTCGGCCACCCGTGGCGGTTCATGACAGGGATGACCAGGGCTTTGAAGAGGTGTAACTTCAGGTGAAATGGCATCGCCTTGGAACTGAATACAGGGTACAGTTGAGCGATTGCTCCCTGAGCCCTGTGAGCAGTCCCAGTTATGTGTTCCCGGAAGGTTAGACCTTTATCTAGATGCACCCCAAAGTAGGTTATGGAATTGTTCCATCTTATCATATGCCGTCTGTATGTTAGTGTGGGGGTGTTTGCGGGTACGCGGCGCTTTGTGAAGATTATGGCGTTGCTCTTTGCCGGGTTGATTGACATTCGTTAACGCCTACACCACCTTTCGATTAGGTGTAGTAGTCTTTGTATGGGAATGAAACCTCTGTTAAAGTTTCTATTTGTTTTGAATAGTAGGACGTCATCTGCGTATTGAGCAGTATTGACGTCTGCTGCTTGAGGGAAGTCTGACATGTATATGTTAAACAGAATTGGGGAAAGAACAGAGCCTTCGGGGATTCCGCCGCGTATCGGCCTTAGTGTCGAGTTGTTTTCCGCCACCGCTACTTTGAAAGTGCGATGCTTGAGGTATGAGTGTATAAGATGAATGTAGTTTTGGGGAAGTTCCAGGTGAATGAGTTTGTATAGGAGCCCGGCGTGCCAGGTCGAGGAGAAGGCCTTTTCTACATCCAAAGATACCGCTGGGGTTGAGGACCCCTCCTGGAAACCCAGGGCTGAGGACTCCACAACCCTCAGTAGCTGTTGGATAGTAGAGTGCCCAGGTCGGAAACCGAATTGGTGAGTGGGGATGGCTTGAATGTTTCCCAACAAGCAAAGCATACGGGCAAGAAGTAGTCTCTCAAACACTTTTGAGAGAGTAGAAAGGAGACTGATTGATCGGTAACTGGAGGGGTGAGTTGCGTCTTTGTCTGGCTTCAATATGCATATCACCCGCGCCTCCCTCCACTATCGTGCAAAGTGGCCCAGGCTGATGCACATATTGAACACTTTTGTGACAAAGAGCACAGCCTTGAAATGAAAGTGTCGGAGCATGAGGGGCGTTAGCCCATCAGATCCGGCAGCCTTTTTGGGATTGAGACGCTGGATGACGCCCTGGACTTCGTGGGGGTGAAAGATGGGAATCCTCAAGTCATCTTCATCCGGCGGCCGTCGAAAGTATCGACGGACGTCACGACGAACCAGACTTGAGAAGGTGTCGTCCTGGGGGTCGTCTCTGGGTCTGAATAGGCGTTCCAGATAGTCAGCGAGAGCATTGGCTTTGACTTGGAGGTCATATACGAGGCCTCGATTGCCATGGATTGGTCGGGAGGCTTTGTCTTTTTGGCCACGGAGGTTCTTTGCAATCCTCCACACGTCGCCATCAACCAGGTTCTGTCTTGCCATAGTGTCCTCCCACGCGAGCTTTTTGTGTTCGCGGAGGCGGGCGCTAACTTGGCGGCGCAAGGTCCTTAACAGAGCTCGATGATGTGGCGTGCGGTGACGCTGGTAGAGTCTTCGGGCGGCCCAGGAGCGACGGATGAGGAGCTCCAGGTCAAGAGGAATGACTTCTGGATGAAGAGGAGGGGAGGTGTGGATGGTGAGACTATGAGTGACTTTAGTGACTGCCAGGGAGAAGGATGAGACTGCAATTTCTGGGGAAGGGATGTCTGTGATTTTGGGGTTGGGAGGGATGATAGTGCCGAGGCAAACCTTTACGCTTTTCCAGTCAATCCCGCGGTTTGTACCTGCGACATCTTGGCTGGCAATCCTAGTGTTGATTTCGGCCAACATGGGGTTATGATCGGAATGAAGTGCGTTGATTGATGTGAGGGTGAGATGATGTGGAAAATATTTTGAGTATCGTAAAGTCGATGACAGAAGATTGTGCTCCACTTAACGGATGATGGGTGGGTTGCCAGGGGCCCTGTACTCTAAGCTGAGGGTCCTGATCGATTAAGCGAACGATTGCTTTGCCTCTGCTGTCTGCGCGGTAACTGCAATGCCAACGAGGATGTCACCCGCGAGGATCACACTGGGATGTAGGGCGAGTAGGGACTGGTAGTAAGCCACCACAAAGGCTCTGGATAGGGAGTGGTATGCAGACACTATTAGTACCTCAGTGCCACCAAGTTCCACAAAGACGGCTACGGCCTCTAGGGTTTGTAGTTGTGGGATCTGGATTGGGGGTGGACTACGTTCCTCCGGATATAGATCGCTGTGCCGCCGCCGGGGGCACTTCGGTCAGACCGGTGGTAAGTGTAGCCCGGAAGACGGGAGGTGAAGTGTTGATGGAAGTGCGTCTCGCTGACTAATAGGGCGTCTAGGGCAAACCGGGCAGCAAAATGATGAAGCTCGTCCCTCTTGTCGGCAAGGCCATTGGCGTTCCAAAATGCGAACCTAAAAGAGGTACGAGACCTAATTCTGCCCGCCATTCTGGGTCGCATGGTTGCTGTCGACAAGAAGGGCGATAGCCTCAAAAACTATCATCATCTTGCTGGAGGAGTCTGGAGCTTGACGGAATCGGGCGAGGAGCTCCTGCAACTTCCTGCCATGTGTCTGCCACAATTGTGACAGCCATTGGAGCAAGTCCAAGGTGCTTTCGCCTTGTTGAGTGCGGGAAGAGTTGGGGGTGGACCTTGGAGGCGTTCGCATCTCCTGGGTTCCCCCCTGCTGGGGAGTGCTCGACCCCTCACCAGCTGGAGTCCTCCAGGGAGGGCGCGGCTGCCTCTGAGGCTTGGGAGTTGGTTGGGGTGGAGCTTTTGAAGTCGTGTGTTTTGGTTGTTGTGTAGCCTATTTTTTAGCTTGCGACATGCGCCGAGCATCAGAGGGCTGTTCTTGTGCTGCTGCGTAGGTGTTAGCAGTGCCTGGTGTCGTGGCCTTGATGGATGTGGAGGTGGCTGCAGTGCCTGGTGTCGCTGTTGTTACAGGCGGTGCCGTGGTTGAGTTGGGTGCTGAGTTGCCCGGCTGGACCCTGCGGTTGCTGGTGTTGCTGATGATCCTCAGCCTTGTAGGGCACCTTCCATAGCACGCCACGTGGTCCCCCTTGCAGTTAGCACTAGTTGGGATCTCCGTGGGAGCGCGCTGACAGGACTCACGGGGGTGGGGGCCACCGCATCGGAGGCATCTAGGGTTCCGGGAACATAACTCACTAGAGTGGTTAAAACCCAAGCACGGTGGCATTGTGTGGGGCCGCCAGGGCGTCGTGGGGTTTCAATTTTTATGCTGAGGTAGCATATTGACGATGTCCTCCCTCTGAAGAGGTAATGGAGCAGGATGTGCCTGCTCCGAGCAAATCACCGAGCCCCACGCGATTGAAAAAAGGACGCTTGATTCGTCCTGGGCTAAGCAAAAAGTGAGGTGGTATTTTTCTTTATTTTATTTCGTTTTAACTATGGCCATACTTCCGTGGAATGTGCGTGGACTCCGTAGTCCAAGACCTGACCTAGAGTTACTTTTGCGATCGACTGAATCCCTGCTAGTGTGTCCTCAAGAGACTAAACTTCGCCCGCAAGATACTTTTACCTTACGCGGTTACTCTTCAGTGAGATTTGATCTACCTCCCGAAAATGGCACTCTCGCACATGGCGGAGTTTTAATTTTAATTAGAGACAACGTGTACAGCACTTCATTACACCTCCAGACTCTTTTACAAGCTTCTGCAGCTACAGTTCACTTCTCTGGCCTTAGTTTTTCTGTTTGCACTGTTTATTTACCTCCGTCTAGCACTATCGCCATAGTTGAGACAATCTTCTGTCTCAGCTACCGCCCCCTGTCCTACTTTTGGTGGATTTTAATGCGCGCCATCCCCAATGGGGTTCCAATACGAAGTGTGCCAGAGGTAGCATGTTGGCAGACTTTCTCGACCGCCACCATCTCATTCTGCTCACCACTGGCCAACCTACTTTTATTTCTGACAGTACTCATTGTTCTTCACATTTGGATTTAGCCTTTTGTTCTGCCTCACTGCTGTAAGTTTTACCTGGAACACCCTCTCCAGTGACCATTTTCCATGTCAGATACAAGTTCTCTCTCCACACGCACATTCTCAGCGCGCGCCAAGACGGCTTATTGAAAAGGCGAACTGGCCTCTTTTTCGATCTATGGCCGAATTTTCAGGGTGTGAATTTTCATCTATTGACGTCGTGATCGAGCACCTCCGTACGGTCATCATAACAGCCGCGGATCAGGCTATTCCCCGGTTGTCTTGTCGCCTACGACACTCTCCGGTTCCTTGGTGGACCGACGAATGCCGGTGTGCTTTGCATGCACGCCGAGGTGCTCTACGTGTTTTTCGTCGCCATCCCACTTCAGCAAACATGATGCGCTATAAACAGCTGCGCGCTAAATGCCGTCGAGTAATAAAAGATAGCAAAAAGGCGTCTTGGATTGCTATTGCTTCTTCTTTTAACCGCACAACGCCCTCATCTGTAGTTTGGGAACAACTGCGCCGCGTTCCCGGCAAACCAAGATTTACGCCTATACCCGGTCTTAGGATATCAAATCGAGTCCTCACTTCTCCGATTGATGTCACCAATATTTTAGGACGCACTTTCGCTAATGTATTGAGCTGGGCTAACTATCCTGCTGCTTTTCGCACAATTAAAGAGCAGGTTCAGTCGAAGGGCTTCTGTTTTGCCTCCGACCAGCAGAAGTGCTACAATGTCCCCTTTACCTCCAGGGAATTGGAGCATGCCCTTACGAACTCTTGACACTGTGCACCAGGACCAGATGATATTCATGATACTATGTTGCAGCATTTGTCAGCAAAAGGCAAGGCTTTTTTATTACAGACTTTTAATTTTATTTGGTGTAATGGCACGTTTCCTAGCGTTTGGCGAGTTGCCACCGTCATACTTATACCTAAGCCTGGAAAGGACCCACATCTTCCTTCCAGTTATCGTCCGATTTCCCTCACCAACTGCGTCTGCAAGGTGATGGAACGCATGATTAACGGGCGGCTTATGTGGTGGTTGGAGTTGAGGCACCTATTGACGAACGTCCAGTGCGGTTTTCGTCGTCACCGCTCATCAATCGATCATCTCGTCTCTCTTTCCACCCATATTATGCACGAATTTGTGAGAAAGTGCCGAAGTGTTGCTGTGTTTTTTTATTTAGAGAAGACTTACGATACCTTTTGGAGAGGCGGTATCCTTCGTACACTTCATGAATGGCGTATATGCGGCCGGATGTCTGCTTTATTCGGGAGTTTATGAAAGACCGGGTTTTTAAATGTTCGCGTGGGTTCAGTTTTATCATCCTGTTTTACTCAAGAGAACGGTGTACCTCAGGGCTCGGTACTTAGTTGCACACTGTTTGCCATTGTTATTAATTCCGTCACTGAGTGTTTGCCGGCAGGAATACAGTCGTCGTTGTTCGTTGACAATTTTGCCATCTATCTTTCCTCTCGGAGAACGTGTCTTTTGGAACGCCGCCTCCAATGCTGTCTCGATCGCCTTTGCGCTTGGAGTGTAAATCACGGGTTCCGTTTCTCCGCAGAGAAGACCGTCTGCATGAACTTCTGGCGCCGTAAGGAGTATCCTCCACCCTCCATCTTGGCCCAGACGCTCTTGCTTTCGCAGACGAAGTTAGATTCCTTGGCTTGTTTGACAGAAAATTATGCTGGTCATAGCATATAGCACAACTCAGAGGCAAGTGTGAACGTTCTCTTTGTATTTTACGTGTTTAATTTGCACATCCTGGGGTGCTGACCGGACTATTCTTTTACGTTTTTACCGCTCTCTCATCCGGTCCAAACTAGATTATGGCTGTGTTGTTTATGGCTCTGCGCGACCTTTTGTTCTTCGTCGCCTTAACCCCATTCATCACCGGGGCATCCGTGTTGCCATTGGTGCATTCCCAACCAGTGCTGTGTTAAGTTTATGTGCGGAGTCTGGGGAACCTCCGTTGTGTTATCGTAGGGATTTTTTACTTGTTGCTTATGGTTGTCGATTAGCTGTACAACCTTGCCATCCCACGCATGAGCCGTTTTTTTAATGTGTGTCTCGCTCCTGTTTATTGTGCTCGGTCTTTTAATCCTAGACCTCCTGTTTTCGTTTCCAGGAGCTGTTGCGGACCTTGGACGCGGAATTACCTGCTGTTTTCCTAGCCGGGGAAAATACTACTCCCCCTTGGCTTTCAGCAGAGGCCCCCATTCATCTTGGGCTTACGTCCTGTCCCAAGTCTTCGACCGCAGCACATATTATTCGATGTTCTTTTAGCGAGATCATATCTTCTTTTAATGGCTGGAATTTTATATATACCGATGGCTCGAAATCTGACACAGAAGTAGGATGTGCCTTTGTTTTTAATGGAGCTAATTTTACGTTTGGTCTTAACGTTGCGACATCTATGCTTATGGCGGAGCTTTATGCTATTTATCAGGCGAATTTATTTATTTCTGACCAGGGGCTGGGGAACAGTGTTGTTTGTTCCGATTCCTTGAGTGCCCTTTTATCCTTTAATAAGCTGTACAACTACCACCCTCTTGTACAGAAGATCCAGGATGTAGTGTTAACTCTTTTCGACGCTGGCGTCAGGGTGACACTACTATGGGTACCTGGCCATGTGGGACTCCCAGGTAATGAGGCCGCAGATGTCGCAGCTAAATCCGCCCTTTTAGACCCTACTGAGTACGAGCAACGTTTTTATTTTGGGGATTTTAAACATTCTTTACGGCGAGGCATTCTCTCGCGCTGGCGCGATGAGTGGGATTTAATATCTGCCAATAAGCTTTGGGAATGTAAATCTGCCCCTTATAACTGGTCGATTCTTCTCTTTCTGTTCGTCGCGAAGAAGTAATTTTAGCTCGTCTGAGAATTGGTTATTACTGTTTTAGTCACCGTCATCTTTTTAATGGTCAACTAGCTCCAGCTTGCCCTCACTATGACTGTCATCATCTGGCAGCTTTAAGACATAGCCTGGGTTTTCCCTCCTCTATTGAGGACTTACTTGCAGATGATGCGGGGCTGTTGAGCAAGTGCTCCGTTTTATCCGTGCTTGTGGTTTTTGGAGCAAGGTGTGAGGTTTTATCTTTTTACTCATTACGGCATTTTTAGACCATTTTCAGAATCTTGTTATTTCAACTTTTGCTGAATCGTTTTAGTACCAGTCTTTAATTGTTGTGTTGCAAATTGCCCTTGTTATTTGTTTTGGGGTTTTATTGTTACCATTTTAGACTTTTATAGGACTGATTTGTTTTCAGCTCTTGCTGATTTGTTTTACTACCAGTTTTTATTTGTTGTAGTCAATATTACCCTTGTTGTTTGTTTTGGGGTTTTATTGATACAATTTTGGACCATTACAAGACTGTTGTGTTTTCCGATCTTGCAGCTATGTTTTAGTAACAGTTTTTTGTTTTTGGAACTTTTTACCCTTGTTATTTGTTATGGGGTGATATTTTATTGCACAACGTGCTACTGTTAATTAACTTATGCACTGTATTTCAGGCTTCTCCCAACAAAGTGTTGATTTCCATTTTCAGTATATCACATTGATATACTTGTGTCTTGTTTTGGCTTCTTGAATATTAGGTCAAGATGATAAAAGCATCTGGAATAAATTTTCAATGAGACAGGGTTTTCTGTACATTCCTTATACAAATCATATATCTTTGATAGACAAAAATCGGATGACAGAAACTGCTTAGAGAGGCTGTTTTGTCAATAATGACTCTCATAGCTAGGGAATGAGAGAATGTGAGCTTTTACCATCTGAAATTTTTCCTGAGCTGTTTTATTTGCAAGAAAAGATCTTCCTGTACCATCAGGTGCAATTATTATTCCAGTAAGTAAATTTTTTGGCTGCACATTAATAAATTCAGGTATTTCACCAAATGTTCTGCTAAAGCATTTCCTGTAGATTGGGTGGTTGTTGTTATTAATAAATATTCTCATATTTACAAACAGCTTCCCTTAATTTAGTGCTGTCTTCAACCACACAATGCATTTTTGGTTTACTTATCATTATTAAAGAAGTTCTGTACCTAATCCTGTTATCATGGTTACCAATAGCCCAATAATCTTCCAAACATTTTTTTACGGCCTTCCTCCTCAAACTTTTCCAAGTATATCTTTCGACATGGTTTAAGAGGAAGCATTTCCCTTGCTTTCTTTTGTTCCCCCTTTTTCTAATATATAGGATTTACTTTTATTTTGGAGTTCCTTGTTAACTTCTCTGTCCTTCCGGCTCCTTTTCCTCTGAAATGGACTACTTGTTTCACGATTTTCAGCCTGGTGTTTTCCATTATTACTCGGTATCTGGTATTTTCCATAGTTTCATTTCCATGACTCCATTCCATTTCCATTCTCAGTTGCAGTGTAGCATTGAAGGATTTTGATTTTTCTTATAAACTTCTGTTGTTCTGGTTGATAGTCCGGATCTTTCAATCTGTCATCAGAATCAAAATCTGCAAGTGCATCATTTTCGTTTGAATCCACTCCATACTCATCTTGATGATCTTCATGGTAGAGTTGCAAAGTGAAATGAGGAGGAAAGTAAAAAGAAGGTTGCAGTGGTTGTGAGAAAAAATCTCCATAGAATACATTTTTGGCTGTTTAAGACAAATTAGCAAGTTTCCTATTCTTGTTCATGAATACTAGTGCTGTACTAGCAGTAGGTAAAAATTACCAAGAAAGTTCATACATAAGTTACACCCATAATACATAGTTACAAAAAAAATTCCTGCTCTAAAAAGGGGGATGAAGAAAAGGATAAACATTTTTTGTGGGTTGGGTGGGTTTTTAGCCCACAAGGCAATGTTTCCCTGTAGTTGGAACACTGAAATGGAATTTTCTACATCACAGTAGGTCATACATGTGACTATGCTAGCATATTATATTTTCTAATTAAAACTTATTTTACTACACTTTTTTAACATCGCCCATTCCTGTCTTTACATTCAGTGATTTTTCAAATTTCAGTAGTTGATTTTAAATGGTTTTGTTATTTTAATTTCAAAGCTCCAATTCTTTTTCATATTGCCAATGAACAGCATAATTATTGTATAACATTTAATGCAAAACAATTTTTAAATTATGAATATGTTGTTTTAATCTCATTAAAAAGAAGTGAAAAGAGCCTTGCTTACCACTATCTTGGTGATCGTTTTCTTGCTGAAGTACAGTCATCATTTTCTTAGCACACTCCTCAGAACTACCACTACTTTAAATTTGTTGCACAGCGAGCTCAACTAGAAAATGTGCATGATGTGATATTTTGAATGCCTGAACATCTTTGCTTCTGCTTTCTGTATGGCAACAACAAAGTTGAGTATAAAAAGGCATGGTAATCAGATGGCAGGCTGTATGCATTGTTAACTGCATGATTTGGCAGGCTCCTGTATTGTGGAAAAGTCGAACTATTGGCCTCCATGCCAAAACAGAGAAAATGACAACAGCTTTTCATAAAATTGTAATGTAGATTATTGCCACTTATTTGTTTATGGGTATTGCTCTTAACATTAATAGTGCCAAAAGTGGTTTTCATTGCAAAAAAGTACTGCCTATGGTGCCTCAGTAGTAAAATGGGCATTAAACACTAAGAGAGAGAGAGAGAGAGAGAGAAAAGTAATCACTATATTTGGTAACTTGATGCTGGCATAAAATTCCAGACATAAAAAAGAGAATCAAACAACTTAACTGCCTCTCTTATTTACTTAGGCAAAGGGAAAGGCCTGCAGTAGCTCGGTAAATCTACTTATCTGGGTTTTCACACAATCAAGAATGAAGAACAAGGAGGCATGTTTAAGTAATTGGATTTGCATGATTTTTTCCCTTCTGCATTCTTTTGATGAAAAATAAGTATAGTTAATATACCTACAATGCTACCTAAAGTTGTATTCTGCATGTTTTTTCACAGTTCAGTATCTACACAACTAATTGGAATTAGACTTGCCCAATTTGTCACAATGTGAAACTCCTCACGGAAAATAGCCAGATATCAATAACTCATTTTTGACCAAACTTACCTGGTTTTACATACTTTCCATAGATATAGAGCAGAAAGTGGGAAGTCCAGACTAAAAGGTTTCCTTGCAGTGTAGCATAAATGGTCATTTCTCACCAAACAAATTCACTTCATTTTCAGCCATAACATTGGTTAACTTTTCATATTTGTACATTTTTGTAATAGCTTGTTTAAGGTTCTGGGTGAACTAAAAGTATTCAACTGATATTTCTGTTCAATAAAAACATTTTTCTTTCTTGACTAAGATATTGTGAGGCACCAATCAGCAGGAAAATAAATAGTCTTATCTCTTGCTTATGACTGAATAGATTCATAGTCAATAATGTCAAAGCTGGTATTACTATGAAGCAATTTCAACAGAGATAAATGCAAATTGTAATTTTGATTCTGCCCCATATAAATAGCATGAACATAACAAATATATTTTTAAGTTCTAGCTTACCTTCAGAAGGGAAGTAAAGCTGTGGATTCCATGTTGTAATTTACAGCATGTTAAAAAACATCAGGACTGCAAGAAGAGGCCTCTGAGCAAAATTTATTAACCATTTCAAACCTTGAATTGAATGGAATGCAGATGCCCTGGGATGTTAAAGAGCATCTGTAAATAAAATCAAATAAAAGTTGAGGCCCTGGCTTTAATGTGTTGTTATACAGCTGCTTATGTCTTGTAAACTGTATGAAGGAATCATTTCATCCAGCAGTACATAAAGCTGAAATCAAAGACAGCTTGGTCATGACACACTAGGTTGTATAGTACACTGGAAAGATTAGAGTCTCAGGTATGTTGTAATGCAGAAAGAAACATTTTTCTTACCTCTGCCAGAATATCTTAAATATTGGTCCATTTTGGCAGAGAGGATGTTTCAAAGTCCAAGAATTAAGACCAAACAAATATGTTTGTTTACAGTTTTTTATATGACCTATTATTTTAACATTACAGAGACAATATTGTGTACTTTTATTTCTTTTGATTTCCTTCCTTTGGTTTCTAATCTTATATGCTAAATTTAGATATTAATTACATATCCATAATAATAATAATAATAACTGCTGTTAATTATCATTATTGTTTCATAATCATAATAACCATTATATCTCTCTATTCTTATTTTTTTTATTTTATTTTTGTTATTCACAGATACACTCTGCGCTTAGTGCAATAAGAGAATATGAGAGGGAGCAAGTTTATGCTGTCTTATAATTACAAAGGTTTAGAGTTTAGAGAAAAGTTATAAGTACAAAATTGGAAAGAATACTGTTGTCTAATATAGGTTATTTCACCTTTTCCAAGATTATTAACATTCTTTGCAGACATGAAGCAAAATGTGAAGATTTTAAGTCAGAATTTTTTTAATATTTATTTTTATTGACAGGTTGCATAAACTGCTGTATTTAGAAATGGAAAATAAACTTTCTCTTATGAAATTATGGAAAACTAAATAAGCAATTAGCATATTTTTTAATTTCTATTGCCGCCTTTAACTTCTATGTTCATATTGGTTCCATAGACATGTGAAACAGTTGCTGATGTTCATAGTTCATTATTTTCCTTTAAGAATTAATTTGGATTTATTACTTTGGTTTTAAACTCTGAAGCACATTCATATTCACTCTCATATGCATATTTTTTCAGAATTTATAGAGGTTCAAGAATGTAACAGATGTAAGAAAAATTCTCATGCCCAGCTGAGAATCTAACCCAGAATCTCTGGGTTTAGAAGCCAGCAGCCATTAGACCACAGAGGTTGTTCATAAAATTTTGAATAAATGCTTTAAATTATGTCTTTTTGTGTCATATTTAAACACATTTAAGTCATAAATGCATACATATTTCTAAAGTTCTAGGTCGTAGAAATCCACTCTTTACTTATAAGCCATAACTTAGCTCAGTTCATTGTTGCATACAAATGATTCGGAATAACAGCCTTGTGTATTTGCTGACATCAGTGTTGACCTTAGAATCTGGAGTGATAGTTATTCAATCTTAAATATTTTCAGGTATAAGACCCACAGTAGTTTTACAATATATGTGATGGTAATATTTCTTGTTTTTTGTTTATTTACAGTTTCTGGCATAAACAGTAATGTAATCTTTAAGCAGCCTCTCCCTTTCACAAATAAAGTCTATATTGTACTTCTAAGTCTCTTTCATTTTCGTCTTCTAACCAGATATCAGAAAGTATCTTTAAATAATATTTGAAAGTGCAAGTTGAGATCATTATCAAAAGTTCAGTGGTAAATGGGCTGTTAAACAGGTTAAATAGCTTCTTCTTTGCATATATTCCTTGTATAAAATGTATATGAGGCATGCATCAAGATGAGGGGTTAAAAGGTTTCTGTCTAGATTTTCAGCTCTATTACAATGTGACTGGTATGAGGAGAGTAATGAGATGCATTTCCATTTGATATTCTTTACTTACAGATTTTATCCCCCCTAATTCCAGGGGAATTAGCTTGTTATCTGTACTAGGTCAGTTATACACAGGGGTCTTAGCAGAAAGAGTGCAAATGCGGGCGGAAGAAAGGAATAAACTATCAAAATTTCAGTCAGGGTTTAGGAAGATAAGAGAATGATTGATAATATCTTTGTTATTTACGGATTTTGAAAAAGCTTTTGACACAATAAACAGGGAAGCATTATGGTAAAATTGAGTAAAAGGGGAATGATAGGTTCATAAAGTATTACAAAGAATATATACTGATAATGGGTTTTGTATAAAAATGTCAAGTAGCAAAGTAATTCAAGTTATTCCAAACAATATAGGGTTAAGGCAATGTTGTAAATTAAGTCTTGTACTATTCAATTTGTTCATTGATAATATCCTAGAGGCAATTAATGCAGTAGATATTCATGTTCCAAAAATTAATAATAATGCAATACCTGGATTTGTTATTCACAGATTGAGCTTGTTGTAGGATCAATATCTAATGTGAGATTAATCAAATCAATTGAAGCAAGAGATAATATTTGCAAAAAGTGGAATTTGTGCATTAATCTAAGCAAATCAAAAATTTCAGTTTTTAAAAAGGGCAACAAGTTAAGCAAATGGTGTTGGCAAAGAAGAAAAATGGAGATGATTAACAAATTTGATTACTTAGAAGTAAGATTAAATAGTAACTAGACCTTAAAGGTAAGATGGAGTGATCAAAAATGATACTAGCTAAAGGGAGGCTTTCTATGAAAGCTATAAAGGCATGTTTAGATAAAATATCAGGGTTGTAAGTAATTTGGTTAGAGAGAGCATATGGGGCAGTGGTGAAGCCCAAAATGTTCTATGGAGTAGAGATTTTGGGTTTGAGGAAGGGTGGGTTAATGTGAATTTAATACACAGAAACTTCACAAGGCTTACCAAGAGTCCTGCCAAATGGCATTGCTCAAGTAGAACTAGGATGAATAGGTAGTAAAGGGAAAATGGAGAGAATATTGAAATATTGGTTTAGAATTAGAAATTCAGATGAACATAGTGTTTTATATCATTGTTTGGTAGGTAACAAAGACTTTAGTAAGCAAGGCAACAGAGAAAGTGTAGAGTGTGAGGGGTTAGATTGAAAGAGTTGGAAGGGCCCTATAACTCTGTAACCACACTGTTTGGGTATATTGGGCCCCAGGAAATATAGCATACAGATTTTATTTAAAGGTATTCTACTTTCTCATTTGATCCAGGCTGCTTACCCATTTTCAATCTTTTATAGCTCTTTTCATCCTCCGATTTGATTTGAAAGTTTGAAGGAAATAAATTTTTTATACTTTTAACACCAGTCTCTTCAACTTAATTGTAAAACTAATTGCTTCTTGATTTTGCTACACTAGATCTAACTTTAGAACTCATTTGCTTAATCAACCCACACAAGATTTATGAGAAGAAAAAGGAATCCAATTTTCAGAATGTTTTAGATATGTGCCTGTGTGATTCTTATCTTCTCTGTAAATGTATTCCTAAAATGGCAGACTGTATTACTGAGTTTCTTCTCATGTCCTTTTCATAGTTCTTTATTCATGCTATAGTTTCTATTTACCTTCCACTCTTCTTTCTTACTTCCATAATTTTGCTGCTTTGTACTTCATTTTTGGCATTTCATTAACCTCCTCTTCTGTAAACAAATGAAACTGTATGTTGTACAGATACATTTTTAAGGGCATACATAAATTGTTTCATTATTTATCTATATTTCATTCATTGAGATTATTTACTTATTTAAATTTGAATATAATAAGTATTGTGTTCATGGTATTACATCTAAATAATGATTGCCATAAATCTATTGAACTTATGTGAGTATTCCACCTCAGATTTTAAATATTTATTATCATTAGATACTGTATTGCTTTGTTCTTATCCTAACAGAGAGCTACAGCTGATCTTTTAGGATAAGAACAAAAGTAGAAGTTAATGTAATTTTTTTCATTTCACAGATATTAATTCAAGACTTAACTCATATTGACTTAACCCCCTCAGCTATTGATTCCAATTTGCTGCTACAAGATGGAGCACGCATATAACCTGCACTGCAGTAGCTCAATCAGTAAAGTTACTGAATGACTCAGGCTCATTATGGATAATAGTAGACAAGTTAACCGTACATACCCTGCCCAGAAATGAAATATGAGTAAATCAAGCTTCTGTCTAAATAAATACTCAATAGTTAAATTTATTGAAAGCATTTTAAATAATATTGCATACATCCTGTAAATCAAATACTGGGAATCCAACTAGCATGTAAATGTCCATTTTAGTTTTCAATAGACTGAAATTTTCGTGCGTAGTACAGTTGAATCTGTCAGTGTTAAGAGAATATATCAAAATACTAATGGTATGAGAAAAGCACAAAAACCTATCTTAATAATGTTATGAAATATTTCCCCCCACTTGAGTGTGTAGAGGAGGCTAGTTTGCAGTTACTAATAAGGTAATGAAGGTCATATATAGAGGATAGGTCTATAAGTTTCCGGCCTCGCCGATAAGGATCATCACCTTCACAAAATCCTTATCTGGTATGTAAATGTCGGTCCTGGTGGTGTAGTGGTAATCATACTTGCCTCCTAGACCCAAGATCGTGGGTTCAATCCCGGCCAGGGCCGATGGATATTTCCGGACGTAAAAATTCTAAGTATGGTTTCCTTCGGAAGGGAAGTAAAGACGTGGGTCCCGTGTCGTGCATTTACGGCACGATAAAGAAACTTAAGCTTGAAAAATGAGGCCTCTGAGCAAAATTTGTCGGCCGTTTCTGCCCTGATTTGAATGGGACACTGATGACCTGAGATGTTAAAGAGCGTCCGTAAATAAACAAATCAAAATGGTAAATAAACGTTGCCGCTGTAACTGTTGCTCCACTGTGTTCAGTTGCTCAGATATAGTTGCATAAAGAAGGCTATGTGTAGAAGATTGTGACGTGTTCAGAATGGAGTAACGAGTTGTTATTAAGTTCTTCACAAAAGAAAGATTTATTCCAATTGAAATTAAATAGCGATTGGACGGTGTATATGGGAAAGCATCTCCCTCATATTCTACTTTTTCAGGTAATGGGTCGAGTAAGCATTGAAGACGAAAAACGTGCAGGTCGGCCCTTGGAAGTGCTCACTCCTGAAAACATCGCTCTTGTGGAAGGAGAAATTATGGAAGACCGGCTACTCAAAGTTACAGAAATAGCAGCAAGATTGGTCCTTTCTAAAACTACAGTCTTTTGATTTATTCATGAACATTTAAACATGAATAAGGTTAGTTCAAGATGGTTGCTTAGACTTCTTTCCTTGGTCCAAAAGCAGTAACGAGTAATCTGTTGTCAGGCATTTTTGCAGCTCTGCCGTGGCAACGAGAGAAAAGCTCTGCAAACCATTGTTGCAGGAGATGAAACTATGGTCCTCTACTATGATCCCTTGTTCACAAAAGAGAATCAATTGAATGGCGTAAACCCGGCGAAGCACCGCCTCTAAAGTATAATGTCACCCGGTCAACCAAGAAGAACATGGCCACAACCTTTTGGGACTGTGAAGGAATGCTCTTCATTGACTTCAAGGAGAGAAACACCACAGTAAATGGGGGGGGTACTATGCAGGCCTACTGCATAGACTACGTGCTTCCATCAAGGAGAAAAGGCGAGGAAAACTGAGTGGTGGTGTGCGCCTTCACAATAACGCTCTGTGCACATGGTTCTTGTTGCAAAGGAAGCTGTGAAAAAATGTGGCTTCAAAAAGATCGACCATTCACCCTACAGTCCAGATCTAGCACTCGGCGACTATTTCCTCTTCTCAGAACTCAAGAAGGATCTTCGAGGAAGGAAACGTAAGTATGACGAAGAATTGATGAATGCTGTTTATGCCCAGTTTGCAGACAGGACTTCTCACTATTTTGAGGGGGGGAATTGAAATGTTAATTCAAAGATCTGAGAAGTGTATTGCAATAAAGGGTAACTATATTAAAAAGTGAAATATAAGTTTTGTTTTTAGCATACCTAGAAAATGTTAAGCCGGAAACTTATGGACCTACCCTCACATGTACATATATATCGATAACCATTTAAATTTTGCACAAAAATAATTTGTCTTTTTTTTTTCTGTTTGGAGGTGCATTCAAGTTATAATTCCTCCGATTTTTTCCCCCCACTAATCAATCACATGAAAGCTATGAAACTTGTGTCACTTCTGGACGCAATGTCCAGCCGTACACATTTTTCACAGCGTTGACGTCATGATTCAATGGCCGCTGCGAACGCTTCTGTAGGAGTCTGTTTTGACCAGTGGAAAATCGCTGATGCAATAGCAGAGCAGACTGGCGCTTCGTTTCGGGATTGAAAAACTGCATCCATGTCTTATCCATTGTCACAATCGAGAAAAAAACGTTCCCTTCATGCCATCATCACACGTCAACATTGCCTGGCAATATGCCACTCGCACGGCCTTGGGGTCGTCTGTCAACATTCGTGGCACCCACCTGGAGGACACTTTCCGCATTTTCAGGTCATCATGCAGAAATGTGTGCACAGATCCTGCGGAAATGCCATCTTTGGAGGCAATGTATTCCACACTCATTCGGCGATCCTCCAAAACAACTTTCTCCACTCGCTCGATCATGTCTTCAGGTTAGCTTGTGCGAGGCCGAGTTTGTCACATGACGAGCTGCCTTCCTTGAACTATCACACCCATGAACGTACACTAGACACATCCATGATACCATCACCACATATCTCATTCAACTGGCGATGAATTTCAATTGGTGCCAAACAATGCAAATGTAGAAAACAAATGGTTACACGCTGTCTTTGAATGAAAACGTCGCCATTTTGAAGTATCGAAACAGACCTCACTCTTGACGCTACCGCTAGAATTTTGTGTGCCATACAGTGGTGCCATCTCTGTCATGTATTGACAATGAGTACCTGCACATTTTAAAATAAACTGCATGATTCTATCTGTTTCCATTTCTGAGGGGGGGAAAAGTCAGAGTTGTTATAACTTAAATTCACCTCATAAGATCTGGGTTTTTTCTCCTCTCCTCTCCTCCTAGAAATATGAAAATTACATTACATTTGGCATCATTGGTAGCCCAAATAATGGTAATTTTTCTTCTTGTTAACTGTCCTGCAGTATTATCACTTATGCCTCTTGGGACTTAAAAGCCATTGCCAGTGTCAGTTGCCTGTTGCAGAGTAGTTATCTCCAAAAACATGTAGAGTCCACATGAGCTGTGAGTGGCTGGTCAGTTCAATGTCTGGGCTGCCTTGAAGATATCACAAACACAAAGACAGTTCACACACTTTGAGATGGACTGAAGATGAATGGTGAAATGAAAGGTGAGTCTGTAGCAGAGAAATACTAACCCAGTATTTGCCTTTATTGAAAAGACTGAGGAAAATCAGGCAGAGTCTAAGTTAGGTTAGTAAGTGGTAGGATTTGAACCTGGGATCTGAATATGAGTACCATTGTTACTTGCCTGAGCTAATCTGCTCAGTTCATGAAAATATGTGTTGAAAAATAAATATATTATTAAAGTACTATTAGGCATCATAAGTCTCTCTTTCTTACTTAATAAATCTGAAGATGAAAAAAGAGAGACATATTATGAACACCTGGCATTAAAAGTTTATTTCATTCTCCTGCTTCACCATTTCAGTCAATATTACTTTTTAATGCCTGGATTTCTTTCACATCTGAACTTGGCCATTGTTACAATGGAGAGTATTTATTTTTATTTAACTTGTTTTTTTGCAGACACACTTAAAATCTAAGGTCATCAGCATCCCATTCAATTCAGGGCATGAAATAGCCACTCATTTTTTCTCATGGAGAGTATTTATTTTTATTTAACTTGTTTTTTTGCAGACACACTTAAAATCTAAGGTCATCAGCATCCCATTCAATTCAGAGCATGAAATAGCCAATCATTTTTTCTCAGAGCCCGCTTCTTTCAAGCTTGAATTCCTTTATGTGTCGTAAATCTACGACAAGGGATCCACTGCTTTACTTCCTTTCTGAAGAAAGCCATATTTAAAATTGTTAGCCCAAATAAATTCATTGACTCTGGCATGGATTGAACCAAATTCTTAGGTCTATGAAATAATGTGATGTAGAAATCATAACAATGTTAAGGAGAAATGGTTGCTGGATCATCTTTCTTCCAAGTGCATAAACTTTCTCTGATGGGTTAGCCTCCATACAATAAAATATTTATTATACCTGTATGGAATGAAGCAGAAGGTTCTGCAGATAGTCAAAATTTAAAACTTAAAGCAATGTTTTAAACATGGAGCTTCATTGATAGACTTTCACAAACTGAACACACATCTGCTGCAGTCATCCAAAGGAATATCCAAAGTTTTCATTAAAAATATATAAATACTGTTCATAGGTAACATATTCTTTGAAGTATGAGTGCTCTTTTATGATCATTAATTTGAAAATCAAGTTTTATTTTTCCTTATACTTTTTTCCTCACAGGGCAACTTGATTCTGCACAAGCAATTATCAAATCATTTCAACTCTCTCTCTCTCTACCATGAAGAGCGAAGAAAGCTTTCTTGCAGATCAATGGTACACATTTCCCCCACACATCAAATTGTGCTCCTGAACTTCATCTTCTCTATCAGTACATGGTATAATAGATTTATTTGCTCTTGAGGTTACCTACAACATTTTGCAACACTTTGCTGAATAAGATTTTGCAAACAAATATGTTATTATGCAGTGAATGAAAAAAGACAAAATGTTAATGTATTTTATATGATAAAAATGTTTCAAAATCACCCCATTTTCATTTACAGTCTACTTATAGTTTCAACTTAAAGACATCCATTTTTTTCATGAATGAGCTATATATTACAAGCCTGTAGTTCTTAGTTATATATTTTTTTTTTGACATAAACATATTTATGTTGAAACGGTAGATTTCTACTCTATATACATCCCCAGGTAGTCACCTTAATTTTGATAGATGAAGAGGAAAATGTTTGGATATCAAAATACATTAAAATTGGTTAATTAATATTTGAAGAAAGAAGTTGAATATCAGCTCCTTCTAGACATTATACAAGGCCGTCAGTTTGGCGAGCAACAAAATCTTTCAACTGCAGAAAGGGCGGAAAAGGACCACAAAACCGTAGACTCGCTCTTTCTTGCAACAGCCCTTGTGACCATGAAACTAGTAGGTAGATACCCTTAGATATAATGTTAACAAAGGAACTTTGATTTTCACCCCTAATGAATGCTATTACGCAAGCTTCAGGTAAACAAGAAACGGAAGACCGTTGAGGTATATTTTTCGCGGTCCCTCTGGCTAGAGGTGGGGTGATAGCTTCTATTTGCGCGAAAAATATACCAACCAGAAGATTGCGTAACACAAAATTCAAACAGTTCAGCCAATAGCAACTTGGCGTGATTTTTAAATTATTGAACAAAGTCAGAAAGCGTCGGCACAAACCGACCGACCGCCCAGACACAAAACTCCCGGATTACGGAGAATCGCGGCAGTCGATAGGCAGTGGATGGACAGTTTTGATAGACTGTGGAGGTACGGCAGTTGATCTCGGTACATGGGCAGTTTTGATAAGCAGTAAAGGGACAGTTTCGTGATAGCGGAGTCGAGTGAAAGCCTGTGTTCGGCTTACGAGTGGAAAATAGCGCCAGTGATCGAAGTTCCTTGACATAACAGAACCATAGTTTATATCCATACAACCCTGAGAGTATCTTGAACATTTATTAAATACGTTTCTTATTATGACGAACTGATTGTTTCTTTTTTCTTCTTCTTCTTCTTCTTCTTCACACACGTCTACGAGACCTGGACCTATCCACTAAGTTCTTCTACCCGTGAATTGTTTTTTTTTTTTTTTTTTCCCTTACCATTCCAAAAACCCCATCCAAAAGTCTCATAAATAGCCGGAGCAGACGGAGGCGAGGAGCAACGAGAACGACAAGAAGATTTCAACACCGACAATCATCTTAAACCAACAACATTATTTCCCTCTGCATATGGCGCCCAATTAACTTCTCAGCAGCAGATCGCCCAACGCTCCTTATTTCCTTTATTTCCCTCCGCATATGACGTCCAACGTGTCCTTACTCCTTTATTTCCCTCCGCATATGGCACCCGACGTGTTAGGATTCGAATGATGGGGAGAAGAAAGTGAATTCCCTCAGGGGCCCAATTTTTTGAGTACGGGGCGTAGAGACCCCGAGGCACCCGAGCTGCTCCCACAGGTCCGCGCTCAGCGCGTTTGACTCATTTTAATTTAGCCTCCGTTTTAATTTTTATTCGTTTTACTTCCCTGTTCTTAGTGTGATGGATGCCCCCGTGTTTGACACGATAAAAAGTGAATGGGTAATGGCGTAACTCCCAGCACTGGGTGATCTTATAGGATAGGAGCGTATCCCCTGGTAAAGGCCAGGCCCGGGGAAGGGCCATTGCATGAGCGCGATTGGGTCCTTTTGTCAACCAACAGGAAGGTGTGACCCTGAGGTTACTTTGTTCAGGCCAGAACAAGTAACCTAAGCCGGGGTGGCGCCCAGGAAGGAGCCTGCCATCGGAGACGGTTTGCAATGGTGGAGGATGAATGCGCTATGGTACATGATAATAATTTTCATATTAAACGTAAAAGAGTGGATGTAAAGGAAGTGACCGAGCAGCCATTTGCTCGCTACTTGGTAATTAGTCGTACGGAGGATGGTCAGTCATTCAGCAGAGTAAATCCGTTTGTGATTCAGAAGGGTATTGATGGCATTTCTGGACCAGTGAAGATATGTGCACGTCTCCGTAACGGTTCTCTTTTGGTAGAGACACTTGGAATAGTGCAAACTAACTCATTGCTCAAGGCGACGATTGTCCACGGGTATCCGATCCGTGTAGACCCACATAGAACTGTAAATTCGTCGCGAGGAGTTATTACCACGACTGTGTTAGACGGGATGTCCGACTCGAAAATCCAGAGTTGTCTGGAAGACCAGGGAGTCATATCGGTCTATCGTGTACAGGCTAGGAAGGAAGGTGAAGCACAGCCCACCCGTACTCTCTTCCTCACCTTCAACCGGGTTGAGTTACCACAGAGGATCAAAGCTGGATATGAGGCTATTGAGGTTCGCCCATATATTCCCAATCCCATGCGATGTTTCCAAAGTCGATCTGTGCAACCTGTGGTACTGAAAGTCATGAGGGGGCTTGTGCAACTGCCCCTGTCTGCGTAAACTGTCAAGGTGACCATCCGGCTTCGTCCCGTGATTGTCCTTATTACCGCGATGAACGCTCTATCCAGGAGATCAGGGTTAAGGAGAAACTTACATTCAGTGAAGCCCGGGAGCGATTCCAATCTTGCCTACCCGTGTTGCCTAAAACCGGGACATACAGCGCTGTGGCTTCTTCTGCGGTCCAGAAGCGAACTATTAGCACGCAGACTTGCAATCTTGTTTTTCCTCGGGTGCCTTGTGCGACAACTTCCGCCAACCGTTCTGCTGAGAAGCCGAAGCCTATTGTTTTTGATGCTCCATCTATTAAGTTTAAGACCGCTTACGCCCGAACTGACTTCCTTAAATCATCCACACCAGCAACACGAAGCAGAAATCGAGCCCTTCTCCTCCTCGGAGGTCGAGCTCCCATGATGGATACGGGAGCAAGCCCGGTAGGCGGTCGTCGTCACCACCTCTTTCCACCTCCAACCGATTTCAGGTTTTGGAATCGGTTGATTTTTCTCAGCGGGAGAGCCCTCCCTCTTAGGATGTGATGGAAAAGGATGTGCCTGCTCCATCAAAACCACCGAGTCCCATGCGATTAAAAAAAGAACATCTGATCATCCTGGATCGTCCAAAAAGTAAGGTGGTTAATTTTTTATTTATTTTATATAATTTTAACAACGTCTATCCTATCATGGAATGTGCGTGGACTCCGTAGTCGAAGACCTGACTTGGAGTTACTTTTACGCTCGACTGACTCTCCGCTTGTGTGTCTCCAAGAGACCAAACTTCGCCCGCAAGATGCTTTTACTTTACGCGGTTACTCTTCGGTGAGGTTTGACCTCCCTCCCGAAGATGGCACTCCCGCTCACGGCGGAGTTTTAATTTTAATACGACATGACGTGTACAGTACTTCATTACAGCTCCAGACACATTACAGGCAGCTGCAGCTACTGTTAATTTCTCTGGCCTTAGTTTTTCAATCTGCAGTATTTACCTGCCTCCGTCTAGTACAGTCACCACAGCTGATCTAGATCATCTTTTTTCACAGCTATTACCCCCTATCCTTCTTTTGGGGGATTTCAATGTGCACCATCCTCTATGGGTTTCCACCATGGAGTGTTCAAGGGGTAGCATTTTAGCCGACTTTCTGGATCGTCACCATCTTGTACTGCTCAAAACTGATCGACCTACATTTCTTTCTGACAGCACTCGCAGAATTTCACTCTTGGACTTATCCATTTGTTCTACCTCACTCTCTGTACACTTTACTTGGAATGTCATTTCTGATTCCTATTCTAGTGATCACATTCCGTGTCAGATACATGTACTGTCTTCAAACGCACATTCACTGCGCGCGCCAAAATGTATCTTTGAACAGGCGAACTGGCCTCTCTTTCGATCTATGGCCGAATTTTCAGGATGTGAATTTCCATCTATCGACGTCGTGATCGAGCACCTTCGTACGGTCATCATCACCGCCGCAGATCAGGCTGTTCCCCGGTCGTCTTGTCACCCCAGACGCTTACCAGTTCCCTGGTGGACCGATGAATGCCGGGCTGCGTTGCGTGCACGCCGAGGTGCTCTCCGAGTTTTTCGTCGCCACCCTACTGCAGCAAATATGATTCGCTATAAACAACTGCGCGCCAAATGCCGTCCAGTCATTAAGGATAGCAAAAAGGCTTCTTGGATTGCTTTTACCTCGTCTTTTAACCGCACAACGCTTTCATCCGTAGTTTGGGAATGACTACGCGCGTTGCGGGCAAACCTAGGTTTACGCCCAAACCCGGTCTTAGGGTTTTAAATCGGGTGTTCACTACTCCGATTGATGTCGCAAATATTTTAGGACGTACTTTTGCTGATGTTTCAAGCTCGGCCAACTATCCTGCTGCTTTTCGCACAATTAAAGAGCAGGTCCAGTTGAAGGGCTTCTGTTTTGCCTCCGACCATCAGGAGTGCTACAATGTCCCCTTTACCTCCAGGGAATTGGAGCATGCCCTCTCGACACTGTGCACCAGGGCCCGATGATATTCATGTTGCTATGTTGCAGCATTTGTCAGCGGAAGGCAAAGCTTTTTTATTACGCACTTTCAATTTTATTTGGTGTAATGGCACATTTCCTAGCGCTTGGCGGTTGGCCACCGTCATTCCTATACCTAAGCCTGGAAAGGACCCACATCTTCCTTCTAGTTACCGTCCGATTTCCCATACCAGCTGCGTCTGCAAGGTGATGGAACGCATGATTAACGAGCGGCTTATGTGGTGGTTGGAGTCGAGGCATCTATTGACGAACGCTTAGTGCGGTTTTCGTCGTCACCGTTCCTCTGTCGACCATCTTGTATCTCTTTCAACCCACATAATGGATGGTTTTATTCGGAAGTGCCAAACGGTTGCCGATTTTTTGATTTGGAGAAAGCGTATGATACTTGCTGGAGAGGCGGTATCCTCCGAACGCTTCACGATTGGAACATACGTGGGCGTATGTCTGTTTTTATTCAGGAATTTATGAAAGACCGGGTTTTTAATGTTCGCGTGGGATCAGTTTTATCATCTAGTTTTATTCAAGAGAACGGTGTACCTCAGGGCTCGGTACTTAGTTGCACACTGTTTGCCATTGCTATTAACTCTATCACCGAGTGTTTACCGCCAGGAATACAATCGTCGTTATTTGTAGACGATTTTGCCATCTATCTTTCCTCTCGGAGAACTTGTCTCTTGGAACGCCGCCTCCAATGCTGTCTCGACCGCCTTTACGCTTGGAGTGTATCTCACGGGTTCCGTTTCTCCGCAGAGAAGACCGTCTGCATGAACTTGTGGCGCCACAAGGAGTATCCTCCACCTTCGCTCCATCTTGGCCCAGACGATCTCTCTTTTGCAGACGAAGTTCGGTTCCTTGACTTGGTTTTGGATGCTGGTCATCGCATATAGCACAACTCAGAGGCAAGTATGAACGTCCTCTTTGTATTTTTGTGTGTTTTAAGTGGCACATCTTGGGGAGCAGACCGGATTGTTCTTTTACGTTTTTATCGCTCTATCATCCGATCAAAACTGCATTATGGCTGTGTGGTTTACTGCTCAGCGCGACCTTCTGTGCTTCGTCGCCTTAACCCGATTCATCCGTGTTGCCATTGGAGCATTCCCAACCAGTTCTGTGTTGAGTTTATGTGCGGAGTCTGGAGAATCTCCGTTGTTTTATCGTAGGGATGTTTTACTTTCTGTTTTCGGTTGTCGACTAGCTGCGCAACCTCGTCATCCCACGAACGAGTCGTTTTTTAATGAGTCTATCGCTCCGTTTTATCTGCTCGGTCTTCTAAGCCGGCTGGCTTTCGTTTTCGGGAGATTTTACGGACGTTGGACTTCGAGTTACCTGCTTTCTTCTTAGCCGGGGAAACTTCTTCTCCCCCTTGGCTTTTAGCAGAGGCCCCCGTTCATCTTGGGCTTACGTCCTGTCCAAAATCTTCGACCGCAGCACCCATTATTCGTAGTGTTTTTAGCGAGATTGTCTCCTCTTTTAATGGCTGGAATGTTATCTTTACCGACGGCTCGAAATCTGACAAAGGAGTAGAATGTGCTTTTGTTTTTAATGCAGCAAGTTTTACCCATGGTCTTAACGTTGCGACATCGATTTTTATAGCGGAACTTTATGCTAATTATCGGGCGATTTTGTTTATTTCTGATCAGGGGCTTGGGAATACCGTTATTTGTTCTGACTCTTTGAGTGCCGTTGTAAGTTTTAGAAATCTGTACAACTACCACCCTCTTGTACAGAAGATCCAGGATATAGTGTTACCTCTTTTCGACGCTGGCGTCAGGGTGACACTATTATGGGTACCTGGACATGTGGGAATCCAGGGAAATGAGACCGCAGATGTCGCAGCTAAATCCGCTCTTTTAGTCCCTGCTAAGTTGGAGCAACGTTTTTATTTTGGGGATTTTAAACATTCATTACGGAGAGGCATTCTCTCGCGCTGACGCGATGAGTGGGATTTGCTACCCACCAATAAGCTCCGGGAATGTAAATCCGCCCCTTTTAACTGGTTCACTTCTTCTCGCGCTGTTCGTCGCGAAGAAGTGATTTTAGCTCGTCTTAGAATGGGGCATTGCCGTTTTAGTCTCTGTCACCTTTTTAATGGTCAACCCGCTCCAACTTGCCCTTACTGTGACCACCCCTTTACAGTATGTCACATTTTAATTGATTGCCTTCATCTGGCAGCTTTTAGAAATAGCCTAGGTTTGCCCTCATCTATTGAGGACTTACTTGCAGATGATGTGGTTGCTGTTGAGCGAGTGCTCCGTTCCCTCAGGGGCCCAATTTATTGGGTACGGGGCGTAGCGACCCCGAGGCACCCGAGCTGCTCCCTCAGGTCCGCGCTTAGCGCGTTTGACTCCTTTTTAGTTTGTCTCCATTTTACTTTTTACTTTTTAACCTCCCTGCTTTTAGTCTGATGGATGCCCCCGTGTTTGATACGGTTCAAAGGTGACTGGGTAAGGGCGTGACTCCCAGCACTGGGCCATCATGTAGGGCTAGAGCGTATCCCCTGGTAAAGGCCAGGCCCGGGGAGGGGCCATTACACGCGCTGTAGACTTCCTGTAGGCGATTGGGTCCCTTTGTCTATACACAGGAAGGTGTGACCCTAAGGTTACGTGTTCCAGGCCAGGGCAACTAACCTAAGCCGGGGTGGCGCCCAGGAAGCAGCCTGCCATCGGGGACAGGTGTAATGGTGGAGGATGAATCCGCTATGATGCAAGAAAATACTCAAATAAATACAAAACGTAAGAGAATGGACATAAGAGGGGTGACTGAGGTGTCTTTCCCTCGTTTCTTGATAATTAACAGAACAGAGGAAGGTCAGTCGTTTATTCAAGTGAACCCTTTCATTATTCAAAAAGGTTTGGACAGTATTTCTGGTCCTGTTAAATCGTGCACGCGCCTACGCAATGGGTCCCTATTGGTGGAAACTGTGAGTGCGTCTCAAACTACTGCGCTTCTTAAGGCAATTTTACTCCACGGTTACCCGATCCGTGTCGAGTCCCATCGTACCCTGAATTCCTCCCGAGGAGTTATAACCACTTCTATACTCGACGGTATGACGGACACTGAAATTCAGGGTTATTTAGCCGAGCAGAATGTCACCTCAGTTTATCGTGTGCAGGCAAAGAGAGATGGTGAAATGCAGCCTACGCGAACACTATTCCTCACATTCAATAGAGCTGAGTTACCAAACAAGATTAGGGCAGGGTATGAGGTAATATCAGTCCGCCCGTATGTTCCTAGCCCTTTAAGGTGTTTCCAATGTCAGCGTTTCGGTCACACCCGCCTGTCTTGTAAGAGCCCTAAATCTGTTTGTGCTACATGTGCCTTAGAAAGCCACGAGGGAGCGTGTTCATCCGCCCCTGTATGCGTGAACTGCCATGGTCCTCATCCAGCAACATCCCGCGACTGCCCTCGATTTCGAGAGGAGCGCTCTATTCAGGAAATCCGCGCTAAAGAGAAACTTTCGTTCTCTGAAGCCCGGAAACGCTATCAATCCTGTCTACCTCCTGTACCTAAGTTCGGTACGTATAGCTCCGTAGCCGCCACTGCAGTATCCCGACGGGACAATAGCACGCAAACATGTGACCTGGTCTTCACCGAAACGCCTACTCCTGCCAGTACCAAGCGCTCAACAGCACCCAAGCCAGTGGTTTTTGTCGCTGATCCAGTAAAATTCAAGACTGCCTACACACGGACTGACTTTCTAAAATCGTCCACAAATGAAGGAAAGGCTAAGAAGAAAAATCAAAGCCCCTCACCTCCTCGGAGGTCGAGCTCCCACGATTGCTCTGGGAGCAAACCCGCAAGGCGGTCACCGTCGCCGCCTCTCAACACCTCCAACCGTTTCCAGGTGCTGGAATCGGTTGACCTACCTCAGCGGGAGTGCCCTCCCTCCGAGGATTTTATGGAGCAGGAAGCGCCTGCTACTGCTAAACCACCGAGTCCCACGCGCTTAAAGAAAGGACGATTGATTCGCCCCGGTCCGACCAAAAAGTAAGGTGGTGTTTTTATTTCTTTTAACGGTTTTAATAATGTCTATCCTTTCATGGAACGTACGTGGGCTCCGCAGCCAAAGACCTGAACTAGAATTGCTTTTACGATCGACTGATGCTCTGCTTTTATGCCTCCAGGAGACCAAACTTCGTCCTCAGGATGCTTTCAATATTCGGGGTTACTCTTCGGTAAGATTCGATCTTCCCGCCGAAGACGGCGTTCCCGCGCATGGCGGAGTTTTAATATTAGTCAGGGATGACGTGCATACTTCCCCCCTGTCTCTCCAATCTAATCTACAGGCGGTTGCAACTACGGTTTCCTTTTCTGGCCTTAGTTTCACAGTCTGCAGCATTTACCTGCCTCCATCTGTTCCTGTCTCCGTGGTTGATCTGGACAACCTTCTATACCAGCTGCCACCCCCTATATTGCTTTTGGGGGACTTCAATGCGCACCATCCCTCTTGGGGATCCTCTGTAGAGTGTGCGAGGGGTAGCTTGGTGGCTGATTTTTTGGATCGCCACAATCTTATTTTACTGAATACAGGTGAGCCCACTTTTCTCTCCGACAGCACACACAGTTTTTCCCATCTGGACTTGTCTTTCTGTTCGGCTTCGCTTTCCGTACACTTTGCCTGGCACGTTCTTTCTGATTTGTACTCTAGCGACCATTTCCCCTGTGCTATTCGTATCCTGTCTTCCCAAGTTCGTCCTCAGCGCACAATGAAGTGGCTTCTAGAAAAAGCAAATTGGAGTCTCTTCCGTTCTCTGGCTGTATTTTCCGGGTGTCCCTTTCCCTCCATTGATACCATGGTCGAACACCTAAACACGATCATTGTTGCAGCCGCAAATCAGGCTATTCCCCGGTCGTCTTTCCACCCGAGACGAATCCCGGTTCCTTGGTGGACCGACGAATGCCGGGACGCATTGCGTGCACGTCGAGGTGCTTTGCGGGTTTTTCGTCGCCACCCTACGTTAGAGAATTTCATCCGTTACAAACAACTGCGCGCGAAATGCCGCCGAGTTATTAAAGACAGCAAGAGGGCGTCCTGGATTGCCTTCGCCAAATCTTTTAACCGTTTTACACCTTCATCTGTTGTTTGGAACCGACTGCGCCGAGTTGCGGGCAAACCTGGATTTACGCCCATATCTGGACTCAAGGTATCACATTGTGTACTTACTACTCCCAAGGATGTAGCAAATACCTTAGGTCGCAATTTCGCTGAGATCTCGAGCTCTGCCCAATACCCCCCTGCCTTTCGCTCTATTCAGGAGCGAGTTGATCCTAGAGGGTTTAGCTTTCCCTCAGACAACCAAGAGTGCTACAATGTCCCATTTTCGTCCAGGGAATTGGAACATGCGTTATCTGCATCTCGGCATTGCGCTCCAGGACCAGATGGCATCCATGTTGCTATGCTGCAGCATTTATCAACTGCGGGTATGCATTTTTTGCTGAAAATTTTTAACCGCATTTGGTGTGATGGCACATTTCCATGTGCTTGGCGAGTGGCGACAGTCATTCCTATCCTTAAGCCTGGAAAGGACCCACACCTTCCTTCCAGTTACCGTCCCATTTCCCTCACCAGTTGCGTGTGCAAGGTGATGGAACGAATCATTAACGGGCGGCTTATGTGGTGGTTGGAGTCGCGGCACCTACTGACGAACATCCAGTGCGGTTTCCGTCGTCATCGATGTTCCATCGACCATCTTGTGTCTCTGTCCACCCATATAATGGATGGATTTGTGAGAAAGTGCCAAACTGTTGCGGTATTTTTTGATTTGGAGAAGGCTTACGATACCTGCTGGAGGGGCGGTATCCTTCGTACGCTTAATGATTGGCTTATACGTGGTCGGATGTCTGTTTTTATTCGGGAGTTTATGATGGACCGGGTTTTTAACGTTCGCGTGGGGTCAGTTTTATCTTCTCGTTTTACTCAAGAGAACGGTGTACCGCAGGGCTCGGTACTTAGTTGTACACTGTTTGCCATCGCCATCAATTCCATAGCTGAGTGCTTACCACCGGGAATCCAATCGTCGTTATTCGTAGACGATTTTGCGATTTATCTTTCCTCCAGGAGAACCTGTCTTTTGGAACGCCGCCTCCAATGCTGTCTGGACCGCCTCTACCTTTGGAGCGTACGTAATGGGTTCCGTTTCTCCGCAGAGAAGACCGTCTGCATGAACTTCTGGCGTCATAAGGTGTATCCTTCACCATCTCTCCACCTTGGCCCAGAAGCTCTTGTTTTCGCGGACGAAGTTCGATTCCTGGGCTTAATCTTTGACAGAACATTAAGCTGGTCTTCGCATGTAGCACAGCTCAGAGGCCGGTGTGAACGTTCTCTGTGTATTTTACGGGTTTTAAGTGGCACATCCTGGGGAGCCGACCGGACTGTTCTTTTACGCTTTTATCGATCTCTAATCCGGTCCAAACTGGATTATGGCTGTATAGTATATGGCTCAGCGCGACCTTCCGTTCTTCGTCGTCTTAACTCCATTCACCACCGGGGTATCCGTGTCGCTGTTGGTGCGTTCCCCACCAGCCCTGTGTCGAGTTTATGTGCGGAGGCTGGGGAACCTCCGTTGTTTTATCGTAGGGATCTTTTACTTTCTACGTATGGTTGTCGACTGGCCACGCAACCTCGTCATCCTGCGAATGGACCGTTTTTCAATGTGTCTCTCGCCCCATTTTACGCTGCTCGGTCTTTTACTCCTAAGCCCGCTGGCTTTCGTTTCCGGGAGCTGTTAAGGACGATGGACCTGGACTTACCTGCTTTTTTCTTGGCCGGGGAAACCTTCTCTCCCCCTTGGCTCTTAGCAGAGGCCCCCGTTCATCTTGGGCTTACGGCCTGTCCTAAGTCCTCGACTGCAGCACCATTCATTCTTAGTCATTTTAACGAGATTGTCTCTTACTTTGCTGGATGTAATTTTATATATACCGACGGTTCTAAATCCGACACAGGTGTAGGATGTGCCTTTGTTTTTAATGGAGCTAGTTTTACATATGGTCTTAACGTTGCGACATCTATTTTTATGGCGGAGCTTTATGCTATATATCGGGCTATTTTATTTATTTCTGACCACGGACTGGGGAACAGTGTCATCTGTTCCGATTCTCTGAGTGCCCTTTTGTCTCTTAAATGCCTGTACACCTACCATCCTCTTGTGCAGAAAGTTCAGGATGCAGTGTCTTCGCTTCTGGCCGTTGGTGTCAGAGTCACTCTGCTATGGGTACCTGGACACGTGGGACTCCCGGGAAATGAGGCTGCGGATGTCGCAGCTAATTCCGCCATTTTAGATCCTGCAGAGTACGAGCAACGCTTTTATGTAGGGGATTTTAAACATTGTATACGTCGAGGAATTCTCTCGCGCTGGCGCGATGAGTGGGATATCATTCCCCACAATAAGCTTCGAGAAATTAAATCCACCCCTTTTCATTGGTCGACTTCTTCTCGCGCAGTCCGTCGCGAGGAAGTGATTTTAGCTCGTCTTCGAATAGGGCACTGCCGATTTAGTCACCGTCACCTTTTTAATGGTCAACCAGCTCCAGATTGCCCACTATGTGACCACCCCTTCACGGTGCGTCACATTTTACTGGAATGCCCTCATCTGGCAACTTTTAGACTTTCCCTGGGTTTGTCCTCCTCTATTGAGGAGCTACTTGCCGATGATGTGGTTGCTGTGGAACGGGTGCTCCGCTTTATCCGTGTTTGTGACTTTTGGTGCATGGTGTGAATTTTAATGGTTTTACCCATGACGGTCATTTCCGAATATTTTAGGACTTTTGTCCTTTTGTAGCCAATTTTATCCTTGTTCTCTGTTTTGAGGGGTTTCCTTGTTATATTTTTAGGCCATTATAACACTTAATATCTCAGCTCCTGTAGCTGCGTCTTGATCTGCTCTGTTGATGAAAATTTAACCCCAGTTATTAAAAGCGGGTTTTCTATTATTGCACAAAGTGCTACTGTTGCGCAGATTTCGGTGTGTCTGGGCGCTAATGACCTCGTAGTTTTGCGCCCTTTAAGCAATAATCATCATCATCATCGAGTGCTCCGTTTTATTCGTTTTAGTGGTTTTTGGAGCAAGGTGTGAGGTTTTATCTTTTTACTCATGACGGCATTTTTAGACTATTTTAGGACTGTTGTTATTTCAGCTTTTGCTGAATCTTTTTAGTACAGTCTTTGTGTTGTGTTGCATATTGCCCTGTTGTTTGTTTTGGGATTTTATTGTTACCATTTTAGACTGTTATAAGCAAGTTTGTTTTTAAAGCTCTTGCTTGCGCTTTACCACCAGTCTTTACACGTTGTTAACCTTTTTGTTTTGGGTTTTTTACTGTCTAACTTTGGGCTATTAGAATTGTTTTGTTTTTCCGTTCTTGCGGCTGAGTTTTACTACCCGCCGTTTGTTTGTTGACAAGTTTACCCTTGTTATTTGTTTTTGGTTTTTTTTTATGGTTACCTTTTGGCCCATTACAGACTTGTGTTTTCAGCCCTTTCAGCTGAGTTTTTAGTAACGGTCTAGTTTGTTGTTACGTTTATTACCCTTGTTATTTGTTTTCGGGTTTATATTTTAATGCCTAATGCCTATATTCTAATGCCTAAGGGCTACTGTGTTCATTTTCTACACAGATCTGTGTAGATTACTTATTTATTTAATTCTGGGGCATGTTTTAGTGTGTTTGGGCGCTAATGACCTTAGATGTTGTGCACCCCTTAAACCATAATCATCATCATCATCATCAAGAAAGTGAATAGGTGTGAAACTATAAGACCAAACGAAAACTCGAGGACCAGGATCGAAGCCAGAAGCAGACACCACGAGATCTACAACTCCGCAGAGGATCGAATATAGGAGCCGAAACCACGAGATCTACATCCCCACAGAGGATCGACGCCAGGAGCCCACACCACGCTCTACAACTCCGCAGAGGACTAGGAGCGATGCCAGGAGCCTACAACGCGGACGAGAAACAAAAGTCATCTCAACGCGCCCAGGTAGAGACCATTCAAATTTTTTTCTATTGTTAACACCATAGCGAACCAATTTTCCTTTTGACACACCATTTTCGAAGGTTAATATAACACTGTACAAATTGTTTCATGATATTGAGGACCCATAAATCACGTAACATTACGGAAACCAGTAATGCAAACCAACCTACAGTGTTAGATGAGTATAGCGAGGCACAAGTAGGAAGGGAAAACATGGAAGCAGTAGATATCCAAAATGATAGGGTCAGAACAAATAGTACAGGAAACAATGCCCTCTTAATTGAAAAGATGAGAATGTTAGAAATGAGGGAAAAGGAGAGAGATAGAAAGTTAGAAGAGAAGGAAAAGGAGAAAGATAAAAAGGTAAAAGAGAGGGAAAAGGAGAGAGATAGAAAGTTAGAGGAGAGAGGAATTAATGAACCAAAATTTTAAACAATTAGAAGAATCTATTATCTCACAACTAGAAAGGAAAATCGAAGAAATTAAGGGATTCCAGAAAGAAGTAGCGACAAAGCTCAAAGAAGGACAAGACATTTTGAACCAAGATGTAGGGGAGATTAAAAACGACAGCATCAATGTCCGTAAAGAATATTTTAATTTAGAAAACAGAATAGGGGATGTGAACAAGTTAGGGACGAATTAAGTTCCATTATTACCTCAAAATGCTCCGGAATCGAGGAACAAATGAATGCGAGCTGAGAAAAGTAAAAACAGTAATACAAGCTATTGACAAAACCCACGGAGAAATGAACAGGAAACTAGCTGACTTAATAGGTTGACAGAATTACTCGTGACAGCTTAGTGCAAAACTCACCAGTTCCAGTTTCTCAAACCATCTGTCAGGAATCCCAGGCTAGTGTAGGTGACCGACCTTTTTCCGAGCACCATGACGTACAATCAGCTGTGTCAGGCAGTGGGATCGCAACAGGCAACAGTTCCGCGCAAAACAGACATACACCTAACCCCAACCTACAAAACATTTCTATACCTGAAAGGAATTCCTTTCTCAACTACCCAACAGTCATGCCATATCACCCATGGTCTTCCCAAGTGATAAATGAATTCAGCCCACCAGAATTCTTCGGAGAGCGTGGAGATAATCCAATTTTTTTCTTGGGAGATTTAGAAAAATACTTCAAAATTAAACAAGTGCCGTAGGAAATGAAAATTATAATTCTCCAAAGGTGTTTGAAGGGACAAGCTTCCAGCTGGTACCAGTTAACGCTAACTGACTGTCCTTCCTACGAGCATTTTAAAATTTTATTCCTTGCTCGTTACTGGAATTCAGCACACCAAAATGTGATAAGGCTGGAATTATCAAATAGTATATTCGACCCGCACTTAGGTGTTACCATGGTGGACCATTTCCTATCACTGGCAAAACGTAGCAAAATGCTCGAGCCGCCAATGAGCGATACTCATGAGCTTGGTATCTCAACATTTCCCGGAAAACATCCGGAACCACCTCATAGTAGCGAGACCTGGCAGAAATGATTGAGTTGCTTTCTGCGTTTGACATACGTAGGAACAGCCAACCAAATTACTTCAGGGAGGAATACCCTTACATGCCGAGAAATGGTAATTACCGAGAGCGAAGAGAAAGGGAACACTTTTGCGGGAAAGGGGCAGATTATGGAACAAACAATCAACATGCTGCACCGAAAACAAGAGGGCCGCAGGTAAATCTGCTGCACACGACAAGGAGATGGGTTGATGAAAGGCACATGCCTTATAGAACACGCCCCTACCAATATAGTAGCAACAATTATGAAATCCCGAGAGAACCGCACCTTGAACCCAGGACCTGGTTTCAGCGAGGACGATCTCAACCGGCGAGGAGGAGCAATTACCGATGCCAATCCCCGGGAAGGAACACCGCCAAGGTCAAGCGAACGCGAGGACGCTAGATCGTCAAACATCAACAACTCGCAGGACATAATAGACAGCGCACCAGGAAACATTAGAATGCCGGAAAACAAAATTTCCAGCACAGTACGGGTTGCCTAGAGCTGGACAATGCATCGGGATTGACCGGAGTTTCCCCGAACGATGGCCGAATAGGCCCAATAAATTCGATTACAAAAAAGACTTACCAAACACCGGACTCTGAGGCAGATAAAATTTTCGAAACTGCAAAGATCAAAATTCACATTGATAATCTTTCCTTAATTGCTTTAGTAGATACTGGTGCTTCAAACAATGTATGTAGCCTTACTCTGTTCGAAAAACAGAGAGAACAACAATAACATTCAGTGCTTACCCGTTTGTGGAATATATTGTTCTGTCGCTGTTGGTATGCTAAAAGAACGTATTAAATTCCAGGTGTTATGTCAAGTAACAATTGAAAACACAATTTTGCACATTATGTTTCTGGTAGTACCTAGGCTGACCACAGATATTATATTAGGATGCGATACTTTCTTCACCTGGCAAGCCCTCGTTGACTTTAGTAAAAGAATCTTTAAAATGAAGGACGAATCTATTTCCATAAGCACTCCCCTTTGTTGACGAAGACCAAGTATTGAACATAATGCCGTCACAAGAGGAACGTGAACTGAGAGAAGTTTTCTTCGTAGAGAAAATCGACGTAGGTGTAGAAAATTCACTTAATATTATTAATAATGATACGAGTCGAGAGGTGAAGGAAAGTAAAGCATACTGTTGTGAACCTCTGGGAAAATGCCATGATTGCCAGGAACTCCTTAATTACCTGCGAATTCACACACGCGACAATATAAATACAACACAGGACGTGCAAATTAATGAGTTGAGATTAGGCACACCAAAAAAGCTACTACAGCAAGTTAAGGAGAAAGTGAATCAAGCCCATGGATTAAACCACAAACAAAAAGAAAAGCTTGAGGAAATTTTAATTAAAAATTTAGATGTTTTTTACAGTCTCCGGGAAAATGCAAACTATATACACTAAGTTTTGGAGTAAAAGGTTTAACCCCATATGTATATAAACCGAGACCCATTCCTATCGCATTACGCGATAAAGCCGATCAGGTCATTGCTGACATGTTGAAGGACGGCATCATAGAAATTTCAGAATCTAGCTTCATTAATCCTTTATGCTGGGTGGAGAAAACCGACAGTAACCTTCGACTAACCTTAGATGCGAGGCGTTTAAACCGTTATACTGACCCAGATCCTTTTCGACCAGAAGCAATAAACTATTTGCTTACAAGGTTATCGCATGGAAAATTCTTTTCAAATTTAGACTTCTTCATTCCTGCAGATACCTCTCCATGAAGACGTAAGACCTTTTACAGCATTCCTGCACAAAGGACGCTGCTACCAATTTACACGTTGTGCTTTCGGCCTGGCAACTAGCAGCGGAGCCTTGCTTAGGGCACTGTATTCTATTTTCAAAGATACTACCGAACAGTTTACTGCCCAATACGTCGACGATTTCTTGATTTTCGATGACGACGTCGACGAACACCTCAATCACCTTGATTACATCCTAACTAAATTAAGGGAAGCAGGAATGACCAATAAATGGGAAAAGACCATGTTTTTTAAACCAGAAACAAAATTTTTAGGCTTCATCATATCGCCTCAAGGTGTTAAACCTGACCCTTCGAAAGTTGAGGGGATAATGAACATCCAGACACCAAACATCATCAATCAACTTCGCAGATTCTTTGGAATACTGCAGTATCAGGCCCAATTTTTGATAAATTATTCAGCAGTAGTAGCACCCCTTAGAGAACTTTTGAAGAAAGAAACCAGATGGCGATGGACACCGGTAGAACAGTCAGCGTTCGACAAAATAAAACAACTTTTCAAGGACGCTATTTTATTGCAGAGGCCCAGGCTTGACCTACCTTTTACTATTTACACCGACGCCTCAAATAAAGGATTTGGTGCAGTGTTGACACAGGAACACGAAGATACGTCTGTACACGTAATCGCAACAGCATCCCGAGGTTGTACTCGCACAGAAGCACAAGCATGCGTCACTGAAATGGAAATTGCAGCAATTTACTTTGCGCTGCAAAAATTAGAGACATATATTTTTAATAGCCCGATAATCCTCAAGACCGATCATATTAGCTTATCATTTATTAAGCAGTGCAAATTAACTAGTTCTCGCATATCCAGATACATCCACGAGTTCATGTCTCATAACATCAAAATTGAACATGTATCGGGAAAGGATAATATTTTTAGTGACATGCTATCGAGGTTGAAACACCGTGACAATTTGCCCGAATCTATTAGGAACCCAAATTTTGAAATTACCATCATGAAGGTAGGAAACGAGCTAGAGAAAGCCCTAAAGGAGGATTTTGGCCAACTTTCAAAATTACAAGATGAAGACCCTGAGTTAAGAAAACTACCAGAAAAGTCATGCGAACTATCAACACGTGCGGATGAAAATTATGTAATGTACAAGGGCATATTATATAAACTGCATGGTAAAGACTACAAAAAGTGGAAACCTGTTATTCCGAGAGTGATGACCGATAGGTTGATTCTAGCATACCACCATGCTATGTTACACTCCGGGACAGACGGTATGCTTAAATATTGCAGAGAATTTTTATGTAAAATATTTGGCGAGTAAGACTAGAAAGATACTAGCAGCATGCGAGCTCTATCTACCAAAAAGCCAAACCCTTCAACATAAAATACCATGTCGAACCAGGGACGATTATTATAGACCGTCCTAACGCGCTCATCACTATTGATACCCATGGGGAAATGCCACGTAGAAGTTCGGACATCGGTATGTACTCATTTTGTATGGTGTGTTTTCTAAATTTATTAAAATATATCCGATGAAAACATTACCAGTAAAGCATGCATAGCAAAAATAGTAAAATCATATATTCCTGAATATGGCAAGATGGAAGCAATATTGAGTGACAACGCGACGATTTTTAGAAGTAACATATTTAGAAAAACTTTGCAAGACTTAAATATTAAGCTTTTAAATAGTTCGCTGTATAACCCACAAAGTAATCCAGCAGAGAGAGCAGTTAAAGAAGTAGAAACATTCCTCCGTCTATTATGCCATCGAAGACATACCAATTGGGTCGACCATTGTCCGAAGATTGAACAACTCCTCAACAACTCGATTAATCCAATTACAAAATGCCCACCGATAAAGGCTTTAACTAGACAAGACCATGTACCAATTATACCTAACCTTTCCCAAGCAGTCAGTTCTAGAGAAGAACCCGAAAATTTCGACGAACGGTATAAAAAAATACTCACACGCATACGCGACAAAACACAAAAGGCTAAGGCGACCAGATATAAGCACAAGTGGACGCCAGAGATGAACGACTTAGTTCTGGTAAGAGACCACAAGCTATCTAATTAATTAAAAGCACGTAGCCATTGACTAGAATTAATCTTTAAAGGACCATTTTCCATTAATCAGATATTAGGTGACCACACGTATGAACTAATTGATCGTAGAGAGAACAAAATTATCCGTAGATACCATAAGAGAATGCTACGACCATATCGCTGTCTTGATACTACAGAGCGAAGTTGACTTTCCATCCTTACATATAAAAGGAAACGGCTTAGGAGGGAACAGTGTTGTTTATTTTGATGTACCCAAACCAGGTATACGACCCCTCCGAACGAAAGTGAAGGTGACGGGGAAGGAGAGCCATTAGGGAATGACACCTGCTGGTAGCACTAGGTCATTAAATCTTTTGTAGATAGAAAAAAAAATCGTGCATTGTATTTAAAAAAAATGAGAGTACTCCTTGTTTCCATTCTTTGTTTTAGGATAAACATATCACATATTGTACATGGTGTCATTACGGAAAATATGGTTAAGAAAAATGCAAAGTTGGTGTTAATAAAGGAGAAAAAAACTGAAGTAAAATGAGAATGATAAAGTGCTAATGTATTCATTATAAGAAAATTCACGTTTTTAGGACACGAAATACTATAGTGAACCCGTCCTGAAAACTAATAAAATATAAATAACAGCAACGAGTGAATCTGTGTAAAGTGCCGCGAATGTGATTGACAAAAGAAGTGAACAATGTGATTGTAAAGAAACTTATAGGTAATAGTAGGTGCAATCAACTGTAGTTAGAGGAACATGAACAATCGTAAGCATGAAAAATGCTTGTCGTTGCACCATATGTTAAAGAAAATAAAAATAATAATAATAATAATAATAATAATAATAATAATAATAATAATAATAATAATAATAATAATAATAATAATAATAATAATAATAATAATAATAATAATAATAATACTCAGAATGATATACTTCATTCATTTAAAAAAAATATATAGATATAATCAGAATAAGATTAACATGTAATCACTGTAGGTAATCCTAACAATTTTATAATGGTTGTACAAATAACTTCATGATATGTGTATTAATTCAAGTTTAGCTACTAAGGTTTTGGAACATTTTGACATATATTTTAGAATAGTATCATGGTTACAGACTTGTTTGTATTTCGCGGGGTTGTTCATACAAAATGTCTTTATCCTGCAGATAAAGGAACTTTCGTATGAAGGGACATATGAAACGGTAGATTTCTACTCTATATACATCCCCAGGTAGTCACCTTAATTTTGATAGATGAAGAGGAAAATGTTTGGATATCAAAATACATTAAAATTGGTTAATTAATATTTGAAGAAAGAAGTTGAATATCAGCTCCTTCTAGACATTATACAAGGCCGTCAGTTTGGCGAGCAACAAAATCTTTCAACTGCAGAAAGGGCGGAAAAGGACCACAAAACCGTAGACTCGCTCTTTCTTGCAACAGCCCTTGTGACCATGAAACTAGTAGGTAGATACCCTTAGATATAATGTTAACAAAGGAACTTTGATTTTCACCCCTAATGAATGCTATTACGCAAGCTTCTGGTAAACAAGAAACGGAAGACCGTTGAGGTATATTTTTCGCGGTCCCTCTGGCTAGAGGTGGGGTGATAGCTTCTATTTGCGCGAAAAATATACCAACCAGAAGATTGCGTAACACAAAATTCAAACAGTTCAGCCAATAGCAACTTGGCGTGATTTTTAAATTATTGAACAAAGTCAGAAAGCGTCGGCACAAACCGACCGACCGCCCAGACACAAAACTCCCGGATTACGGAGAATCGCGGCAGTCGATAGGCAGTGGATGGACAGTTTTGATAGACTGTGGAGGTACGGCAGTTGATCTCGGTACATGGGCAGTTTTGATAAGCAGTAAAGGGACAGTTTCGTGATAGCGGAGTCGAGTGAAAGCCTGTGTTCGGCTTACGAGTGGAAAATAGCGCCAGTGATCGAAGTTCCTTGACATAACAGAACCATAGTTTATATCCATACAACCCTGAGAGTATCTTGAACATTTATTAAATACGTTTCTTATTATGACGAACTGATTGTTTCTTTTTTTTTCTTCTTCTTCTTCTTCTTCACACACGTCTACGAGACCTGGACCTATCCACTAAGTTCTTCTACCCGTGAATTGTTTTTTTTTTTTTTTTTCCCTTACCATTCCAAAAACCCCATCCAAAAGTCTCATAAATAGCCGGAGCAGACGGAGGCGAGGAGCAACGAGAACGACAAGAAGATTTCAACACCGACAATCATCTTAAACCAACAACATTATTTCCCTCTGCATATGGCGCCCAATTAACTTCTCAGCAGCAGATCGCCCAACGCTCCTTATTTCCTTTATTTCCCTCCGCATATGACGTCCAACGTGTCCTTACTCCTTTATTTCCCTCCGCAATGTCTTTCATCTACTTTGCTTCGATACAAGAAACTTTTGTAATTTTATTCTGTAATATATTTATGATTCTTAAAAATAAGTTCAAAGCAAAAGTGCTGTAACACACAATACCTAGGAGTGCCTCACTATTGAGCAGGTGCAGGTTCCTTTAAGGATAGAACAGATAGAATTATAAATATAATGATAAAATCAAAAATGTTTTTTTATGTAACATATGGATGAAATGAGATTTTATCCATATTTCTATTTAATCTGCATTTATAACATTGAATTAGGCAGCTAAACTAAATAAATAATACATAGGTGACCTCAGTGCAGTCAGCTTATCATTTGCTCACCGAAATATAGATCTTAATGTATATTCTGAAATCCATACATTAAATTTTGATGAAAATGACAATTGCATCCTTTTAACAATGACCAATTTTATAATACCTTCACATAAGTGTGTTGGATGTAATGTTCCATTAACAAATTTACTTGGTGTACTTAATCTATCAGATATTTCAATTATCTAATGAATGATGTAGTGGTATGGAAATGCATTGCCTGATAATCTATAGCTCACAGTGACCCAGATTACATTAGAGTCATGGTGGGTGGGTGGGTGAGCAGATGGGATAACAAAAAGCCAGTGCTATAACACAGAATGAAAATCTAATTCACTTAAAAAGCTACATACTCACCCATATCATGACCGCCATGTGTGGCTGAGTCATTAAATAATGGACTCTGTAAGTAGGGGGGTCTGGACAGTCCTCCCTGACTGAGGTTTTATCCAGGTTTTCTTCAATCACAAATGGCAAATGCTGGAGAGGTACCTTAAATTTAGGCCTGGAATGCTTCCTTCCTTTAAAAACAAAGTATCCTTTCCCACTTTATCATTTCTTCTCATGTATCATCAATGTTCACTGCCTGTGATGCCTCAGTAGTTAAAACATGCATTAAACACTTAAAATATATCTAAGAACATTCATTTTTCATACATTTCTGGCATCTGCTAATGAAATTACCCATTTACCCTTAATGAAATTACCCTTCTTAATTCTTTTGGAGAAATTAATTTGGATCTCTTGATAGATGTTATCCTCTGGTTCATCTCAAAGAGAATGGATACTACTAATTTATAAATCTCATTACAACTTGGCACTCTTATCACAGTAATTTGACTGTGTAAAGTTAGCATAATCATTAGTCTTTTAATTGAAGGCCTGTATGAATGGTAGGAGGAGGTGACACAGTAAGCTGCTGCTGTGTCAGTCATAAGCTAATCAGGTAATGAATGACACAATAATTTGTTCATTAGATTTGAGCAACAGGACATCTTCACTGAAATATGTGTATTGGTGAAAATTTTCAAAACAATGCATAAATATTATATAAGTTTTTACAAACATTCCAAGATTTTCAGAATGAAAAAATGCCATCATTTTACTGTTTGTTGTTTATTGAATTTATTTGTCTCTTTGAAAGTGCACTTATTTATTGTTCATTTACTTATATTGTCACATACACCGTTGAGGAGCATCATAAATTACTAAATTAAAACACTTTTGGGACGTTTCTTATTTCATAAGGATTGATATTATTTAACTTAAGTAAACTTTGCTAGTTCAGTGAGTACAGAGATGTTGCAAGAATCAATTGGTTAACCACTTCCTATGGCACTCCCTAAGGGACTTTACCATGACATCAGCACCATGCAGAGTTATGCTGCACCCGGAGCCTGTCATGCGTCACTAGGAAGTATTCAGAACACCTACTCTGTGTTCATGTATTGGTTGATATATTTTAAATCTAGGGCGTTGGTACACCATGATTGGTAACGCCAACTTGACAATGTAGAGACCCCCCTAGGCAAGCATATTTTATATAAGGAGCTGCAGATCTCACTGACGGCGCTCTTAGACTATTCGACAACGTCCTCGCCCGCTGAGCCCTGCCGTAGTTGCCGCTTCTGCGAGCTCTGCAGGATCGACGCCACTGACGGCGACGTGATTCTACTCTTCCTCCTACAACGGCCGACACATCCCCTAAGGTGAGAACTCCGTCATGTAGGAACTTATATCAACATTGCTTAATATGAATTATTCCAACTTGACACCAACAGGTGTAATATGTAATCATATATTCAAATAATTAATAAATGGATCTGCCAAGCGAGTAAAGTATTTTCCATCATACCTCTCACCACTGCTCACCCCCATGTCACGAAAGTGGTCGTGACAATATTTGTGGAGGCGCCGATCTTTGTAGTAACTTTTTACAAGGGTGTGGTTCGATCCCGACCCTCTGTGTTATGCTTTTTATTTTATGTTTAATTTTTCATGTTTTCTTTCCAGTGTAGGTTTAAGTGTTCTGGCTTTATAATGAGATGTGATGCAGTCACGATAGGTTTACTATTTCTTTGTTGCAATGCACTTTCGTGTATTCTTTATTTTGTTTTGAGAATAACAGGTGTAATTGTCTTTCCTGGTTGGTGTACATGTAAGAATGTTGGTTCTGCTTAAATTATATGGATTTCCCGCAACTGTTTGACAGCGATAGCCCCACTAGTACCGAAATCAGGGAAATCTATCAATCATATTTGCAAACTTTAGACGATAAACATGATATTTATAGCACAGCCTTGCATGACGTGAGAGTTATTTCGTCAGAATTGTCCGATGTTTATCGATCTATGTCTAAAATTCGTACAAGGAGTAGTCGTCGGTTGAAGGGCCAGTCACCTCCAGTTTATTTTCCAGTTAGACAGCGCAGTTTTAGTGTTGGAGATTTAGCGTCGGGAGTTCCTGAAGAGAGACTTTCCCGATCTCCTTCCCCAGTTCCTGTCAGAATAGATTCAATTCACGACCTGGGAATGGCTACGTCCTCTCATTCAATATTACCACTTGTAACTGAGGTACAGCAAGCTAATGTTAAACCTGCATTTGCATCCGCGGCACCATTTGCTCGCCCTTACATTGATCCTGGCATGTTTGAGGGAAAGCCCGGCCAGGATGTACGAGCCTACATTTACAATTTCGAAACAATTTCTACAGCCAACGGCTGGAATGCCGAACAGAAACAGAAATTCCTACCTTGTTATTTGCGGGGTGCTGCAGCCAATTGGTACAAGACATTTGTGCCGCGCCACCCACACTTCACTTGGGATCTACTACGGCGGGGCCTGGAGCAGGCATTTGCTCAGTTGGCACAGGAAGATGTATTGGAGTTCCGCCTTCGCCAGAGGGTGCAGGATATCTCTGAGCCAACAGAACATTACATTTATGACGTACTGGCATTATGTGATCAGGTAAACCCTGATATGACGGAACCTGAGCGCTTTCGTCATATCTTGCGAGGACTAAAACCATCATTGTTGGAGCAAGTCCTACCGGCTGACCCAAAAACGGCAGAAGACCTCATTAGGTATGTGCGCCGTATAGAGACGGCCAGGTATCTGGCCGGCCAACGGGTTGACCTAGCAACACTGGCCAACCCAAGGCCGGTATCTTCAGTTCATACAGTGCCCAGGTCAGAGACTCTTGATTCCTTGGCTCAGGAGATAAAGGCTCTGACAAAACAAATGCAAAAATTACAATTTCTCCCAAAGCACCTCTTAAAGGCTCAAACCTACCCCGAGGAACCACTTATACCAACAGTTATGGTAAAGGGCGTGGTCAAGGAGGTTTTGCTAGTAGGGCCCGCGGTACCAGAGTACGTGGACGGGGCCAATTCTTTGCCGATCGGTCCACAGATGGAAGGCCTATTTGTTTTACATGTGGTAAACCGGGTCATGTATCTTTAAATTGTCAAAGCTCTGTACATCCAAACGGGCAGAGTCAGTCACGGAATTAAAACCCGTGACTGCTGCATATTCTTCTGCGGATGAGCAAGTAAGGACAATAAATCCAGCTAATGTATTAACGGCCACTTGTACTGTTAATTAAAAGTCGCTGGGTGTATTATTTGATACAGGGAGTTCAGTTAGTATCATACATGAGAGTTATGTCAATTCACACACACGTCCTGTGTCACAATCACTAATGTTACGTACGGTCACTAATAAGCTGATCGACATTTCCTTTTCTACTCAATTACATTTTGAATTAAATGGGATTCCTTTTGTGGAAGAAGTTTTGGTAGTTAAAGATTTTAGTCACGATTTCCTATTGGGAATGGATTTTTTGAAGCGCTATGAAGCCGTGATTAACCTGGCGTCCCTTACTATCTCATTGAATATGCCGAATGGATTACAACTTATGATTAATTGTAGTGAGAAAGGGGATTGCCCCTTGGCTCAAATTTTAGTAGAACCCCAGGAGGACGAACCATTATGTAAAGCACGTTGTGCACAAGACATTCGCCTACCCCCTTTCTCTACTTCAGAGGTGAGCGTTACATTTTCTTCCAGGCAAACAGGGCTAGTCATGCTTGAACCTTTTGATACCATTAAGCAAAAAAAGGGCATTGATATGATCCCTATTATGTGTGATGCCAATGGGGATCATCGTATATCTGTGTCTAACTGCACAGCAGAGCCCAAGACTATTTTTAGCGGGACCACGTTAGCTCATGTGCATGAAGTTGCACTGATATAGGCCACTTATTGGCAAATGCAAGACGTCAGGGATTTTAAGTTTCAGGACGCAGGCTTTCATTTAAATTCTAACTTGTCAGTAGCGCAGCGTCATGACCTGCAGCTGCTCCTAAAACGTTACAGACATATATTTGCCACGAAGTTACAAGAGACAAATACTGACGAATTCAAAATTCAAGTTACTGATCCCACTCCTATTAAGCAACGCCCATACAGGGTGTCCCAAAAACAACGGGAGATGATTAATGCTCAGGTAGACGAAATGTTAGAGGCAGGTATCATTACGGAATCCGAGAGCCCCTGGGCCTCTCCGGTAGTTCTTGTGAAAAAGAAAAGTGGTGATTTCCGTTTTTGTGTTGACTATCGTAAATTGAACGCTATAACAGAGACTTCATCGTACCCTTTACCTCTAATTGATGATCTATTAGGTTACCTGGGTAATTCCAAATGGTACTGTACTTTGGATCTGTTGAGTGCTTATTTTCAAGTTCCGATAGCAGAGGACAGTAAGAAATACACAGCATTCGTGACCCCGGATGGACATTATCAATTCGAACGTCTAAGTTTCGGCTTAGCTAACGCCCCGAGATCTTTTTCCTGGATAGCTAATAAACTATTGGGAAATCTGAAATTCAAGAAAGCCTTAGTTTATTTGGATGACATAGTTGTATTCGCACCTTCTTTTGAGGAGTTACTTATCAACTTAGAAGCTGTTTTTTCTAGGCTGGAAAAATACAATTTCAAACTTAAGCCTGATAAATGCTTCTTTGCTACGTCCCATATTAAGTTGTTGGGCTTCGAAGTCTCTGCAAGAGGCATCGAGCCTGACAAAGATAAGCTTAAGGCCATCACTCAGTTACCTGTTCCAAAAACTGTGAGAGACATACGGAGAGTGTTGGGTTTATTTAGCTTCTATAGACGTTTTATTCATAATTTTGCGTCTATAGCACAACCTTTGCACTCTCTTACACGCAAGGACCAAAATTTTGAATGGACTACTGTCCACCAAGAGTCGTTTGATAAACTCAAGCACTTGTTGACCACTGCACCAGTTTTAGCACATTATACACCTGGAGCTTATACTGAGCTCCATTGCGATGCGAGTGGCATAGGTATAGGGACAGCCCTACTTCAACGTGTCAACGGTGAACTTCATCCGGTTTGCTATTGCTCGAGGACACTTAATAAGCACGAGAAGAACTATAGCGTTTCGGAATTAGAATTGCTAGCAATCGTGTATGGTCTAACGCATTTTCGCCCTTATATTTACGGATATCCAGTTAACATGGATAGTGATCACCATGCACTATGCTACCTCAAAAATCTAAAAGATGTTACAGGTAGACTAGCGCGGTGGGCACTTAAACTACAAGAGTATGATTACACTATCATCTATAAATAGGGAAGCAAACATACGGATGCTGACGCACTTTCCCGTTATCCGGCGAATGACGCTACACCACAGGAAGCAGAGCACATTGATGACCTCATTACTTGTTTACTAACACCTATTGAAGTCGCCGAGAAGCAGCAGGAAGACACCCAATTGGAAACAATAATCCGAGCCTTAAAGGACCCAACATATGGAACCCCCAAATTACAACGGCAGGCCACCTGCTATGTCTTGAAGTCGGGAGTATTATATCGTAAAAACGCAGGTGCGACCGGTCCATTACATCTACTGGTAATCCCTGAATCTTTGAAACATGAGATATTATTTTCCTGCCATGATGACCCTTTATCGGGACATCTGGGTTTCACGAGAACTTTTCATAAGATTCATGCTCGTTATTATTGGTTGGGAATGAGAAAAGATATTGAGAAATATGATAGAGGATGTCCTAGTTGTCAATCTCGGAAAGGTCCTAGGAATGTTAAGCCAGCTGAACTACTAAACCCTATTTCTGTTAACCAAATTGGTGAAAGATGGGGCATAGACCTGGTAGGCCCCATTCATAAATCTAGATCAGGAAAGACAATGTTAGTAGTAGCGACAGAGTATGCAACCCGCTGGGTAGAAGCAAAAGCTATACCAAAGGGCTCAATTGAGCATGTTGCTCAATTTATTCTGGAACACATAATTTGTCGTCATGGGGCCCCAGCCCTGTTACTGTCCGACAGGGGTTTGGTATTTTTAAGTGAAGTTACTCAACATCTGTTGAAGTCGATGGGCGTGAAACCCACCTTCACTACTAGTTACCATCCTGCCACCAATGGCCTTACTGAAAGGGCAAACCAAACAGTGATTAACATGCTGTCATGTTATACATCTACTAAGCAGAATGATTGGGATAACGCCCTTCCTCATGTGATATTTGCTTATAAATCTATTCGACAAGAATCCACGGGAACGACGCCATTTTTCCTCATTTATGGCCGCCATCCCACCTTGCCTCAGGAAGTTCAATTGAAGGCTACAACGGACAATTTATTTGCTCAAGAAACCCAACAAAACATTCAGCCAGCTCGTGAAATTGCACGAGAAAACATCGCATGTAAACAATCTAAACATAAGAAACATTTTGATCGGAAGCGACGTATTCTTACATTTCGGCCTGGTCAATTAGTTAAATTGTTCACTCCGGTACGTAAAAAAGGGAAAATGTCTAAACTTCTACATCGATTCTTTGGCCCTTACCTGGTGGTTCAACAAACTTCACCGGTGAACTACCGAATTAGACAATAGATAGGTCCCAAGCTTAAAGAACAGATAGTTCATGTGTCTAGAATATATCCATATTATCAACCATATATACGACACTGATTGTGGTGCTTAACATTATATGTAGTAATAAATGTTTGCGTGATGTGCATACCTGTTTGTGTGTAACACAACTTAATTACTTTTTTTTCTCATACCTTCTATATGCGACACAGGTTCATCAAAATAAAAATAATAATAATAATAATAATAATAATAATAATAATAATAATAATAATAATAATAATAATAATCATCACTAAATCCATAAAATAGCATAAAATAACATAAAGAACACCATACGTACAGAGACAATATTACATGTAATTGAATTTCACTATATGAATTGCTCGTACGGTGATGTTATTTCTTGATTTGCTGTCAATGGCACAGCAATGTGTAGCAATATTACAGGAAGTGGTCACTATAACGTTTTATTGCTATTTTATTGTATCCAGATAGTTCTCTGCTAGTACGCGAAGTTATTCTGTGCTGTACTATGTTTACTTCTCTTAAGGTTAGCTATATATATTTCACATTCGCGAGTGTATTGATAACTTGCGTACTTTCATACCGCATCTTTTATTTCAGATGACATATGACATTACTTACTGGGAAAATTTATACATTTATCACAAAAAAAAAACATGCTCCAGGGCTTGTCATTGGACTATTGTATTACTTATAGACCCCATCACTACTACATGCTCATATCATAAGAATTTATATGTATACATCGTTGTATTTTAAAATGTGAGATATAATTATCATTAAATGTTTATTTATTCAAAATTTCAATTTTCCATCGCTAATTCAATGTATAGAAGCAATTATAAATACCTATATTTTAGTCATATATTTGTTCTTTCCTTTTATATAGATATTATTAATATTAGCGGTGCTAAGCCTGTTGATAATATTTAGTTACTATGATCTTACTGATGTTTACCAATGTTACTTATAACTCTCATCATCTCACTATAACAATATTATCGCTTGGAGGTCGTTTTATATTTCTGGCGTTAGGCGCCTATTTTGTGAATCGTTAATTTAGTGTTTAGTGCCTGCTTATTGCACGTAAGTGGTTATGTTCCGGGAAGGAAATATCATAACCTTTGTGTGACTATTTTATTATCTCCAGACACATAGTTTAGTTATGCATACATATGTTATCTTTTGCTGTACTATATTCATTTTTTTCCTGGAAGATGATTATTTCGCTTATTATGTTCAAATGTTGTTTGTATTTTTGTATACTGTATGTGTTAATAGGGACAGTTACATCATGATTTCCTACAGGGTGTACAAGTTATATAACTAAATGCTTTTATCACACCCCTTCTTTTTATTTAGGAGTGCAATTATTATTTTTTTTTTTTTTTTTTTTTTTTTTTTTTTTTTGCTTGTCCGTATGATCCTATACGAGGGAAATAAGAGATGCTTCATTGATTATAATAATTAATATATAATTTTGTTCTCCCCTGTAACTTTCAAAACTTCGACTTTGTACGGTAACTATTATTGTTTTTGGTTCGACGTTGAACATGATTAGTATTTTCTACTATTATATTGAACGCACGCAGATATGTTGTATTTTCTAGAAGGAACCAATGTCATTACCTTTACTATACCTTGGTGTAGATATGGCGTGTTTTCTTGTGCATTAACATGTTCTTAATTAGGTGATAATCTCACTACACATTCACAAGCACGCGCACCACTCCGTTTGTTTATACGTTGTCATTCAATTATTATTTACTGGCAATATATTCTATCACTGCCTTCTTGCTGTTAACTGCGGACTGCTCTTCCGGCAACACACTGAGTAGTGCTTCCGGAACTGGTTATCTCTGGAATGTGACCACGAAACAATTTTATCGCTTTCTATGCAACTAACTGCATTGAATGCTACAATGGCAAGTTAACAAATTTTAATGTCTTTTATTTCCCCCAAACTCACTCAGCTTATTACCAGTGTATTTCCTAATCCCCTCTGTCTCTATTTACGTTTTTCTCTGCTTTCGCGTTCCGCAGCTCTTTGTTTCCCTCTCCTTATTTCTTTTTCTTTTTTCCTCCTTTTTGCTCTTATTTTAAACCTAAAGTAATCTACAATTACGGGTGGTCATTTGTTTATTAGATTATTGTAGTATTTTTTCTCTGTTCCTGTATTATGGTACTCTAGTTTATCGCGAAACAGCGAAATACTAACTGGTCCATGGAGTTTCTCTATTTTAATGTCTCGCAGGTGCCTTATGTGGGCATACTACATGATCCTACAGTTTTTTTTTTTTCCCAATTTCACCGTATGTTACGTATGCGTTATTTTTGTGGACGTCCTTATTGACCTTAGTAGTAGGTGTCATGTGGTTTCGGCGACTGGAACTTCTAATCGCCATTAGACTCCCTGGAGCTCTAGCTGCTGGAAAGATTCCGGATGCCTTTTGTGATGTGTTGATTATTTTATTTGCTATTATATTCCTTATTCTTATCTCAGCTGTGACTTATAGATCTTTTAAGTTATGGTTGCAGGTGTATCGTATCAATCACGGTGCCACAGGGATGGAGGCGACTTCAACCAATGATCGCGGAACCAGTGGCGTTCTCTTATTAGCGACGCCACCAGTGGCAGCACGTCGGATTTCATCCGCCCCCTTGGAAGTGATACCAGAAGTGACTACAGTCTAAAAATTTGGTAGATCATTTGGTTTTATTACAGTAATTAGACATGAAACATATATGTTGTAATATCGTATTGTATTTTTCCATCAGGAAGCAACGGTCTTCCACATCCTGTTATTTATCGCAAGAAAACACAAATTGTCCTTATTTTTATCTTATCTCTACGAGGCACATGTTGTAACGTTTTTATCAATTATATATGCCTCCTGTTACTTTTGGAACCTAAGGAAGGTCAGGAGTTTTTTTTTTTTTTTTTTTTTTTTTTAGTATAAAGTGACGGCGTTACTCTTGGGGTTTGTCGTGAGGCCCCTGGGTGGTAACGCTTGTTGACTAAAGGGGTATGTTGTGATGTATCAAGGGATATTTTATTTCAGGAGTATACCGCGAGGTCTCCTGAGGTACTATTCCGAAGAGATGCCTTATTTTATTTTTAGTTCACTATTGTTTTAATGTTTATGAACGCGCTGGTCGCGTCATTAAACTGTAATTTTAGCTGAGAATATACTTTGTGGTATACAGTTCATAGTTGAGATATAGAACGAGTGTTCGTTCACGAGTTAAAGCGCTTTTAATATATATTAAATAGACAGCGCAGGGGTACGCGCTGAGAAACATCTCCGTGGAAATGGCCACCATGGTGATGCTACCATTGAGCATACTATGCCTCCTGATATTCCTTATGGCTTCAAATGCACTTAACGGCAATATGCCAATAGAGGTAACAGCTGGCGGAGATTTTTATGCATTACCTAATATGTCTTTCTATGAGAGTTCAGTGCCTGTTCTTTTTCTCTCCGACCAATGCTGGGTTTTTTCGCATGTGTCTAGCTATTGTAAGACTAACGCTAGCGCAGCAGCTTTCTGTGCATGGTTCACGTCTAAATTTAGTAACATCCAAGATGACCACCTTTCGTTGTTTCAATCTAATGATAACCCCTTGAGGGGTGATGGATCGATCTTTGGATCGCAATTTTTACTTGCTGATAAACCACATGTGGAAAATATGTTTATATCTGATGCAGCCATGTACAATATTTTACAAAAAATCAGGATGTTCAGTCATTTTGTTAACATGTTTAATACCTCATTCTGTGACAAGGTGTTTGGCCTTCAGGATGCCATCATAACGCGATCAACCGGGGCAGGACCATTGTTTGAATTATTATTTCAATCTCATCGTACAGAATTCATTTATAAAACCTGTGCAACGCGACGTTTGAGTCCACTCCTAGTATCGTCACATTTGTTGGGTAAGGCGCTTGAAGCTGTGTTGGTAAACAACACAGGTTACCGGTTGTTATGGAACAAGGCTGATATGGGGAAATATTACAGTGCGTCCATTGTTGATTGTTTGATCGTTTTACGATCCCATGCCTCTGTAATGCTTCCGCCGCTCATTTTTCTCTTTCACCCCCTAGGCAGTGTCTCATGCACTCTCACCCGGCCCTCATGCTTAAACGGTTGATCCCGGCGCCTTGGTCCTCGATCGACACTACCATTCTTCCCCCGTACTATTCTGCAGCTTACCCCACATACACTACGCTGGAACAATGCTATAACTATAAGTGGCATACTGAAGACCATTCCCTTATGATCACATGGGTCTTAATTGGAATACTGTTTGGTATGTTCATAGCCGTAGTCGCTTATTTACTTTGGTTGGCCAGATCAAAGGATCTACATCCTATCCGCTGTAGTACTGCTACTCCGTGGTCTACCTCTTTCTCATGTACTAAAGCTCCGTCATCACGGGCCTCCACTCCCCGCCAGGACTACGATGACATCCTACCCCATGCACCGGCTCCCCTTCCTTCAGTCCCCAATCTTTATGATTCTCCTTCCCCCACATGTGATCTCCCTCTTAATACTACTCACCATTATACCCTACCCCGGCCCGTTGACCAAGTGTACGTTCTGCCTCGCTCTGTGGACCACCGACAATACACCAACACTATGGATACTTGTGTGTAATTCTTACTTTTATTGTTACTTGTTGGGCTTTTTGAAGGCCAATTTTTCTTTGCTTATCCATATACTTAACCATATATATATACATATATATACATTTTTTTATGTGTGATCCACTATTGTTTAGATTTAGCTATAGCACCATTCCTTTACTTTCCCTGGTCTTCGCGGTCCTTGATGTCCTTCTACCCTTTTCTTTTCCTGTTGGCTCACGCCTTCCTCAACATTTCTTCTTCTCAGTTTCCGACTCTCTTTCTCCCTCCCATTCTTTTACCCGGATTATGTTTTTGTTACATGTGCCTACCACTGCGGTGCCTCCTGCACCAGTCCGGCCTGGGATCGCACCTTTCTACGAAGTGGCTCACGTTACATACAGCCTTTACAGTTGGTTCCTGGCCCTCCTCATCTGGACGCAACCGCCTCAGTCGCCTTGACTGTTCTTGGCATTTACTACCACGGCCATTTGTGTTTCTGCTACCTTGTGCACGGGCACGGACCTGTGATGTCTGTGTATCATCAATTACCTGGACGACTTGTCAGCGATGATCATTTGTGTGCGTTTATGTGGTACCGTTGCAAGTATCGGCAGTGTGACTTCCGGAGGAACTTCCTGTATGCGAGTGCTGTATATATTGGGTGCGTTCGTGATGTGGAAACTTGCTATCTGTGTTGTTTTCCCATCACGGCTTGTAGTATGTGCCGGACTTATGCAGCTGTTGGTGATGTGCGGAGGCCCGCCTTCCTTGTCCTGCCTTTTACCCTCTGATCCTTTTCCTTCGTCCTGTTCCCTCCTGTGCCCTCCTATCTCTTCCACAGGTGCTTTATATCACGTATGTTTTTTATTATTACATGCCTGTATGGCTATTGTTAGTACTGTATGTTCTTTCAGTGGAATGTTTATGTTTTTTATTGTTCATTTGTTCATTTGCTTCTTTGTTATATATTTGTTCCCCTGACGGATTGTTCTGTTTTTTGGTTTTTGTGTGTAAGGTTTCTTTTTTTAGCCGTTGAGGAGCATCATAAATTACTAAATTAAAACACTTTTGGGACGTTTCTTATTTCATAAGGATTGATATTCTTTAACTTAAGTAAACTTTGCTAGTTCAGTGAGTACAGAGATGTTGCAAGAATCAGTTGGTTAACCACTTCCTATGGCACTCCCTAAGGGACTTTACCATGACATCAGCACCATGCAGAGTTATGCTGCACCCGGAGCCTGTCATGCGTCACTAGGAAGTATTCAGAACACCTACTCTGTGTTCATGTATTGGTTGATATATTTTAAATCTAGGGCGTTGGTACACCATGATTGGTAACGCCAACTTGACAATGTAGAGACCCCCCTAGGCAAGCATATTTTATATAAGGAGCTGCAGATCTCACTGACGGCGCTCTTAGACTATTCGACAACGTCCTCGCCCGCTGAGCCCTGCCGTAGTTGCCGCTTCTGCGAGCTCTGCAGGATCGACGCCGCTGACGGCGACGTGATTCTACTCTTCCTCCTACAACGGCCGACACATCCCCTAAGGTGAGAACTCCGTCATGTAGGAACTTGTATCAACATTGCTTAATATGAATTATTCCAACTTGACACCAACAGGTGTAATATGTAATCATATATTCAAATAATTAATAAATGGATCTGCCAAGCGAGTAAAGTATTTTCCATCATATCTCTCACCACTGCTCACCCCCATGTCACGAAAGTGGTCGTGACAATATCTGCTTGCAAATTAAACCCATATGAATGGCAATGCAGCATTTGTATTAGAATTTACATTAAATGAACATAATATATATTTTTAAGTTCCACATAATAAATATGACATTCTAAAAATGGTAAATAAGGTTGATATTGATTCACCCTTTAATAAGCCGTTCTTTAATTTATTGACTCTGCATTGTGATTTTCATAGCATTCAGGTGTATTATCACTGCATGTAGGAATACTTCGTGTCTTTGAATAAATTTTTCTGACTTGTTTTCCAAAAATTATAAGACTGTAGAAAGTAAACCTCCACATCCCATGGCATTTGAACTCTTCTGTAATTCATTCTTTCCGCTGAAGAATTTTATTAAGTGTTTGAAGCTTGTTAACATAAGTATTGTCTCATAATTTTTATAAATTATAAATTTAAGCATTTTATTTGTTATAGTTTCCTATTATGGCATCAGTTTAAGGACTATTATACCAATTTTTATAATAAATACTTTTATTCCAGTTCTCAGAAATTGTGAATGAATGAAAAGAGTTGAATGGATCCAAAGTCAATCTTCATAAAAACCTTTAAGCTGACTGGAGGGACTATATTTGTAAACAGATTTTTTTCCAAATGTTTTCACACTTAATGGTAATTTATTCAAGTGGCACGTAATATATACCTAGATCAAGCTAAAAGATTAATTAGATCTCTGGTTTCCAATGGAAAAAATTAGTTTATTGGATGTGTTTATACAGGGCTTTCACATGAAGAACTACCCCACATGCATGGTATTTGATTCTCAGCAGCTGGGCATGTTGCACCATTAGCTGCTAATGGGATTCAAAACACTGTGCAAGCAGGATAGTTTTTACATGAATGCTTTGTACAAGGTTCATTCTAAAAGTCATGACTACTGTGTTATCTTCACCAAAAATATGTTAACATGGGAAGTATAGTACATAAGGCGTTATATACTTCCTCTGTGTAACCACCAAAGGGAAGAATAATTGTTAATGTGTGCTAGGTAACCCCACAAACATTTAGCATTTTGCCAACATCATTCAAAACCACCACTGTGGGTTTCTTCTGGTGAGCATGTCTGCCTGCAAATCTGAAGGTCCTGTGTTTGTAAGGTCAGTTGCTTGGAAAATGTTTTTTTTCAGAAGTTTTTCCTTTCTCTTAAAAGATGAATACCAGGTAACCTTAGGTATTGTGGGCTTTGGATTCATTTTCACACTGATTTCATTAAACACTATTCATTAATCATCTCTAGACCTTTGTTGTAATTAGGGTCAATAAACTGTGCAAAAAATTTATAAATATATATATTTATTCAAAGATGCAAATGGATAAATTGGAGCAGCAGTGTTCATAGAAAAAATGGATATGTAATTTTTACTGCTGAGGTATTGCAGGGAGTATGGAGGTTTCATGCAGAGTTGTATGAAAGTTATTTTTTTAAGTGTTTTAATTCTCATTTTTACTAGAATCACAATGGATAATGGACATTTATGATATATAATAGATCCATTTTTTTAAGAGCTCCAGGTTTCAGGTACATCTCTGGTGTTTTCTATTGATGAGGACTGAGGAAATTCTGGATAAAAACATTAACCTGGAAAAATAACTGACAGGAACTAAACTACAGACCACCCTTCATGAGTCATGCCTAACAACCTTGGTCACCCATGTAGAGTTGTAAGGTAGATTGAAGCTTCAATGATAAATGCAAATCAATAGAGGACCAGCCTCAAAGTGGACACGTTTCCATTCTCACATTTTGTCTGGTAATAATCAACAAATGTTTAACAGAAGACAGATGCCAAACTGTGGACTTATTTGTGTGTACTGGAATTTCCAGCCCAATGGTTTTCCTTATTTTAGGCAGTACATACAAGTGGGCTAGATTACTACCTTATAGGTGTCTGGTTAGCTGAGGAATAGAAATGGACTATTAAGACAAGTCAAATCATTCTGGAGCACTTTAAATGGGAATGTAATGCCATGGTCTATTGCATCATTTTAATTGTAAATCAATGGGAAATTCTTTGCAAACAGACAAGAAAACTTATGGTATTTCAGCAAGAGATGACATGCATTAAAAAAATACATACAACTGATAGTATTTATCCCTTTCTTGTCATGCACCCATTAAAGTAAATCATGTTAATGAGCGCCCATTTCCTGGGTGACTGTGGACATAAAATGTTTATGGCATCAAGATGCTCAGCATATTGAAAATACAGGCACAATAAAATCAATGCTGATCTTTATGAGTAGCTACAAGTGTTTAAACCACCCAGGCAATATAAAATGCAAACATTAAACGCTTCACTCACTTATTGAAACTGACTCAAAACAAACAGATCTGTAGAAAGATTTACAAACAACCAACATGGAATTAGTAAGACTCGAGTATAAAACATACAGTTTACTCTAGACACACATAATGATGTTTTGTAATAATAATAATAATAATAATAATAATAATAATAATAATAATAATAATCTTTATTGCCAAAAAGCAGCAGATTTCTGCTATAGGCATAGTCTGTGCAATGCACCTTAAACATAATATACAGTCATACAAAAATAAATATTATGCACATAATGTTTACATGCTTATGGTACACACCTATTCACATGTTTAAATGTAAGATAAGTACAAACTCTGTCTAGTCATTGTCGCTAGACAGATGTGTCTAGGTGTGTTTGATGTTCAATGCAGTATTTGTGTCTTGGAGGCTACTGGATGATATGGTAATACTGAATGCTCGTCTTGAAATTAGGCGAAACTTATGCTCCCAACATGACTGCATCCTTGCATATTTTTCACTTGCAGTTCGAAATCACATAAACTGAACATTTGTGACAGATTGATAGGGCTTGTTGGCCTCCACCGTATATCAATTAAGTGCGCGCACGTAATGTTTAGTTTCTCATTGTGTAACAGTACTCATTAGTTGAGACAGTATGTGTACATGCTTGTCGTGTGAATTACATATAATTTTGACTGGCAAATTATGTTTCATAACTTCAGATTTCAATTATGATCATACAGCGCCCCTGGTATTATACTGAATCTGTGACTCTGTACATAACCTCAACATGCATAGTTTAGTGCTGCCTTTCTGCTCTACAATTGTCTGCACATTGCATTTCCCACATTTTTATACCATTGAGGAATAAGAGTAAATTATCCTCTTCCTATATGTATATATCAAGTGTACATATTGAACGGGAATGAATTTGGATACACCAGGGGGATGAATCATGCAACAGGATACTGGATAGGCGCATTTCAGAGTCTCAGTTAAGAATGGTCATGGCTTGGGCCAGATAGATGGAGGTCCCTTGTAGTTTGTATTTTCTTAGCATTCAAATAAATAAATAAAAGGAATGGCAGAAATTGGCACTGCAACTGTAGAAGAGACTTTCCCTAACATACAGCAGCATCCTGGTACAGGTCACTCATGAACAGCAGCGGAGAAGTTCGTGCGCCAAAAGTAACTGTAGAAGGTATGTTAGTAGTTAATCACAAGAAAGCAAATGGGAAACTGTAATGTAGCAATGTAACATATAAAAGAAATGATAATTTATGGGAAAAGACATGCACTTTTAACAGTATAAAGTTTGCATGTATTCCGAGCTGCATAAGCTAGATGCTTCTTAATTTGAAGTGGGCCTAATGTCCCTTTTATCGTGTTTTGATAAGGGAATACGATGAGATGTTTTCATGGCTTCTGTTCCATCTTGCAACAAAAAAAGCTCCTATTGTATTGGGTTTTGCAAAGGGAATGCAAGGAGGGTTTTTTTTTTTATTTTTATTTTTTTTTTAGCAAAGGAGGGTCTTCTCTGTAAAAACATATTTCCTCTTTAGGGACATTTCTTTAGTTATGGGCATGGGTACCTGTTCATTTTGGTTGCAAACTGCAGCTTATATTGCTTTTAAGGGTGTCTTGTGTTTCTTTACAACTTCAAGTTATTTTGTATGGAAATTTCCTTAATGGCATCCATAAGCAACTAGGAAGTAATTTATGTCTTTGTATTCTGATAGAGGCACAAAACTGTTGTGACATTCTTGTTTACTCACTTGATCTAGTATTTCCTCCTTTTCATTGAGAATAGGATCATCTTCAGTGCCTTTTATTATTGTTTTCGGGATATCATACAAGGTGTTCATAGCGGACCTGAAATTGATATAGGCTCTGTACATGTTCACAAATATTGCATTTAATACTGGAATTAACTCATGTGCAGAAGTGACTGTGTATGCATGTATCACATTCACTGCAGATTAATCTTGCACAAAATATATCTGTGCCACTTTAGATGAGGATGAGATCTTCCAACCACCACCGAGGTTGTTAAGGCGCGGGCTCATGAGCGGGAGGTCTGGGATTCGAATCCCGCCAGGACCGTCCTCCCTGACAGGTTTTTTCCAGGTTTTCCGCAGTCCTCATAAATGGCAAATGCCGGGGAGGTACCCTAAACTTAGGCCTGGAACGTTTCCTTCCTTAAAAATTATCCTTTCCCAATATGTATCATTTCATCATCAGTGTCCATCGCCTGTGGTACCTCTGTAGCAAAAACGAGCGTTAAACACTATTCATTCATTCCAACCACCATCTTCCTAAATAATGATGTCGTTGTTTATTTTCAAGCTTGTTTTGTGCCTACGACGAATGTTGTTCATTTTGCGAGTTAATATTGCTTTAGTAAGCACAATGAGCCTGCCGAATAGCTTGTCCATAACAAAATACATTAGATTAAATATTGCCCTATCCAGACGTTTTACAGTTTTCCTTGCAACACTTGTATTTCAACAGTTATACATTCGTTTTATATGCATGTTTGTTTTAGGGTCATCATGCAACTTGTGGCAGTCAGTCCAGCATTTTGCATTACTCACGTAGTTTTCCTGGAAGTATGAAGCAAACTCAGGTGTTATGGTCACATTTCAATTTATCTATTGTAGTAGAAAACATCTCAAATTTGGTGACATTTCTCTCTTCCAGTAGCGTTATTACAATCTTCTTGGTTTTTCTCTGCGTTTGATTTTGTTCAAATTCTTTTTCTCCGGGCACTGTATGCCATGCACAAGAGTCTCATTGCTGGCGCTTCCATTGTTGAAATCCAGGCATTATAGAATGACGTTGCTAAATATGACATAAAAACTTCAGGGGAAATATTTCTAACTTCCGAATTTTTGCACTGGAAAAAATGGACAGCGCCCGAAAATCACTCCTGTTGGATATAAGGAAGGCGCATGGAAACCATTGCATCGTGTCATGCAGTACTAGAAGTGTTATGAGTTCTAAATCATAGCTATTAAGTTCATGCCTTCCGTCAAAACAACGCGCGCACGCACGCACACGCACATACACACAGACACAGTCAGTTCCATACTTATTTAATAGTTCGACCTGTGTGTTCATTATAATTAATACAAATTTTTGTATTTTTTATTTCGGATAGGAGTCGCTGACCATGTCTTGTGATTTATAAAACAACACACAGGGGCTGTGGCTCTAGTACACATCATGTACCCATGCTTCAACAATAGTTCCATCATTTTTGGTGCCTGACTTATGAGGAGTACAAATTGTAGCAACGTTCAATATTATACAAGTTGATCCAGAATTAAACTACACAAATCCCAGGGATTGTGAAGGGGTCCTAGATAAGCATTTCGAGATAGGGAACTTATACTTAACTTTTGTAAACTTTCAAAGTTATAACGCTTTTTCGAAATCGGATAGCCGAGCTAATTCATCAATATAACGTAAATGTGTGAATTAGATTTTCATTCAGAATGCTCACGTTTTGTCCATGTAGTCGGAAAAAACATAATGTTAATTCACAGGAAACGGAAAGTTGAAAATTATTGGCTTTGCTACTTTGGTAAAATCATTCGTTTTGCGAGGGTATGCACGCCAATGATACAATTCATTAGTGCTACGAAGTTAATTGTGCATGCGCAAAGTACCTATCATATCGTAACTGAGACTTGACAGTAGTATATACCCCTCGGGAGACAGACAGGGTCAACGACCTCTCTGACCTTGACATGTCTAGACAGTTCAAGGTTTTGACCTTGGACTGTCTAGACGTTCAAGGCCGGACGTTTGACCTTGGAACTATCTAGACGTTCAAGGTTTTGGCCTTGAGCTGTCTAGACGTTCGAAGGTCGCGCCTGGCACGCCGCACCCCGCCCCGGCCTCCCGAGGGGCATATTTTTCTTTATTGAATGAGCAGGAATTACAAATAAAAAAATTAACACAAGTGGTTAATTTTTGTTTAATGAATAATCAGGGAAAAAGTGTACACAATTATCTATAAAATAGCATAATGGCATTGATTAAACAATTTACAAAAATTGAGGTGGCTAGCGCGACGTTTGTCTGCTGCTGCTGTCACGTTTTGAGCGACGATCGTCGAGACATGAGGTTCGTGGATGCTGCGTAGATGCTTCATGAACAATATCCATAGCAGGAGAAATAGTCCCAAGAGGAAAGCGGCGAGACCGAGCACGGTGCACTGCATGTCTTAGTTTGAGCCATTGCAGAAACTGCAATCTGTTACGTATGGAGGAGGTCCGTCGATTTGTTGCCGGAACCTGTGTTGTAGTGTACGGTGCACCTGCGGTAGGGGGCGTATGCCTACTTGCTGAAGAAGTCCAAATGTTCCCAGACGCCGTCGACGTCTAAAGGACGAAGAACGTCCAGAACGTAGGGATGAGCGGCAAGGGAGATTCGCTCGTGATCGGCTAGAAGCGACAGTCTTCTGTGCCACTTCAGATAGTTGCGCAGAGCCCCTACTAAGGTGCACATGATATTACAAAATAGAAATATAACACAGTATGGAGGATAGATAATTCTAATATCTCGAAGTGCATGAGCACGCACCTTTAAATGAAAAGATAGAGATGAAATGCGCGGGTGTGTGTTGACTAAGAGCTGGAACGAGACTCAAGCGGTGGTGGGATGCGAGCCTCTTTCAAATAAGAATAAAAATAATAGATTACATGATGCAATAGATTACGTAAGAGGGTGTTTCCTTTTAGTTTTAACGTTCTCTGATTGGTTGGAATAACAGATACTAGGATTGGCTAAAGCAAAGCGTTGAACAGAATACGATTGGATAAAATAAGCTGTGTTACGATTGGATGAATAAATCACGTGGTATATTGCTATTTAAAGAAATGAAAAAAGCATTACGTCAGTGCAAGATGATTGCAATATTGATATTGTGCGTGCTCGCTAGAGCGAGTGCCGACCGCGATTGCGTGAGTTTTGGAAGATGCGGTTTTGAAGTAAACGACAAAATAGGATATATGCAAAATGCGACCATGTGCCGCAAAAACTACGAACTTATGACAAGTTGTTCTTGCGTTTACAAAAGAAATGCAACGTGCACGTTTGATGTCAATTTGTTGAATGTAGAAAATATGAATAACGTGTACACGTGTCTAGCACCCATAACTAGATGTAATTCGGGCGGACTTTGCGGTAATGCTTATTACGGAGAGTTACACGTAGGTCACATCCAGTGCGAAAGAGGTTATATGGTTAGCGATGTTTGCGAATGCGTGGAATCTAACACTTGTGCATTAAACAACACAGGTTTTAAATTTTACGGTGTACCTGTAAATATGTTAAAAAATGTAAATCGTACCATAAAGGTTGAAATGATGGACTGTAGAGCGATAATCGACAAATTCTATACGTCGTTAGGTTGGAAACTCACGTCTAAAGAAACGGAGTTATTGTTAGTATATGACATAATTGATGAGATGAATTCGTATTTTAGTAACAATTACGTGCACGTATTTGGAAAGTGCGGAAAAGGCGATTGGAATCTCAACATCGGAGGTAAAAGCGTTGCTGGGAGAGCGAAACGCGCATCTAGATGGTCTGCTGAAGGCACGTTAAACATAAAATCGGAGTGCGGATCCGAGACGACATCAGGTTCGTCCGAACCCGAGCGGGTCTCCATTAACAATTTGAGAAAAGCGGTCACCGAAAAATGTAAGGTAGCGTTAAGCAAGGTTAGGCAGAGGCTCGCTAGGGAATGTAACGAAAAAGTTAATAATATAAATGAGGAATTACATACAGCTCTAGCGGACAGACAAAAACTAATAGACGAATTGGAAAAGTCCAAAGAATTAATTGATAAGGTAAAACAGAGATTTGGTAGGGAATGTAACAAAAAAGTTCATAGTTTAAATAGGGAATTACATAAAGCTCTAGCGGATAAACAAAAACTAAAAGAGGATTTGGAAAAGTCCGAAGAATTAATTTTAACCATGAAACAGCTATTGGAAGAAAGGAAACATAACCTAATTCGACATAGAGCTTTGATAGATACAATCAAACAAAACATAGATAAAATATATAGGGGAATTTGTAGGTTTAAAAGATTTAGTAGCAAATCTAACTAAATTACGCATATGTAATGGTAAGAAAACTGAAAACAAGGGCATAGAGGATCTTTACGTCAATTACGATGATGACCACATGGAGGAATATGAAAAGGATGAAGATGTGTTCGAAGAGGAAAATGTAGATGAAGATTTTGCATATATGTCAAAATAAAAAAAAGTGAGTATATATGAAGCTAGTATTTTCCAGTGCTACCAAAACCCTTATTGCCTCCAGAAGTATCTTTTAATACTGTAACTAGTTGTATTTTGGGCATCGCAATTTTTTCGCATATTAGTTGTGCTATCTTCTGTCTTTTGCAAATCTTAAGCTTACAGTTAGAATTATTTCTCAGCAGAACGCATATTTCGCCGGTAAAGTCCCTATCTACGATACCGCCTGCAGCACTAAGACCTAACATGGCTAAACTTGATTTTTCAGAAATGCGTATATAGGTGTTTTTGGGAGGCTTAGCTGAAAATCCGATAGGCACTTTAACTGTTTCGCGTGGTCTAATTACATATGACTTTGGAGAAAATACGTCTAAACCTGCCGATTCGTCAGTGCACCGTGCAGGCATTATTGCATGTTTATTGAGTAACACTATTTGAAGCGTTATCTGAAAATCAAAAAAGGTAAAAAATAAGCAGTGTGTATTTTATAATTTTTATTTATTAAATAAAAATAAATATGTACAACATAAACGATAGACATTGACTTTCCAGCAGTGTGTATTTTATTGATTAAATAAAAAAAGAGATTAAATAAAAAGAATATTTACAACGGTAGACACTAGCTTCCAGCAGTGTTTTTTTTTTTATTAAAATGAAATATTTACAATATGGCAGACACTAGCTTCCAATGTATTGGCGTTTGCGCAGACGATAATGAACAAGAGGCATTGCAGCAGGACGACGCCTAAAACCAAATATTCCGTATCTTGTCTACTTGGTTTCGCGAGCAGAGCAAATTTGCTATATGATCGCCCTTGTTGCCGTAACCGTTGAATTTGAAAAATTAAACATTACTACCGCAAGTATGTGTACATCTTCACATGGTAAAAATTGCGTGGAGAAAAATTTTTTTTAAATTTATCCTAGGGGCCGAAGATAGTATTCCGGTAAACCCCGTAGGTATTGAAATATTTAGTCCTGTATGTACTAGCATTTTTCCCATGGCAGGGATGGAGGCACATACAGAGCTCCTTAATTGGAATATGGACGATACCTCGATGGGTACCGTCGAATCCTGCGACACGTGGTCGTACTGCAATGCCGGAGGGGACGGCGAGTAGGGAAAGATGACGGCAATCAAGCGATCGCCCACGATCGCATGATTACTGACATCCTCATCTTGATCATTACCGTCATCTTGCGCGTTGCCGCTAACGTCATTATCGTCATCGTCAATATCGTCATCGTCATTATCGTCATTTCCGTCATCGTCATTACCGCCATCTTGATCCTCATCTTGCTCATTATTGTCTGTAACTATGCTATCTAGCACACTGATAAAAGTGCGCAATGCTTCCGCCAACACATTGGAAGCATTCCTTAACTCTGACATGTGTACCTGCGATGGCGTTTGCGTCTGCTTTTCCGCCACACGCGTTGTCTGCTCCTCCATCAGCGGCATTCCCGGCCTCTGCATCAGCGGCATTAGCGGCGTCTGCTCCTTCATCAGCGGTTCGCGGCGTCTGCTCCATCAGCGGCATTCGCTGCGTCTCCATAGCGGCATTCGCTGCGTCTGCTCCATCAGCGGCATTCGCTCCTCCATCAGCGGACGCTCCTCCATCAGAGGCATTTGCAGCGTCTGCTCCTCCATTAGAGGCATTCGCTCCATCAGCGGACGCTCCACCATCAGAGGCATTCGCTCCATCAGAGGCATTCGCTCCATCAGAGGCATTAGCTCATCAGAGGCATTCGCTCCATCAGAGGCATTCGCTCCATCAGAGGCATTCGCTCCACCATCAGAGGCATTCGCTCCTCCATTAGAGGCATTCGCTCCATCAGCGGACGTTCCTCCATCGGAGGCATTCGCTCCATCAGCGGCATTCGCACCTCCATCAGCGGACGCGCCTCCATCATCATAGGTGGTGTTTGTTGCAACGTCATAGGAGGCGTTTGTTGCAACATCATCGGCGTTTGTTGCAACATCACCGGCGTTTGTTGAACCATCATCAACGGTTGTCCAATTCTTCTTATCTTGTTAGGTATGGGAATCAGTTGAGGCATCGGAGGAATTGCCGCAGCCCTCTTTCTGACAATCACCTCCGATGCCATCTCTCCTGTTAAATCGATGATCTCGACTTGGCATGCAGTACATGACGACGGTTCGGTCTGAGCAAGAATGATGGTGATGAGCGAAAATTCTCGATGTTTTATACTCTTAAGGCATGCACGTGTGAGGGAAAAAAATAGTTTACCTGTAAGCTGGCGCGCAGGTGTACACTTAAAAAATAAGTAATGGTAGTTACAAGGTTGCACTTAATGATTCAGACGTGACGTTCATGCTCGAGGACGAGACAAAGTCACCTTGAGCTCGGCGCCTAGCAAGGTCACATCTGCAAAAGCATGATGCAACATAGTCACCTTCACACGTGCTCTCTCTCTAGTAAACAGGCAAAGTCGCAGCCTAAGGTAAAGCATGACGTAAGAACTCACCTTCGAGCACAAACTGATAGACAAAGTCACCTTCACACGCGCTCACTTCGAGCGAGAATAAGGAGTGAGGCAAAGTCGAAGCCCAAGGTAAAGCATGACGCAAATACATTACGTAAGAATAAGGAAAAAACAAAATCATCTCCGCTGTTAGACAAAGTCACCTTCACACACACACACACACACACACACACATGCAGCTAGAGTGACGCAAGGCTGAGATGTTCCTTGAAGGATAAGCGATATAAAAAACATTACGTTGTATGTACGCCTAAGGTGAAGTAATAACGAAGTGACAAAGTGCATATTAAGCAAGTTGTAAATGAAGTAGTTTTTGTTTACAATAAGCGCTTGCGGATGTGAGCAAATAGAGAAAGTCGCCTTCTCGAGAATAAGGAAAAAACAATGTCACATTGGCTAGGCATGACGCAGCGCGTTGTGTAAGATTAAGGAAAATTTTGCGAGGCTGAAAAATAGCAAGTCGCCGGACAATAATTAATGGACGTGCCGAGGTTGAAAAATATCAAGTCACCGGTTAATAATTAAGCCTGTGAATAACGATGTGCCGAGGCTGAAAAAATAGCAAGTCGCCGAATAATAATTAAGCGATGTGCCGAGGTTGAAAAATAACAAGTCACCGAACAATAATTAAGCGATGTGCCGAGGTTGAAAAATAGCCAGTTACCGGACAATAATTAATTAAGCGACAGCGACGTGAGGCGATTTAAAAGCGATGAGCGATGGTATAAAATAGCAAGTCACCGAACAATAATTAAGCGAAAGTCACCTTTCGAACACGCGCTCCTGGGAGAAGAGTGACGCGGCATAAAACAGCAACTTGCGGCAAGCAGTCATCTCTGAATGAGTACAATAATAATAATAATAATAATAATAATAATAATAATAATAATAATAATAATAATAATAATAATAATAATAATAATAATAACTCAATAATAATAATAATAAAAATAATAATAATAATAATAATGAGTTTTACGATATTGCAGCATCGAACGAGAACGCTTAATAGTTTATATTCGGGGTATTCCGAAACTATAATTTCGGCAGAACCCATGCCCACCGATGACGATGATGACGAAATTGACCCCATGGAATGGGTACATTGGGTGTTCCCTCGATATTTAGAATTTGTAAACGAGCAATTGTTAAACGGCGAACCGAGCTATTTTGGCATGTCCGTGGTCAATACCGAAAACCCCGATAGAGGGTTTTACATAAGCATCAGAAGGTTCAATCAACTGAACATGGAAGCGATATTAAATTCGGCGGAAGCCGTGATGCAGAGCAATTACAATTTTTTCACGAACGGCACATTAAAGTTCACGTGCGTTTACACCAAAATAGTGGAAGGAAACGGTCTCGCCATAGGCTGCGATTTCTGCGCGAAAAATAAAGGGATCATAGTGGTGAAAAATCGCGATAATTTATGCCTACCTAGAGCAATTGCAATTTGCGTCGCGAAGCTAGAGAACGATTCGAGCTACAATGCTATAAAGAGAAGCGATGGCGTGCAGACGCAGAAAGCGATAAATTTATGTAGACTCATCGGCAAGAATGCGAATGAGCCGTGCACCGTGGAAGACGTGAAACGTTTCGAAAGCGCTCTAAAGCGATACGCCTTCACGGTGCTCGACGGCCACGATCAAAATGGTATATTGTACAGGTCGTCGATCGATGGCGCCGAACATGCGGATTTAATTTATCACGACAATCACTTTAACGCATCGTGGACCTACACAGAGCGTTCAGGTGCACGCATTACTGCAGGCAGTGTAATCGCATGTTCAAATACAAGAAGGAACTGCATCGATGCGACAGCAGGTGTTCGAAGTGCAGACTTTCTTGCGCGGCGACTTCCTCTTTCGAGGAGTACGTATTTTTCTCCGCGTGCAATCGCGAATTTAAGGTGAAGGCGTGTCGCGACAATCATCTGTTAAAGGGAGCATTCTATCCCGGCGATTTGACCGTGTGCGACGTGGAAAGGGTGTGCCTTTTGTGCAACAGACTGTACAACCTGAGGCGCAGAAAGGTTTGCACGACGTGTAAATGTTACGTGAAGCCTAACCACCTGTGCTACATACAGCCGTATCAAAGCAGATCTTTGAGCAAAAATTACCTGTTTCTCTTCGTGGACTTAAGAGTGCACTCAAGAGCAGCCTTTCTGTTCGGAATCCTTCGAGCACGAAGCCAACCTGTGCATCGCGTACCAAGCATGCAACGAATACATAGACACGAGCGAAAAGATGCAGATGTGCGCCAATTGCGGCATCAAAGAGTGGGTGTTCGAGAGGGATCCCGTGCGCGAGCTATTTGAATACGTCAACCTACCTCGCGCCGCTCTCAAGAACGTGACGGTGATTGCCCACAATCTAAAATCGTACGACGGTCACATCTTACTGAAATACATGGTGGGAACATTGGGGTGGACGCCGGAATTGATCATGAACGGCAATCGCATATACAGAATAAAGCACGAAAACGTCACATTCCTAGATTCGCTAAATTTTATACCCTCCCCGCTGTCGAAGTTTTCCAAAAATTTCGCGCTAGAAGAGGCGAAATTCAACACCTCGGCCAACGCGAGGTACGTCGGCGCGATGCTCGATAAGCGCTACTACTGTCCCGACAAGATGTCCGCGCAAGAGAGAGAGAGAAATTCGAAGAGTGGCACGTCGAGCAGACGTCTTCGGGACGCGTGTTCGACCTGCGAAAGGAAATCGTGCGCTATTGCAAGATGGACGTGCAGGTGCTGTGTCTCGGCGCGTCCAAGTTCAGAAGGGAATTCATGGCGGAAAACGACATCGATTCGTTCAGGGAATGCGTGACCATCGCAAATACATGCATGAACGTCTACCGAAAGCGATTCGTGCCCAAAAACGCGATTTCACCCTAGGCGGCTATCGCCTGGGCGACAAGCAGTCGCGCATCGCTCTCATCTGGCTCTGCTGGCTGGAACTGAAGCACGGCCTGAAGATTCGCCACGCGCTAAACGGTCGCGAGGAGGTGATAGTGAATCACAAGGTCGACGGATGCGGCAAAGACGAGGACAGCAGCAAGGAGATCGCGTACTTTTTCCACGGCTGCTTCTTTCACGGATGTCGCCGATGCTACCTCAACAGAACGGCGATTCTCTGCGGCACGGGAAGCGAAAAGATGGACTCCAGGTTCGAAAACACCGAAATTGTTACCAAGGGGATCAGAGATGCGGGATACGAGGTGATTGAGAAGTGGGAGTGCGAATTCATCGCCGAGATCGAGAGCAGCGCGGAACTCGCCAGATTTGCAGCATCGTTCTCCGTTCCGCAGCCCCTGGAGCCGAGAGATGCGTTCTTCGGCGGTCGCACGAACTGCGTCAATCTGTACCGCAAGGCGGCCGAGGGCGAGAAGATACTCTATTACGAAGTGTGCAGCCTCTATCCTTACGTGAACAAGACCAAGGCCTACCCCGTGGGTCATCCGAAGATTCACTGCGACGAGCGGAAGATGCCGAAGTTGGAGGACGTAGAGGGAGGACTGATCAAGTGCAAGGTGCTGCCTCCGACCGATCTCTACCACCCCGTGCTACCGCTGCGCGTCAACGGGAAATTGATGTTTCCCATTTGCGGAGCACGTGCGCTAGCGGAAAATCAGCTAGACGACTGCAATCACGACGTCGAGGAGAGAAGCATATCGGGCATCTGGGTGGTGGACGAGGTGAAGGTCGCCATCGCCGAAGGTTACTCGATATTGGAAACGTGCGAAATTTGGGAATACCAGATGACGCGCTACGACCCTGCCGCGGGCCTGTTCGAGGATTACGTCAATCAATTCTTGAAGATCAAGACGGAAGCGACGGGCTGGCCGTCGCACTGCGTCGGCGACGCCGACAGGAAGGAATTCGTGAGGAACTTCGAGGCGAGAGAGGGCGTGAAGTTGGACCCCCGTGCCATGGACCGCAACCCCGGCAGGCGAGAACTCGCGAATCTCATGCTCAACTCCTTCTGGGGCAAGTACGGTCAGAGGGACAACCTGCCGACATGCGAACTGGTCGACGCATATCCTCGACTCGTGGAGCTGATGAACAATCCCTGCATAGAGGTGCAGACGTTCCTGCAGGCCACGGATCGAATCGTCTACGTGGTCTGGAGGCAAGTCAAGGAGAGCCCTAATTTGAATTGCGCCGTCAACGTGGTGATGGCGGCGTACAGCACGGCTCACGCCAGACTGGAGCTCTACTCCTACTTTAAGCGCCTGGGCGAGCGCGTGCTGTACTTCGACACGGATTCGGTGATAGCGGTGTGCGAGCGCCGGCGACTGGATGCCTCCCACGGGCTCCTTCTTCGGATGCATGACCGACGAGCTGGAATGTTACGGCAGAGACGCTCACATCGAGCAGTTCGTGTCGACGGGGCCTAAGAGGTACGGATTTAGGGTGAAGAACGCCGACGACGGCAAGATGAGGGTAATTTGCAAGGTCAAAGGTTTCCCGCTGAACTCGAGCAACGAGCTCAAGATCAACGTCTGCGTCATGCGCGACATGGTGATATGCGATAACGACGCCGTCGTTCATCTGCGCGAAACTCGGATAGCGCGAAAGCCCCTGTGGACCCTCGTCACCGAGCCGGCGCCCAAGACTTTTCTCATGGTGGTCAACAATTGCAGGAGGCGACGCTCGTCGGACGACTTCGACACGGTGCCGTACGGCTATAAAAGAGGTCGAGAGCGAGATTATCGTCAAAATGAATTACGATGCGGACGTCTTGTCGGCCGCAGCGCAGCTGCAATTCCCCGCGAAGCGCACGGCCGGCGTGGCGAGGCTCCGCGAGAGGGACGATTTCAAGAGATCGAGGAGGGACTCTCCGCCGCTGCAATTCCCCGCGAAGTGCACGGCAGGCGAGGCGAAGCTCCGCGAGAGGGGCGATTTCAAGAGGATGCGATCGATCGACGCGCTGTTCGACGACGACCGACGACGCGTCCCGAAGCGGGGGTTCCTCGAGGCGCAGCTTGCCGGAGACCAGAAGCGTCCACGAATCGACGACGACCGACGACGCGCCTCGAAGCGGAGATTCCTCGAGACGCTGCTTGCGAGCGACCCGAAGCGTCCACACATCGACGACGACGACCGAAGACGCGCCTCGAAGCGGGGGATCCTCGAGACGGGGGACCCGACGAAGCGCTCTCGCATTGAAGACAACGACCGAAGACGCGTCTTTAAGCGGGGGATCCTCGAGGCGCTCCTCTCCGGGAAGCGCCCTCGCATCGACGACGACCAACGACGCACCGAGACGGCTCTCGATCTAGACGCTCCAGGGAGGAGGAGGAAGAGGACGAGATTTCACTCTTACGAGCGGCACGAGGAGGATGAGGGTTCGGCGTTAGCGGGCGGAGGCGAGATCGCCGACCCGGCGGACAGGGAGGTGCAGATGATGATGAAAGACGATTTCGGAGGCGAGATCGTGGACGAGAATTACAAGAAATTTAGACGCGTCGGAGCGGGCAGGGATCTGCAGATGAGAGACGATTTCGGAGGCGAGATCGTGGACCAGAATTACAAGAAATTTAGACGCTTCGGAGCGGGCAGGGACGTGCAGATGAGAGACGATTTCGGAGGCGAGATCGGCGAACGGAACTACAGGAACTTTAGACGCGTTCGCGCCAGCGAGGACGTCGACATGAAGGATGAGAAGGAGGAGGAGGAGCTGCGGCGCGCCGAGACGGTGGATCCCCGATTCACGAAATTTAGATTCCCCAGCACGATGTAGGTGGCGGGTCCGTCCCGCTTCGGAAAATCTACCTTCGTGAAAAATCTGCTCAGGCATGCGAGTAGGGTGTACGATCGCCCCTTCAACAGGGCCTTGTGGTGTCACGCTCCCGAATACCCGCCTCGCGAATTTAGCAATTGCAATTTCAACGTGAGGCTGCACGAAAGAGTGCCGGATCTGGAGACCGTGAGGAACGGCGATCTGGTGGTTCTCGACGACATGATGTACGAGGCCGACGGCAGCGACGTTTCCAACTTTTTCACCAAAGATTCCCATCACAAAATTTCGGCATGATATACGTGTTGCAGAACGTTTTCCCTCAGGGAAAAAAATTTCGAACGATGTCCCTCAATTCCAATTACATCGTCGTGTTCAAGAACAATCGCGACAAGATGCAGGTGAACAAGCTGTGCCAGCAGCTGGAGCCGCTAAACTCCAAATTTCTGCTCGAGACTTTCGACATGGCCACGAAAGCGCCTCACGGCTACCAAGTGCTGGATTGCACTCAGAGCACTCCGGACGAATATCGTTACAGCACGGGCGTGCTGCCCGACGAGACGATGTACTGCTTCAGACCTAAATAAATAAATAGGGTCGAGGTTGCGGTCGCTCGGTCAGTTTCGTCATCGACGCGATGAACGAGACGAGCGTTCCGAGGCTGACTCCCCGAGTCTTCAAGAGAGTGTACAAACTGTCCTCACCGACGAAAAGCCAGGCAGTGCGGCAACCTGGCGGTGTTGGGCAAGGCGAAGCCTAAATTGCGTCTCATATTGCTGAAGGTTGCAAATTCGGAGCTGTTAAAGGCAATTTCCGAATGCGTCCTGAACGTCAGTAGCGGCAACGTGCCTATTTCTTCGAGGTGCGCAAAACGCTTAAAGAGGCATAGAACGTCGTGGAGGAGATTAGTCGACAGGAGAACGTCTTTGAAGAAGAAGAAAGCCATCGCCGTGCAAAAGGGCGGTTTCCTGCCGGCCTTCATATTGCCCGTGTTGACGGCGTTGGGAAGCGCGCTGGTGTCGAAACTCGCTTAGCGAGATGAGGCACGGCAAGCAGATCATGCTCATGCATTCGTAGCCCGAGAGCGTGAAAAAATTGCACGTGATCGACAAAACGCTGTCGGGGCTGATCGACGACATAAATAAAATAAGAAATTTGACTCTGTCTCCGGACGACAAGTGGAAATAGCTCAGATATAAATTATCGGATTATCACGATCTCATGTCAAAGTTGCGCAAGCCATATCTGCGGACGGCGAAGCAGCAAGAAAGAGCATTGGAGGAAGAGGAGGAGGAGGAAGAGTACAAGGGCGAGGCCGCTGCGCGCGATGCGGACCGCTTTCGAGGAAAGATAAAGCGAGAGAGGAAGAGAAAGGCTCCCAAGAGTCAGAAAGAAAAGAGCGCGAGTTCGGACGACGAAGTCAGATACAGTTCTTACAACTTGCGCAAGAACAAATGGCTGCAACTTTGACGCGAAACGAGAGGAGTAAGCTGAATAGTTATTATTCGAAGGTCGACCACTCCGCGGGCCTCGGCACCGTCGCGAAGCTTCGTCGCGCCATCGGCATATCGGCGCGCAAGATAGAACATTTTCTGCAGGGGCAGGAGAGCTACACCCTTCACAATCCGGCGAGAAAGCGCTTCGCCACAAAACATTATCACGTGACTAACATAAACGATTTGTGGGAAGCCGACTTGAACGTCTTGGGCGCTCTGAAGACGCACAACGAACCGTACGCTTACATTTTGACGGTCATCGACCTCTTTTCCAAATTTGCGTGGGCTGCACCGCTGAAATCTAAATCGGGAAGCGAGATCGTCGGCGCGTTCGACGCCATCTACGCCGAAAGCGGACGCGCTCCCAGGGTGCTTCGAACCGATAGAGGCACGGAGTTCACCAATCGACAATTTCGCGCTTTTTTGAAAAACAACGGAATATCTCACCGCACGGCCAAGAATGCCGTCAAGCCCAGCATCGTGGAAAGATTCAACAGAACTCTGAAGACGAAGATGTGGAAATACTTCACGCACAATAATAGTCGCAGATTCATCGACGTCTTGCCGAAACTCGTTCGTTGTTACAACGACTCGTATCATCGGACGATCAAGATGGCTCCCGCAGAAGTGAAAGAGACCAACATCTCCGAGGTTTACGACAACACTCCCGCGAACGAGCGGCGTCGATACACCGCTCCCAGATACAAGATCGGCGAGCACGTGCGTATTTCCAAGCACAAATTGGCGTTCGACAAGGGCTACGTTCAAAATTGGACGGACGAGATATTCGCGATTCGCAAGATAGTGAGAGGATCTCCCACCGTCTACGATCTGAGCGACCTGGAAGGAGAAGAAATAGACGGTATCTTCTACGCCGAAGAGATACAGAAGGTACGACTTCCCGCCGTCTACAAGATCGATAAAATCCTGGACGAGCGAGGCATAGGCGTCAATAGGGAGGTGTTCGTGGAAAGGTTATCCGTCGAAATTTAATTCTCGCATCAAGTGTTCGGCCGTGTTGTCGCCATGATACGGGGAGAACCCTTTTCGATAACCCTCACCAGCAACGTTTCCATGAGTCACTTCGAGAACAACACCACTTCGCGATTTTCCAACATGCTGCCTCAGCGAACGGTCCTAATGGGCGAGTGGGAGGTGGCGCTCACCAAAATACGTTATCCTGGCTCATTTCTAAACATATCGAAAGGCGGCAATTTTATAAAGGGCACCCTGTTTCAGAGAAGCAGAACGGGCGAAAATATCGATTCGGATTTCCGTTTCGAATTGAGGGAAACCACCATAACCGATAACGTGATGCTCTTGACCGAACTCAATCGTGTCATTCTCAAAGAGGCGCGCGTCGAAGCTTTTTTAAATACGCCAAGCAGTCCGGTTTCGTCACCATTAACGCTAACGTCGTGAATAAGGAGTCTCAAAATGAGGATGCGACGCCGGTCTCGTCTACTGAAGAGGAAAAAGAAGAGGGTAAATCGAACGATACTGAAACTGCGCCAAGCGTCCCGACGTCCGAAAAGGCGAAAAAGAAAAAGGCCGCGCCGACCGCGAATATGATTCGAAATCTGTGTCTATCGCCGGATCTGAGCAGGCAACTGGGTTTTGAACCCGGTACAGATGTTGCGACGACCTTGCGCGCCAGTTATCCCATGAATCCCTATGTCACGTTTCCGTACGAACTGTTCGTCTACTGCAACCTGGTGCAACCGCAGATGGTTAGCGACACGTTTGCTCAGATCGCCGAAAGCACGACGGTCGAAATAGACGTCGATCACAGGCACTTGGCGATGGAAAAATCGTTTTTTCCCCTGAATTAGGTTCCCTTGCTATCTCACGATTTTCAAATCGTGCACATAGATTTAAGAACGGGCACAGGACAATTATTGCCATTCATGTACGGATTTTCTTCGGCTATAGTTCTGTCGTTTAGACCCAAGAATGAACCATCGCGATCTAGTTAATCATTTTCTCTATCAGACGGGGAGAGGGGGAGTTGCGGATGATCGAGATTTCGTCTTGTACAAAGACAGATGCTTTCATAGAGGTCGCAGACTCTTTGGAGCGCTAGGAGGATTGTGGAGATTCTTGTCTCCGATGCTTAAGAGCGCTGCCAAGACGGTGGGCAAGGAGGTCTTAAACGTCGCCGCTAACGTGCTGTCGGACGTCGTGTCGCAGAAGCCTTTCAAATGCTCTCTCGGAGATAGGCTGAGGGAGGGAGGCGTTAACTTGAAGCGAAAGGCCACCGAAGCCGTCGACACCATGCTCGGTTCGGGGATAAAAGTGCGCAAGAGGAGACATTCGATTCAGTCTAAGGTGAGGCGCGCTAAGGGCGATAGAAAGAAAAAGAAAAAGAAGAAAAAAAAGAAAATACATTTTCGTGATGTCCGGCATGCACGTAAATTCTGCTTTCAACATCTTTGACGATCTGGCTGCGCAGACGGGCGTCGACAATTACAATGTGGTGATCCTCGACCCTCAAAAGGCTATAACGTACAATTCTCCGATCATCTTTCACTATACGGGAAATGCCGACATTTACCTGGATCTTTCGTACGTAGTTTTGCACCTACGTTGCAAGATCGTCGTGGAGGACGGCAAAAATCTGGAGGACGGCGGCGAGATCTTCCTGGTCAACAATTCCCTAAATGCTCTATTTCAGCAGATGGAAGTGATACTAAATAACGTTACGGTGACGCAACCTCAACCGGGGTATCCGTACAAGACCTATCTGGAGACTCTGCTAACTTACTCTAGCGATGCCATGAACACGCGTCTGCAGGCGTCGCTGTGGAAATTGGACGAAGCCGATAACATGGACGGTTTCGATAATTCGGCAGCAAAATGGCGTTTTGGCATAACGAAGGGTAGCAGGGAATTCGAGCTGATGGGCTGCCTGTCGGGCGCCTTGTTATACCAAGATAAATATCTCTTGAATAACGTCTCCTTAAGGATTAAGCTGACGCCCTCGAGCTCCGAGTTTCACCTCGTGACCAGACCCCCGCTAAAGGGCAAGACGATCATAACTTCTGCAAAACTTCATTTAAAGCGCATCTTCCCCTCTCCCACCATCTTGTTGGCCCATCAGGAAGCATTATCGAAAGTTAACGCAAAGTACCACCTCATCGACGTCGATTTGCAGGCCTTTAACATTCCGAAGGACACGCAGAGCAAGAAGTTTAGCGACATTCTCGTGGGCAAGGTGCCTCGCAGAATCACGGTGGCCTTCGTGATGGACAAGGCATACAGTGGCGATTACGAGAGAAATCCTTACAATCTTCGCCACTTCGACATAAACTTCGTTCAGATGTACGTGAACGGTCAACCCGTGCCCTCTCAACCTCTAACGCCCGACTTTGCTAAATATTACTTCTTGCAGTGCTTCCAAAAGCTGCAGGACGGCCTGGGAATACACTTCGAAAATCACGGGCATTCCATATCGAGAGAAACTTACGCTAAGGGCTACACCGTGCTGCTTTACGATTTAACGGCAGACATGAGCGCAAACGAAACATACGTTTCAGGACTGCAGCATGGCAACGTTTCGATAAGCGTGACTTTCAAAAAGGCGCTCTCGGAGCCCGTATGCATGCTCGTTTGTTCGGAATATCATCGCACCCTGGAAACAGACTCGAATAGATCGGTATTCGTATCATGAACATGAAGCAGATACACGATTATTTGACTAAAAACTCCTCCATCCGACCCCATTTCATAGGCGTTTATGCTTGCGATCAAATTCTGCATCGCCTTCCGCCAACCCGGTATCCCGTGGCGCTGGTTGCAAACACGGACCCCAGCAACATGCCCAGCGAGCACTGGATAGGCATCTTCGTGTCTAGGTCGGGCGTCGTAGAATATTTCGATAGTTTCGGCATGCCTCCACTATCGCCTCACTTCTTAAACTTTCTGCAAAATCACTGCGGGTGACGTTGGAGCTACGTTCCTCGAAGATTACAAAATTCGAACAGTTCCACCTGCGGACATTACGTAATTTCCTACATCGCGCACCGATGCTGCAATATGCCTACAGAAACCTTTTATTCCAAATTTAAAATAGCGGATTTCAAATGCAACGACGAACTGATCGTCAGAGATGTCTGCTGCAGCAAAGTTCGCTGTCGCGTGTAGCGAAATCTTCAAGTTTGCAAACCTTTAAAAGGTGGGTTTTACCGTCATTTTTAATCATTCGTTTGGGCTTCGAGCACGCAACCATGTCGTGTTTCGTGCACTTCAATTTCTTGATCGATAACGATCGAAAATACGTGGTTAAAGAACTGGTCATATGCGGTTCGGGTCGCGAGGTGCAGACGTGGTTCTTTAGGCCTCCTTCTCGAGATAATCGCGCAACGGCGATTAGATCGATCGACGACGAAATAGCGTCCGGCGTGCACGGCATAAAGTGGGAATACGGCGACGTAAACTACGATCAACTGGTGCCCATCTTGAAGCGATCCACCAACCTGTTCACGGTGATCTTCACCAATGGAGAGGAAATGGCTAAATTTCTCGGGGATATCATCGATCGCACGGTGGTGAACGTCGAAGAACTCGGATTCTCGGACGAATCCCTCGTATCTTTCGACACGCGATCGTGCCTCCATCCTTGTCACAGGTTGGGATCCCTAGTTTGCTCTCAGAGAAGTGCCGAAAACATATCCAGGTGGTACGCGCACCTCGCCGATAAACGCAATGCTTACCCGTGCGACCCCACGCCTAACGAATCTCGCCTACCTCCCGACCTGAACCACGACGTCACAAATATATCTCATGACGTCAATTATTTGTTTTAGATTGCGGGATATATAAGCGAACGTCCGCGCCATCATCGAGAGAAGATCGCTCGTCAGGTAAGTAGTGATGCCTCTGCTGCGCCTTCTCTCTCTTTTTTTTCTTTTCCTACGTTTTACGAACAATTCTCTGTTCCAGAATAATGGAAATGGAAACGGCGGCTACGACGGAGACGACAAGCGTGCGCACCAAGCCCCATCCTCCGTTCGGCATAAGAGGCAAGATCTACCATCTGGATTTGTCCGGAAAGAAATATCTATTCGTGGGATTTTCCCCGGATCCTCCATACGAACTCTGCATCGTCATCGGAAAGCACGGCGAGAATCGGCCCGTTCGTCTGAACGACTTAAACGACTGGTAGAACGTCATAACGTGCATTGGCAACGTGGACATCGCGTCGAAGGACAACGTGAAGTGGGACTTGAAGCTAACGGACGATCTGAAAATAGACGTTAAACACGTTTTCGGCCCTCCGAACATCATCCTAAAACATTGCGGAGAAAGCGTGTCTCTCGTGGAAGAAGAGTGGAAAAATGTGATTAAATTGTATCCTCTAGTCTACGACATCTTCTACCACAGGAGCAAAGAGAGCAAGGAGGTGAGCAACTTAATTATCGCTTACGTCAGATACCTAAATGACGTTGTGGAAAAATCCGAAGACATGACCTTTTCGACCTACATAAGATACATTACGTGCGCCACGCCTTTGGACTTTTACGAACTCGTTTACCTCATGCACGACCGGTTGAAGGAAGAGGTGGAAAAAAAGAAAAAGACAGCGACAAACTGAAGAAACCGGTTTGTGATGGGGGTAAGCCTTCGTGTATAAAGCGTAAAGTCTCGGATCTCGCCACCTCATAGAGAGAGAGATAACAGCTAGCGCCGAAGGCAGCAACATCTACGAGTTCGAGTCAGTGTGCAGGGTGCTGGAAAATCTAAACGAGCTTGGCGGAGGTGCGTTTGCAAGAACTTTGAACATAAACGAACTGGAAGTGGGCGTCGGTTATCCCATAGAGGAGATTCGAACCGTATTGACAAAGTTCGGCAAACGAACGGTGGTGAGAATCGACGGCAGGGACCTGTTTCTACCGTCGAGATTCGACGATTTAAACAACGAGACGCTGACCTGCATTAACAATCACAGATTTTTGCTCATATACAAGGGAGAAGAACCCCTGCAGAACGGTCACAAAAGAAACATTTTCTCCTTTCAGAGCGCCGATCTGCCCTGCACTTCTACCGCCTCCAAGCAATGAATCGTCGCAAAACACGATCGGCGACGACAGCCGTACAGCTTGACACTTTATCCCAAAACGGAACATCCCCGCACCTATGCGTCGCATTTTTACTCCGACGCCTTCGAAATGGGAAACGGCGTGACCACCAGGCTGATGTTCACCTCAACGGCAACACTTATAATCTTTGATTAAACAAGCAGATTATTGAAGAAAATCCGAGAACGGTTAATTAGTGTATGGTATCCTAAATTGCGTCACGGCACCGTCTTTTGTATTGAACGTTCACTTCAACAGCTACCTGACCGGCAAGACAAACGCCAGATAAACGATAGCGTTGATGGACGGCAATAATGCGGTACCCGTATCGGATCAGATCGTCCTCAAAGAAGGGCAATTCGACATCGCGAGAGGAGGAATTGCCTATTCTAATTTAATTAGTACATCAATGATAGCGCCCGGATGCAACGACGAAGGCGCGACGATAGTCTACGAATGCAGAACTTCCTACTTGGAACGACGCAACTCTGGAGAATGCGAATGCGAATGGGTCGAAGGCGACAGTGACGATAGCGAAACTGAAGAAGATTGTGTGACGAAATGTTGCAATACCTTCCAAAAAGATTCGTCGAAACCACCTGCAGCAGAAGTGGTGCAAGGTGCTTCCTCAGCGATCTCTTAACTTTGTGTTTTTTTTAACAGTGTACGGTGCGGGAATATTTATCTGGTGTACCGTATGTAACTTTATTCTTGTGGTGTAAAAAAAAACTTTTTTGAGCGCACCACTGACAGTGTGCAAATCTTTGCGGTGAAGGGAATACTTATCTGGTGTACTGTATGTAACTTTATCCTACTGTATGTAAAACTTATGGAGCGCACTGCAGAAAATCTTTTTGTAAGCAGTGCACTCCGGAAAAAAAATGCAATAAAGAAAAATATGCCCCTCGGGAGGCCGGGGCGGGGTGCGGCGTGCCAGACGCGACCTTCGAACGTCTGGACAGCTCAAGGCCAAAACCTTGAACGTCTAGACAGTTCCAAGGTCAAACGTCCGCCCTTGAACCTCTAGACAGTCCAAGGTCAAAACCTTGAACTGTCTAGACAGGTCAAGGTCAGAGAGGTCGTTGACCCTGTCTGCCTCCCGAGGGGTATATACTACTCTTGACGTTACAAACCGACCCTGTCCTGCGGCCGAAATACTGAAAGGTACCGGTGAAAGCCGAATTCCGCCCGAACTTAGGTGAGAAAGTGTTAGTGTGGAGTATTTGTATTTGTTTATTATTATTGTTATTATTTACACTTTTTGTTAAAACTAAACTTACCTATGAAAAAGCAAAAGGTATTCTATTAAAAAAGATCGCAATTGAGGGGGACGAACCCACGACTTTCCATTATTAGCATGAGACTAACCAACGAAGCTAACATGTCTACATGCTCTTGAATGAAATTATCCACCTAAAGTAATCCCTACCACTGGAATCGTAGCCAGTCTGCTTTCTTCTCTACTGTTCGGGATTGCGGTCGCACAAGGTAAAGTCATCTGAGTGGTTAATGGGCCATTTTCTGCTTTGTGTATCAAATGCAACAGTGTTTACAGTTGCTCCGAAACACGGCTAACAAATTTTCATTTGCCGAGCTTGCTGACATGCGTTTGATTTATGGAGAAGCAAGAGGACATGCATCTGTAGTTGTACAGGGATAGATTTCCAGACAGACATCATACTTACCGCTCGAACTTCCAAAATGTCCATCGGCGTTTGCGGGAAACTGGATCTTGTGCACAGACCCGATGCTGGTGCAAACCGAGGGCGTTGCACTCCAGAAAAAGTTCCACGGTTTGGGTGGAACATTCCTCCAGCACCCGAGCAATTACCAGGGCCATAAAAACGAACAAGTCCGATGTGTATCAGGTCCTGCACGAAGAACAACTGTTTCCCTATCGTCTGCTTAAGGTGCAGGCATTGAGGCCAGCGGACTTTGATCCCAGACTAGAGTTCTGCAGTTGGGCCTTGCAGCGGCAGAATGAACAGCCTGACTTCTCGGTTCTCTTCACCGACGAGACCATGTTCATAAGAGGTCGTCTAATTCGAAAACAGTCGTGTATGGGAGTATGAACAGCCGCATGCAGTGGTGGAGGCTGGTTATCAGCACAGATTCAGCATCAACGTGTGGGCGGGCATCGTGTCCAATTTAATAATTAGACCTATCTACTTCCTACAAGTTAAACGGGCAAGTGTATTTTCACTTCCTCGCCCATGTTTTGCCTGTGTTTTGGAAGACGTCCCTCAGAACGTCCGACGTCAGATTTGGTTGCAGCATGATAGAGCTTCTCCCCATTTCAGCGGCGAAGTACGAGATTTTCTCGATGTGCTTCTGGGGCAGTGGATTGGCAAGATTGTAATTTTCCCACCGCATTCTCCGGACCTCAACCGCCTATATTTTTATGGGGACATCTTAACAACCTCGTTTACGCATCATCAGTTGACATTGATTAGCAGTTCCTAGCACGGCTGTTAGCTGCTTGTGATGAGGTTCGTAACACTCCAGATCTTTTTGAGAGGGTGCAAGAATAATTTATTTGCAGAAATGTCTCAGACCAACACCCAAACAATGTCTCTGCTGATCTCTGTTTTTTTTTTTTTTTTTGTAATTAAAATGTTTTTTTTTTCCTTAATTCTCCAATTTTCTTTTTATTTGGTTTTCACGCAGGGTGAAAAGCTAGAATGCATTTTACTGAACTTTTCTTAGGTATTTGATTAATTCAGATACATTTTTCCTTTACTATAGAGAAAGCCATTTATTTTCCCTTAAGTACGTGTTATGTTTACCATCATTGGCTAGATTGGAAGAAACATATTCTAAATTTTGAAATGTATCTGGCATACAATACTACATGTAGATCACAGGAAAAGTAATAGCACTTGTGTAATGATTTTACCCTTGCAAGTTTAGAGTTACTATGTTATTCGTTTAACAGATTGACTTTATTTTGGGTAATTTGTTAACGGGCGGTTCTGAACAACAAAATAAATGCGGTAAATACCAAAAAAATGCAGTTATGGTGGTTTGAATCTGCTCCTCCATCACAATATCTAACGCCGCTGTAGGTAGCATGTCCTTAACCACGGCGTTAATCAGAAACAACTGAAGTGAAACGACTGTCTTTTACCCAAACTCCTGTGGAGTTTTTATCAGTGGCAAGCTGACCATTAACAGATTTTATCTATTGCGTGAAATTTAGTAATCACAGACCACAAGCTCCCTATTACAAAACGCTTATCTAGAACCTCTCCACAATGCTTGCAATTTATGTTGTTGAATTTTGGGACACCAGTATAAATCCTGCTTGGTTAATAAATGAATTCTCTTAATTTTAGCATCTGACACCGAATCTATTAATTTTGTCCAGCTTATCTAGATACTCTCCACAATGCTTGCAATTTATATTAATGAATTTTGGGACACCAGTATAAATCCTGCTTGGTTAATAAAGAAATTCTCTTAAATTTAGCATCTGACACCGAATCTCTTAATTTTGTCCAGCATGGCTTGAAAAGGAATTTTGTTTGCAATATCTTTAGCTATACTGTCCCTTTCTTTTTTCCGATAGTCGCAAGTGACAAGTCATTTTATGGCCAGTATGAGTTGAGATAAATTTGACTAGGTATTTTCTATCTTCGAGTTGTCCGACTTATATATTTGCAGGACATGCGTCACAAATATTATTGCTTCCTTGCAATTTCAACTATCTGACACATTTATCTTTAGAAACAAAATTACTTAAGCGATGGGACTCATTATGTCTTACAATATTATCAGAAGCAGTGGAGGAACCGCGATTTTTTTTTAACTTTGGCCCCGTTATCTACTCAATTTCTTGCTTCCAGTTTTTAAAATTACCAAAGGATAAGAAATGTAGTTCTTCCGATTTTACTTTTATTTCATGTGTTTATATTAACTGGTCAATTACAAGATATGGTACACGTCATGTTTGCTTTCTAGCTGATCCCTCACGATGGTAATCTCGCTGTTGGAGTTTGATACTGAATGCATAATTGAAATTCTTGTTGCACATTTCACAGTTATAGGCGTACGGTCTAACATTAAGGAGGTAAATTTTCGGACTTTCCGTTCACTAAGGAGGCGCTCAGTTTTCTCCGCTGTTGTTCGTGAAAGGAGGCGTGACTTTCACCAGAATTTGTTGTTGATTTGGTTTATTTATGGACGCTCTTTAACATCTCATGTCATCAGCATCCCATTCAATCCAGAGCGAGAAACAGCGGAGAAATTTTGCTCAGATACCTCTTCTTTCAGACTTGAGTTTCTTTTTCGTGCGGTGAATCTACGACACGTTACCCACTGTTTTACTTCCCTTCCGAAGGAAGCCATATTTAAGATTTTACGCCCGAAAAAATCCATTGACCCTGGCGAGGATCGAATCCGCGATCTTGGAGTCTACGAGGCAAGTATGGTTACCACTAGACCATCAGAACCACTTTTACTAGAATGCTGCAGAATGTAAGGGTTAAGTTGGAAGATTTGCTAGATGCAAGATCTGTATTTTCTTAATACGAAAAAATAATGGCGGCCGAAATGACCCTATTACTACCAATTGCAAATATGAAATTTTTATACAAGATTACATTATTCATCATTAAAAATATTTCAATGGTTTTTAAAAATCTGAAATAATTTTAAAAATATTTCTCATATACAAACTAACAATAAAATAATATGTAATATATATATATCCCCACAGATAAGCTCAACTCTTTATAAAATATACGAACGTCCAAATAAATGAACATTTTAAAACTAATCGACATAATTGGGACAGCATTATATTTATGATGGCATATTTTAAGCAGAAGGGCGTAGTCTTCCTTGGCAGTGGTTATAAATTGGTATGCTTGTCTTTTCTTAACCTCGCTTGCAAAGGAGTTGAAACGTAACATCCTGCTCGCACCATTTATTTACACCCTTATCTCGCTCCAAAACCTGCTTCATGTGTTGTTTCGGATCTTTCCTTTCATTGCTAACTCTCACTGTCACATAAGATAGTAGCTGTAGATTGCACTTACTAGCCACAAATTTTAGTAAGAAATATTTAATATACACTACAGTTTCATCATTAACTTCAAAACTTGCACGGTGTATACTCTTTATCCACTCCGCCTCTAATTATTGTTATTTAGGAAATGTAATTGTGGTATTATGCAGTGCACTGCCATAATTAAGACATACAGGAGCAACCCATGTTGAACTAAACACTTTCTATTACATAAGTTCCTGGTGTGATTTCACTAATTGAATATTACCTTAATAAAAATTACATGCTACTGTTGAGTTACTTCCAACTATAAACCATAGTAATAAAGCAGATAATTGTAATAAACCAAATAAACATACCCATGTTTGACATAACATGAATAATCTCGCTACGAGTGTACCTCTCTCTGCATACCTCACTTGCAAACGAGTTGAAACATGTTATAACATCAGGATCACTAAAACTTTCACCGTTTCGATCCAAACTTCGCTTCATATGTTTCATATTTAACCCACACAGACACATACCCGAGCTGCTCCCTCAGGTCCGCGCTCAGCGCGTTTGACACCTTTTTAGTTTGTCTCCATTTTACTTTTTACTTTTAAACCTCCCTGCTTTTAGTCTGATGGATGCCCCCGTGTTTGATACGGTTCAAAGGTGACTGGGTAAGGGCGTGACTCCCAGCACTGGGTCATCATGTAGGGCAAGAGCGTATCCCCTGGTAAAGGCCAGGCCCGGGGAGAGGCCATTACACGCGCTGAAGACTTCCTGTAGGCGATTGGGTCCCTTTGTCTATACCCAGGAAGGTGTGACCCTGAGGTTATTTGTTCCAGGCCAGGGCAACTAACCTAAGCCGGGGTGGCGCCCAGGAAGCAGCCTGCCATCGGAGACAGGTGTAATGGTGGAGGATGAATCCGCTATGGTGCAAGAAAATCCTCAAATAAATACTAAACGTAAGAGATTGGCCATAAGAGGGGTGACTGAGGTGTCTTTCCCTCGTTTCTTGATAATTAACAGAACAGAGGAAAGTCAGTCGTTTACTCACGTGAACCCTTTCATCATTCAAAAAGGTTTGGACTGTATTTCTGGGCCTGTTAAATTGTGCACGCGCCTACGCAATGGGTCCCTATTGGTAGAAACTGTGAGTGCGTCTCAAACTACTGCGCTTCTTAAGGCTATTTTACTCCACGGTTACCCGATCCGTGTCGAGTCCCATCGTACCCTGAATTCCTCCCGAGGGGTTATAACCACCTCTGTACTCGACGGTATGACGGACACCGAAATGCAGGGTTATTTAGCCGAGCAGAATGTCACCTCAGTTTATCGTGTGCAGGCTAAGAGAGATGGTGAGGTGCAGCCTACGCGAACACTATTCCTCACACTTAATAGAGCTGAGTTACCAAACAAGATTAGGGCAGGGTATGAGGTAATATCAGTCCGCCCGTATGTTCCTAGCCCTTTAAGGTGTTTTCAATGTCAGCGTTTCGGTCACACTCGCCTGTCTTGTAAGAGCCCTAAATCCGTTTGCGCTACATGTGCCTTAGAAAGTCACGAGGGAGCGTGTTCATCCGCCCCTGTATGTGTGAACTGCCGTGGTCCTCATCCAGCAACATCCCGTGACTGCCCTCGATTTCGAGAGGAGCGCTCTATTCAGGAATTCCGGGTTAAAGAGAAACTTTCGTTCTCTGAAGCCCGGAAACGCTATCAAGCCTGTCTACCTCCTGTACCTAAGTTCGGTACGGATAGCTCCGTAGCCGCCACTGCAATATCCCGACGGGACAGTAGCACGCAAACATGTGACCTGGTCTTCACCGAAACGCCTACTCCTACCAGTACCAAGCGCTCAACAACAGCACCCAAGCCAGTGGTTTTTGCTGCTGATCCAGTTAAATTCAAGACGGCCTACACACGGACTGACTTTATAAACTCGTCCACAAATGAAGGAAAGACTAAGAAGAAAAATCAAAGCCCCTCACCTCCTCGGAGGTCGAGCTCCCACGATGGCTCTGGGAGCAAACCCGCAAGGCGGTCACCGTCGCCGCCTCTCAACACCTCCAACCGTTTCCAGGTGCTGGAATCGGTTGATCCATCTCAGCGGGAGAGCCCTCCCCCCGAGGATTTTATGGAGCAGGATGCGCCTGCTACTGCTAAACCATCGAGTCCCACGCGTTTAAAGAAAGGACGATTGATTCGTCCCGGTTCGACCAAAAAGTAAGGCGGTGTTTTTATTTCTTTTACCTGTTTTAATAATGGCTATCGTTTCGTGGAACGTACGTGGGCTCCGCAGCCGAAGACCTGAACTAGAGTTGCTTTTACGATCGACTGATGCTCTGCTTTTATGCCTCCAGGAGACTAAACTTCGTCTTCAGGATGCTTTCAATATTCGAGGTTACTCTTCGGTGAGATTCGATCTTCCTGCCGAAGACGGCATACCCGCCCATGGCGGAGTTTTAATATTAATCAGGGATGACGTGCATACTTCTCGCCTGTCTCTCCAATCTAATCTACAGTCGGTAGCAACTACGGTTTCTTTTTCTGGCCATAGTTTCACAGTCTGCAGCATTTACCTACCTCCATCTGTTCCTGTCTCCGTGGTTGATCTGGGCAACCTTCTATACCAGCTGCCTCCCCCTATACTGCTTTTGGGGGACTTCAATGCGCACCATCCCTCTTGGGGATCCTCTGTAGAGTGTGCGAGGGGTAGCTTGGTGGCTGATTTTTTGGATCGCCACAATCTTATTTTACTGAATACAGGTGAGCCCACTTTTCTCTCAGACAGCACACACAGTTTTTCCCATCTGGACTTGTCTTTCTGTTCGGCTTCGCTTTCAGTACACATTACCTGGCACGTTCTCTCTGATTTGTACTCAAGTGACCATTTCCCGTGTCACATTCGTATCCTGTCTTCCCAAGTACGTCCTCAGCGCACAATAAAGTGGCTTCTAGAAAAAGCAAATTGGAGTCTCTTCCGTTCTCTGGCCGTATTTTCCGGGTGTCCCTTTCCCTCTATTGACGCCATGGTCGAACACCAAAACACGATCATTGTTGCAGCCGCAAATCAGGCTATTCCCCGGTCGTCTTTCCACCCCAGACGAATTCCGGTTCCTTGGTGGACCGACGAATGCCGGGATGTATTGCGTGCACGTCGAGGGGCTTTGCGGGTCTTTCGTCGCCACCCTACGTTAGAGAATTTCATCCGTTACAAACAACTGCGCGCGAAATGCCATCGAGTTATTAAAGATAGCAAGAGGGCGTCCTGGATTGCCTTTGCCACATCTTTTACCCGTTTTACACCTTCATCTGTTGTTTGGAACCGACTGCGCCGGGTTGCGGGCAAACCTGGATTTAGGCCCATATCCGGCCTCAAGGTATCACATTGTGTACTTACTACTCCCAAGGATGTAGCAAATACCTTAGGTCGAAATTTCGCTGAGATCTCGAGCTCTGCCCAATACCCCTCTGCCTTTCGCTTTATTCAGGAGCGAGTTGATCCTAGAGGATTTAGCTTTGCCTCAGACAACCAAGAGTACTACAATGTCCCATTTTCGTCCAGGGAATTGGAACATGCGTTATCTGCATCTCGGCATTGCGCTCCAGGGCCAGATGGCATCCATGTTGTTATGCTGCAGCATTTATCAACTGAGGGCATGCATTTTTTACTCGAAATTTTTAACCGTATTTGGTGTGATTGCACATTTCCATGCGCTTGGCGAGTGGCCACAGTCATTCCTATTCTTAAGCCTGGAAAGGACCCACACCTTCCTTCCAGTTACCGTCCCATTTCCCTCACCGGTTGCGTGTGCAAGGTGATGGAACGAATCATTAACGGGCGGCTAATGTGGTGGTTGGAGTCGAGGCACATTCTGACGAACGTCCAGTGCGGTTTCCGTCGTCATCGATGTTCCATCGACCATCTTGTGTCTCTTTCCACCCATATAATGCACGGATTTGTGAGAAAGTGCCAAACTGTTGCCGTATTTTTTGATTTGGAGAAGGCTTACGATACCTGCTGGAGGGGCCGTATCCTTCGTCCGCTTAATGATTGGCATATATGTGGTCGGATGTCTGTTTTTATTCGGGAGTTTATGAAGGACCGGGTTTTTAACGTTCGCGTGGGGTCAGTTTTATCTTCTCGTTTTACTCAAGAGAACGGTGTACCGCAGGGCTCGGTACTTAGTTGTACACTGTTTGCCATCGCCATCAATTCCATAGCTGAGTGTTTACCACCGGGAATCCAATCGTCGTTATTTGTAGACGATTTTGCGATTTATCTTTCCTCCAGGAGAAAACCTGTCTTTTGGAACGCCGCCTCCAATGCTGTCTGGACCGCCTTTACCTTTGGAGTGTACGTAATGGGTTCCGTTTCTCCGCAGAGAAGACTGTCTGCATGAACTTCTGGCGTCATAAGGTGTATCCTTCACCATCTCTCCACTTTGGCCCAGAAGCTCTTGTTTTCGGGGACGCAGTTAGATTCCTGGGCTTAATCTTTGACAGAAAATAAGCTGGTCTTCGCATGTAGCACAGCTCAGAGGCCGGAGTGAACGTTCTCTATGTATTTTATGGGTTTTAAGTGGCACATCCTGGGGAGCCGACCGGACTGTTCTTTTACGTTTTTATCGATCTCTAATCCGGTCCAAACTGGATTATGGCTGTATAGTATATGGCTCAGCGCGACCTTCCGTTCTTCGTCGTCTTAACCCCATTCACCACCGGGGTATCCGTGTCGCTGTTGGTGCATTCCCCACCAGTCCTGTGTCGAGTTTATGTGCGGAGGCTGGGGAATCTCCGTTGTTTTATCGTAGGGATCTTTTACTTTCTGCGTATGGTTATCGACTGGCTACGCAACCTCGTCATCCCGCGAATGAACCGTTTTTTAATGTGTCTCTCGCCCCATTTTACGCTACTCGGTCTTTTACTCCTAAGCCCGCTGGCTTTCGTTTCCGGGAGCTGTTAAGGACGATGGACCTGGACTTACCTGCTTTTTTCTTGGCCGGGGAAACCTCCTCTCCCCCTTGGCTCTTAGCAGAGGCCCCCGTCCATCTTGGGCTTACGGCCTGTCCTAAGTCCTCGACCGCAGCACCATTCATTCTTAGTCATTTTAACGAGATTGTCTCTTACTTTGCTGGATGTAATTTTATATATACCGACGGTTCTAAATCCGACACAGGTGTAGGATGTGCCTTTGTTTTTAATGGAGCTAGTTTTACATATGGTCTTAACGTTGCGACATCTATTTTTATGGCGGAGCTTTATGCTATATATCGGGCTATTTTATTTATTTCTGTCCACGGGCTGGGGAACAGTGTCATTTGTTCCGATTCTCTGAGTGCCCTTTTATCTTTTAAACGCCTGTACACCTACCATCCTCTTGTGCAGAAAGTTCAGGATGCAGTGTCTACGCTTCTGGCCGCTGGCGTCAGAGTGACTCTGCTGTGGGTACCTGGACACGTGGGACTCCCGGGTAATGAGGCCGCGGATGTCGCAGCTAAATCCGCCATTTTAGACCCTGCAGAGTACGAGCAACGCTTTTATATAGGGGATTTTAAACATTGTATACGTCGAGGGATTCTCTCGCGCTGGCGCGATGAGTGGGATATCAATCCCCACAGTAAGCTTCGAGAAATGAAATCCACCCCTTTTCATTGGTCGACTTCTTCTCGCGCAGTCCGTCGCGAAGAAGTAATTTTAGCTCGTCTTAGAATAGGGCACTGCCGATTTAGTCACCGTCACCTTTTTAATGGTCAACCAGCTCCAGATTGCCCACGATGTGACCACCCCTTTACAGTGCGTCACATTTTACTCGAATGCCCTCATCTGGCAACTTTTAGACTTTCCCTGGGTTTGCCCTCCTCTATTGAAGAGCTACTTGCTGATGATGTGGTTGCTGGTGATTTTATCCGTGTTTGTGAATTTTGGAGCAAGGTGTAAATTTTAATGGTTTTACTCATGACGGCAATTTTCGAATATTTTAAGACTTTTGTCTTTTTTTAAACAATTTTATCCTTGTTGTTTGTTTTAAGGGATTTCATTGTTATATTTTTAGGCCATTATAACACTTAATATCTGAGCTCTTGCAGCTGCGTTTTGATCTGGACTGTTGATGAGAATTTAACCCCAGTTATTAATAGCGGGTATTATATTATTGCACAAAGTGCTACTGATGCGCAGATTTCGGTGTGTCTGGGCGTTAATGACCTAGTAGTTTTGCACCCTTTAAGCAATAATCATCATCATCATCATCATCATCATCACAGACACATACGATGTTAGATTGGAGAAATTTGCTGGGGAAAATGTCCTCCCTAACCACAAAGTATGGCACGATACGATTAATAAACACTATATTTTCATCATTAGCTTTTATATATACTCTTTATGAACTCCTCCTTTAATTGTTGCTATTTAGGAAATGTAAATATGGTATTATGCCGTGTTCTGCATTAATAAAAACATACAAGGACAACCCTTGTGGTACTAATACTTTCTATCAAACAAGTTTCTGGTGTGATTTCACTAAATCATTATTAACCTAATAAAGAAACAAATGAAGTAACACGCTGCAGTTGATTTCCTCCCAATTGCAAACCATTGTTATAAACTGGATAATTGCAAATTAACAAAGGTATGTAATTAACACACGGACTATATATTCTACACTATTGTGTACTATCAACACCTTCATTGCGGTCTGGTAAACAGTGAGTCTTGCTAGATGTGTCTCCATTACCATAAGGACCAATGAAAGCACGACAACAGCACATGTAATAAAGGTCATTTTAAAGTTGTCGTCAAACGAAAAACCAACCTTTATGATTTATTATATTGAAAGTTTGTTTATAGATATATGCCACATACCAGGAAACCCCAAAACATTTGCATAGCAATAAGCTGTCCAGAGTAATTATTTGCAATATACAAAAATTTGCAGTTATTGTGTATTGCATTCACAGATAAGCGCTGTTCTAAATTCCATTGAAGACACACTATTATTTAACGGGAATTATTTTGATATTATTTGCGTTATATATGATATAATCAGCTGCAATATCAATTAAAGCACATGGAAATGAAACTTTTGTTCCCCGCAAAAACGTGTTCCAGTAATTAACATTTCAGCATATATTGGCGGTTATTTATAATTAAGGTAGAGAAGTTCATTACATGAGTGCAGCTGAAAGGAAATTTTGCACATTACTGCATGCTTAATATAATGTAGTTCATAATAATAAAATAGTTCAGTTTCATTTTTATATCCAAATACTAACTTTGTTTCATTGTTTTCACAATCATATTTATTTTGAATAATTAATTTTCGTAGCCTCCCGAAAACTTTTTGCATTTCAATTTCCTGATTTTTGTTGACAAAATATTATTGCTTTGTTTACAATAAATAAATTCATACTTAGTTCATAGCTGAATACAATTTTCTTCTGTTTCTATATTCGTATTATTTTTAAATTGCTATAATTAATACAATTTCCTTTTTCTTTTTCTTTCTTTCTTTCTTTTTTTTAGGAAACGGTAACAAAGGAGGTGAGGGAAGGGTTGTAGGGAGGTCCCGCATTAGCACCCTCGTTAGTTAAGGTGATAATGTAGCTATAAGGCTGTTTGCCGTATGCGGGTAGAGGAAATGGGATTCTAATCCCAAACATGGCCAAGGCCCTGAGTGGCACCTGGAGAATAGTTGGTAAGGGTTAGGGGTAATTTGGGGTGTGTCTTTATTTAATCATCAATTGAAATAATAATCCTCTCTTGCTCTTCTGTGGTTAGCCCGTGCTACATCTTGCTTCCGCTTTTGGATAGCGGATAGTGAAGTTGGTGCTGTAAGTCCTGCTTGGATTTGGTCGGGTACTGTGTTTATTTCGATGGATTTCTGATTGGTGGATGTGGATATTTCCTTAAGTGCACTGGTTGTAGTTGACTTTAAATCATGTAATTGTTGCTGAATGCTAAAGAATGAGCTGGAATGTGATGGAATGTGATGCCTGAAGTTCGGTGAAAGCATCTCTTAATCTGGCCAGTTGCGATGAGATGGGTTCGTGGGATGCTTTGGAAGTGTTGCGTAAGTTTTTCATAGCGCCTTGCAGTTTGGTCTTGTAGCTCAGAGATAACGGTGGATAGTTCTGCAATGGATTTGGTGATGGCCTCAATTGTAGCATTCGATTGCCGATGAAGTTCCATGTTTTCCGTGACTCTCTTGTGCAGCTCTTTAGTGAGTTCATAAAATTCTGTGGTGTGCTGAGGAGTGGTAGAGCTCGGATTGGCGACTGTAGTGTTAGCAGTGGACTGGTTGGCGCAGGGGCCATGGACGGTACTGAGAAGTGCAGGCTGTTTTTGTTGTCTCCTATGGGCTGATCTGTGGTTTTGGAGGTGGCCAAAGCGGAGATGTTCAGGCAAGCTCTGCGCTGGAGCGGGCACGACGCTTGACCTGTGTAGTGCTTGGTGCTTTCGCACGAGGCGCAGTATTTCCGGCGATTGGACAGGTCGTGTTCCGTGCAAGCGGCAGTCAGTTGGCGGACACCGCAATAGTGGCACCGTGGTTCGTTGGTGCAGTCTGGTTCAGAGTGGCCGTAAGCACAGCAATGACGCTCGGGCGTGGTGCGGTTGTGCAGGCTGTGTTCAGTCGTAAGGGCGCGATCAAAAAGTTGAATGCTAGCAGCGATGGCGGCATCGCGCTCCCGGCGATCTAAGAATACCACTCGAACCAGTGGTGTAGGACCGTTGTCGGAGAAGATTCTCACAATCCTAGTTGCCGACGGCCAGTAGTTCTGGAGAGAGCGCAGAACATACAGTGCTTGTGTAGTGCGCGGAACGCTGCGGATCACGGCGCTGAAGTCGCCGGCCGGTGGTGAAGGGTTGGCGGGCGTGCGAGCAGGCGGGCTGGCAATACAATCTCCTAATACCCAATATATATATGCCAGACTCCATTACCCAGACCCCTACGTAGGGAGGAGGAAACTGTGGTTGTCGTCACCCTTCTTCCAGACACTATTTATCATTGGAAAGTCTGAATAATTTGATTTTTGAGAATCAGAAATTCTTTACAAACAATATTTCTTATTTACAAACAATATTGCTCATATGCAAACTAAATCTAAAATCATCCGTATAGAGATTATTAATCAACTACTGCCCATTACCGTTTATTGCAGTGCAATGAGTAATGAAATAATAACAATAATTATAATAGTAACAGCATAAATAAAACTAAAGAATTTTTCATTAGTGCAAGAAGCATTATTTTAAGCAAGTTTATTGCAGTGAAAAATTAATGAATAATTTAAACACACGTGAATCCATATACAGATTTGGTTTTTTGTCTTTTGTAAAGCCATAAAAATATAAAATGGTTGGACATTTATATTTAATTATAATGCTGTCTACAAGTAAGTAAACAATTTTAATCAAACTATGGTTTTATCAAACATTTGTGGTTAGGGAGAACATTTCGCTGTGCTTAATAAATATCTTCCTCGATTTCCGCCATTGTCTGTGCTATCGATACCCGCATTATGGTCTGAGGATTGGAATCTCTCTTCCTATACATGCAGTTGTATATAAGGCCCGGTTTCTGAAACGCAGATATCTATTGGATGGTCTATGGGATAGGTAAAACTTTCCGAAACATAAGAAACCTATTCCACAAATATGTGTTTGCTAAGCGTTTCTGAAACGTTAATATCAAACATATCCTTTTGATAACTTATCTGACAAATCTCTTTAACATGTTCGAAGTTAATATGACCGAAATATTTTACATGTGTAGAGTAACAGCTCGAAAATTTTAACGAAGGAAACTGGAAAAGAACTTTATTTTCGGTTTAGAATCTTCAGGTTAATATATGTACATGTTCAATATTTTATATGAAACAAAATTTGGTTACGATAAGAGCGTTTTTCCATAATCATCTTCTTTTATGCTGTATTGATATTTCATCATCATTATCCATGTCCTCTTCATGTAACGACGAAGGAGTAACCAAGCCTCCGCGGAGGCTTGTATTTCCTGCAAGGAATAGTCCGTTTGAGATATACGACAAGTCGCGTTCAAGAAAAGATTCAATTTATTGAATAAAATGGTCATGGACCTCATGTACGAAATAGAACACACTTAGAACCAAATAAAACAGAAATTTGGCTATCTTGGCAATAAACCAGGTGTTGCTCTCTTTAAGGTTCTATGCTTGTGGTAGTTTGCAATTTGTGAGGGGTGACAGTTTCCATGTGCATAAATCTACTGATTGCAGAATTATTGGGAAAGTTGCCCATTTCATTGATCTTCATTGAAAGAATTTCATTAAAATGCAAGAAAATGACAGATAGATGGCAGACACAATTACTGTGCTTTTTAACATATCAGGTTGACCGCCACGGGTGGCCGAGGTCGTTAAGGCGCGGACTCGTGAATGGAATGTCTGGAGTTCGATTCCCATTAAGATCTTCTTTCCTGACTGATTGATTTTTTTCTTCATATTTTCCTTAGTCCTCATAAATAGCAATTGCCGGGGAGGTATACTAAATTTGGGTCTGGAACACTTCCTACCTTTAAAATATCCTTTCATCTCGTGTGTCATAAATGTCCACCTCCTGTGATGTCTCGGTAGTTGAAACCGGCGTTAAACACTATTGTAAAAAACATAATAAGTTTTCCGAATGTACACATATAGTCCCTCATTGGAGAAAATTCGGAGCTTTACATAAATAAAAGGTATTTTTCATTGAACATTCAGGTGGTGTGCATCACAAAATCATATATTGCTGCCAATTGGCCAGTATCCGCTTACAACAGTACAGTTTTTAACAGTTCTTACCTGCGTGCTTAGTTGAGGGTGAAGAAATTTTTAAGAATAAATGACATCTCATTGGCAACAGTGGCTATACTTCTGGAATATAATTTAATCATACCTGTTATCATCCAGTGACGCAAGCTGAAGTCAAATACAACATGACTTACGCTCGTACCCGAAATACATTAGAAGGAACAATTGGCATATGGAAGAGATTTTCCTGTTTATCTGAAGGCACAAGAACAAAATTTAACACAGCTACTGCTATTGTGGTTGCAATATCAGTTCTTCATAACATTGCGTTAAACAGATGAGACAACATGCCATATCATGGAAATGCGGAACTAAGGAGAAAAATACACACATATTTAAATTGAAGTTTTTTTTTTTGAGTAGTGTTTAACGCCCGTTTTTACTACTGAGGCACCACAGGCGGTTAAATTGAAGTGCCATGTAGATAAGTATTTGGTATAAAGTAACATATTAGATGTATTATTAAAAACCATTCACGCGCATGTCAAAACATGTTAATATAATAAAACAAGAAACAGGCAAAAATCTGCAACAAGATGATGCAATAATCTTAAATATTAACAATCAAGAGGTATAACACCCTGCAGATGTAACAAATGAATTTAATGATTACTTTCTTAATGTAACAAAAAATTTAAATTTATATTCTGGTGATAAAAGAGATGCTTTAAAAATTTTACAAGCATCAACTTCCCATCATAATAATGAATTCAAACAAGGTATCACTACCCCACTAGAAATTAGTAACATCATTAGGAAACTAAAATCAAAAAACTCTTCTGGCTATGATGAGATCAACAGCAAAGTCATAAAGGACTGGGCAAAGGAAGTTAGTATCCCCCTTAGTCACTTGTGTAATCAATCTTTAACATTGGGTGTATTTCCTGAGAGGCTAAAATATTCAATAGTCAGGCCTCTGTACAAAAAGGAGAAAAGATAAATGTCTCTAATTACAAACCTATAGCTACTTCACCTACATTTTCTAAGGTGTTTGAGAAAGTAATGTACAATAGGCTTTACCATTACCTTGAAAGTAACAATATTCTAGTTAGTGATCAGTTTGACTTTAGAAAAGGAATTTCAACAGAAAATGCAATCTATAAACTCACTAATGAAATTTTAACTGCATTTAATGAAAGAGCACATGTAGGAGGAATATTTTGTGACTTAGCTAAGGCTTTTGACTCTGTCAATCATGAAATTCTGATAGATAAATTAGCTTTCTATGAAATAAAAAACCAATATTTAAAATGGTTTATATCCTACCTTGACAAAAGGAAACAAAAAGCAGTGATAAATTGTCCCTTCAATAATAAAATCAATGCATCAGAGTGGGGAATGATTAACCATGGAGTGCCTCAAGGAACTGTTCTGGCTCCTCTTCTTTTTCTAATATATATAAATGACCTCTCCTTATCTATCCAAGATGTAGGAAATGCTGTTCCATTTGCAGATGACACAAGCATATTGATAAATGAAAAGAGCCTTAATGATTGTGCCATTAAATTAAATTTGGTTTTCAGTTCATTGTGTGTATGGTTCAAAGCAAACAAATTGTCTGTAAATCTAGATAAAACAAATGTTATGAAATTCATTACTCATTGATCTCCAGATCCACAATTACAGATAGGATATTATAACATTATATTATTATAACATTATTCACAAACCAAATATATTAAATTCCTTGGTATAATAATTGATAGCCATCTGAATTGGAAAGATCACATTGATCTTATTACACTAAAACTAAGCAGTGCATGCTATGCAATATGTGCATTAGTAATGTTGGAGTCAACTAAGACTTTAAAACAAGTTTATTATTCTTATTTCAACTCAATAATGAAGTACAATCTAATATTTTAGGGAAATTCAGTTAAAAGTGAACGTGCATTCCCATTACAGAAAAAAGTCATAAGAATAATTGCTGGTACACATAGCAGACATTCATGCAGAAAGCTCTTTAGGAAATTTGAAATTTTAACTCTTTCTTGCAAATATATTTTATCCCTCATGAACTTTTATATATGAAATAAACAAAAATTTGTTCAAAATCAAAATATACATGACAAGAATACTAGACAAAAAGCAAATCTACATCGCCCAACTTCAGCACTTTCATGCCATCAAAAAGGCACTTATTATGAATGCATTTTAGTACACAATGCTCTTCCTTTTAGCCTAAAAGCCTTAATAAACAATGACAATTCCTTTAAATCTGCTGTTAGAAAATACCTATGTAAAAAGGCCCATTATTCTGTAAAGGAATATATGAGTGACAATATTATAATGCACAACATGTCAATGTATATGTAAATATGTATATAATAAAATTTGTATGATTGATTTGTCTGTTTTAGGTGTTGGTTGAGTTCTAAGTGTTCTTTTTTTATTTTTATTGTAATTATTTATGTAGTTGCAAACAAATTTTTGTAAATAGAGATTGAAAACTACTGTGGTAATTGTATATGACAAGTTCAATGTTCGTAGGCCTCTGTGGCTGCTCCACAAACTCACTGAATGCTCCGAGAACTAACCAACCAACCCAACCAACCCAAACCACCAAGCAACTAACTAACTGACTGACTGACTGACTGACTGACTGACTGACCGACCGACCGACTCGCACATGTATTATATTTTGAATTAAACTATAATTAATTGTAAAATTAACAGCAAAAAAAAAAGCCAACAAGCATAAAGTCCAAATCTTTAAATGTTTGATAATCTTTTAATTTAATGGTGATTTATTTTTCTTTCCTTTGCTCTTACTACAACAACAACAACAACAACATCAACAACAACTCAATTTTCATACCAAGTTCTTCTTGCATAAATTTAACTTTCACTTGTGCTCCTATTACATTTGTTTTATATTTACTTTCTGCTCCTCATCAGTCGTATTTTCTTTTGCTCTTTTTATGTAATCGTTTTCATTTGAAATTGCTGCTTATCTTTTACGGGGCGTCTTCTTAAACTTAGGCGTAGTTGCACGTGGAACGGAATCTTCTGCTAGCGTTGTACTACATCATGTCCCAGCTGTATTTTACCTTGATCTTGCATTGTAGTTTCGCCAGACTCTTATTGCATAATAGACTTACGTTACGCTGCACAACACCGGACGTTGATGAGAGTAAAACCTCTTCGATCTCAAATACAGCATCTGCAAATAAGTTTCATAAAATTAAGTAGCATTCATTTGTGTCATTGCTTTTCTTCCAATTTTATAAGTGCATTTGTATACGTCTATCTACTGAAAAAACATCTGACACTTATATAAGCGCGAAGCTCCTACTCTAGACATTTTTATTCAAAAAGCACACTCAGATTTATTTCTATGCACGATTCATGGATTAAACTTTCATGGCCACAATCTCTATAGAGATTTATTGATTCATTCACTGACTGTAGGATTTTGTGACAATTCTTTTCAGCCAAGTTCATTATCAAACGGCAATAAATATATTAATTATCTATATTTCATAATTACAAAGAAAGAAATTGGCACGAAAAGAGTGAAATGTAAATTTTGGTTTCTATTATCTACTTTTTTTTTTATATATTTACTATATAGTTTTCCGCTGAAATAAAAGGAGATTTTCCACAATTACAGCAATTTATCTGCCCCTATCAATTCAAATTTACGAAAAGGGGGTGAGCGCAGGCCGTCAGGTCGTAGCGAGCCGCAGTAAAATACTGGGTCCACCGGCTTCTTGGATTTACCCGAGGTTAGCGTTAAGGTGGGTAGAGTATACACTACCAATGAGTTATACAAAATGTATAAAGAATGAGCAATTCTTACCATCTCCAAAATATCCTGCATCGAGTCACATGCATTGCTTTGCAGCCTTAAACTGGAGCTTCAGTATCATTACAATTATGGAGCTTGCTTTCGTTAACTTGTGGATGAACTTTCCTCTTTCAATTTTGTCTTTCTATCTGAAATATACGTCATAAAATACCAACACCAATGCACATTATTTATAACTATGTATACCGTAATGTATTACAAATTTGCTGCCTAGCTTGTCATAACGCAAATCTTTTCTTGCCTGTTTTTTCAAGCAATTATATAACCCCCTTATACGACTGCTGGGTGCCCTTACTCCTTTACGACATGACGCTTTGTACTTAGCAATTTTTCCTCCATATTTCGTTCTTGAATTTCATGTTAGCGCCACCAGTCCTTTTATTTTCAACTGTATATTTTTCTTTTCGAACACTAACTCAATAAATGCATTGAAGTTTTTACCACCCATTTTTCCGTCGAGATACTTCTGAGTTTCAGCCCTAAATGATTCATTATTTGTGCACTGAGGTTAATTTGCTTAAAATAATTGTCTTGTATGTTACACCAATGAAAAATAATTAAATTATTCCAATTTATGCATATTGTTGGTGCTATCATTATTGCTGTTATTATTATATTACTTTTTGCACTGCAGTAAGCAGCAATGGATAGTATTTGATTAATATTTTTTGCACGTAAATGATTTTATGTAAGCACAATTATGATTATTTTATATTATGTTTGCATATTAGAAATGTTGTTTGTAAATAATTTTAGACTCTTAAAAATCACCGAATTATTTGTCATCTTGTAAGTATAATACCCCGTAAAATTTTCGCGTTTGCAATTAGCATTAGTAGGGCGAAGATGGCCACCATTTTTTCTGCAATGTAGGCTGGGTACTTCTACACCTTCTACCTGAATACGAGTAGTGGACACCGTTCTGTGTCTCAGCAGTAAAAAACATTTGACGTTACAAAGAGCCCACAAATTCTGCTGCTGCTGCTAGCGCCGGAATGGGTTTCCTAGGGGGAGGCCAGTTCCGAGCGACAGCGGAGAAAGAGAGAACGTATTAGCTAGATAATACCATCTAATTTCAACAACGTATTAGCGTAGATAGTAAAGGCACTGTACTGAACGTGTGGCAATTTCAATACGGGTTCATATTCTAGCTCGTCTTTGTTTTGTTTGTTTGTTTGTTTTTTGGCACCAGTTAGGAGATTTGCCAAAATTACAAATGATTTACTCCTGAATTAGTTGCAAATTGGAATTAGAGCTTCTAGGATTTGCCCCAGGTTAGCCTTAGATTAGTGTGTGTGTGTATCTGAATTAGTTGCGAATTGGAAAAGATTTTGTTAACTTGCTCACATATATTCTCACCTCATAAATAATTAGTTGCAAATTGGAATTACAGTAGTTCTTCACTTCAAAATGCAATAACCATTCCCTTTTTCTCTCAATGCTCCGGCGCTAGCAGCAACAGACACATTTGTGGTCTCTTTGTAACGTCGAGTGTAAAAAGCGGCCAGTGAACACCATTAATAAATAAATAAATAAATGTATTGTTCTGTGTGTGTTGGGTTGACGTTGGTTGGTTGGCAAGGAACCGATCGGCGCACGAGGTGACAAGTCACCTCAACAAGGACCAGCAGCAGCCATCCGACTCCAGGGGACCAGCGGCCTGCACCAGGGCAGCGGGAGCTCCCGAGAAGAGCCGCCCCGGCTGGGGACCCCGGCACATCCCACGTCTACCACAGGACAGTGCCTGCAGCAATAGCCTGAATTTGAATTGAATTGTATTTTTATTGAACTATAATTCCCTGGGCTGTTACATAGGGGAGCCTTACAAGTACACAATATACATTGGTTAAGCATTTACATCAGACAATTGTGAGTGAAAATGTTTTTTGGAAGCCCATACGAGGGCAATGAGCTTGCCCAGGGGAACAGCTTCCTGTGATGATGCTAAGGCTATGAGACTTGTTTGGTGGTACATATAAATTGAGCTTATACAAATAGAGTGAAATTAATACATACTTAACCTAACCAGACCTATAATTAAAACCTAACCTGACCTATAATTAACAGTAATATTTACAAATATATACAGTTCATAGTGATTTCAAAAAATGGTGTCAGCTTGCTTGGAAAAGTTTAAAATGTGCATATGCGTTTGTGCTTACGGTGTCGAGGCTCTGCCTGGCCGATTTTTTGGATTTCTGGGTTGGGGTGCGTTCTTATGGAGGCCCATGCGTTTGTGCAGCGGTCTTGGAGTGTGTGTAGGAGGGTGGGAAATTGTAATTCTTTGTGAATGATTGTGTTTGGTGTCAGGATCGGCACCCTTAATATTTTCCTTAGGCAGATGTTTTAACGGGATTGGAGGGAGAGGAGGTTGGTTTTGCTTGTGTTTGACCAAGTTAGGAAGGCGTACAGAAGGAATTGCTGAATAAAGGATTGGAAAAGGATGAGTTTTGTTTTGATACGGATGTGCTTGCTTAGCGGTGCTGACATATGTGCGTTGTTTGGCCTTTTGGATCGTTTGCTGGATGTGGGCGTTCCACGTGAGTTTTTTATCCAGAGTAACGCCCAGATATTTAACAGTGGGTTTGCACTACAATCTGCGTCCTTGTAGAGTGATGTCTATGTCGTTTTTCCTAGTGTTTGTGAAGTATATTAGTTGACTTTTGTCGGCATTTATCACTATTTTCCAGAGGGCAGCCCAGGTCAAGAATTTGTCCAGGTATCGTTGGAGCTCCCTCTGGTTGTATTTTGGGTGAGCATGGTGGTTGTATATGTAGAGTAACCTCTTACATCTTTGGTCGGGGGGAATGTCTCACGTGTACAAGGTGTACAGATAAGGAGCTAAAACTGCCCCCTGTGGCACACCAGCTGATATGAGTAGGGTTTGGGATTTTTCTTGGAGTACTTGGACGTAAAAGCGGCGTTCTTGAAGGTAGCTGGCCAGCATGGGGATGTATGGCTTGAGTGGTGATAGCTGGTGATAGAGCTTGTAAAGGAGGCCATTGTGCCAACACCTGTCGAAGGCCGCTTCTGCGTCCAAAAAGAGGGCCAGTGTGCTGCTGCCATTTTTGAACTGCGTAGTGATGTCACCAGTTAGTTTTAATATCTGTAGTTCTGTTGAATGCAGTGGACGAAAGTCGAATTGTTGGTTAGGCAAGACTGTGGATTCTGGAAGTGAGTTCTGGCTGAGGATTTTTTCCAATATTTTTCCCATGACTGGAAGGAGGCTGATCGGCCTGAAGTTTGAAGGATTTTTCCGATCTTTTCCGGTTTTTGGGATCATGATAATTTTGACCTCCTTCCAGACTTGGGGAAAGTAATGAAGGTGGAGGCAGGAATTCAGTAGTTGTGTTAGTTGGACTAGGGCTTTCCGGGGAAGGTGCTTCAGGTCCTCGTTTCGAACACCGTCCGGTCCGGGGGCCTTGTTGTTAGGAAGGGACTGGATGTGGTTGTAGAGTTGGAGGGGGAGGAGGGGGAGGTTGGTTCGTCCACTGCTGAAACCAGATGTTTACAATTTGTTCGTGTTCGGCGTCTTGCGCCGGGTTTTCAGTGAAGCGTCGAGTGAGCACCTCGGCGAAAACCTGTGCTTTTTCTTTAGGTAGAAGGATTTCCGCTTGTGTGGTGACCAGTGGCTCTGATCGTGGGCCTGTTTCAGCGGAGGTCTTAAAGGCTCGCAGGAGTGCCCAAATGAAGGAATCTTTGTGGGTGACTTTTAATAGTTTCGTTTCAAAGAGCTCTTGTCTTTCTAAGTAAACTTGATGCCTGATAATAGGCTGAAGCCATTGAGCCAAAGTTCTGTAGATTGGGAGCCTTGTGCATCTCCACTGTCGCAGGTATTTCCTCCTGATGGCAAGCAGCCTCTCGATGTTGGGAAAGGTGGTGTAAGAGGAAGGAACAGGAGTGTATGTGGTGGATTTCCTTTTTACCGTTCTTATGGAGGCTGTAATGTCTGCAACCCCCATTTCTAGGTCATGGGCTGTTGCGTACATACATATGGGCTTGGCCATTTGGTGCATAAGAACTTTGTATTGTGACCAGCCTGTGACTGGTATCTGTGTTTTGGTTGAGCGCATGTAGGTGGCACGCCCACCTATGTGGAATTTAATGGGAGCAAAGACTGTAGTACACTTGTAGAGTGCGGGGATATGGATTCCTTTGTATATGACGAGGTCTAGAGCGTCTGGAGGAATGGAGGGGTTGTGGTGCCAGAAGGAATGATCCGGGGCTGTTCTAATTTGGAGGTTGTGCTGCAACAGGACAAAGTCAAGCAGGACTTGACCAGCTCTGTTGCAAGCTCTGGAATTCCAGAGAGTGTGCCTTGCGTTAAAGTCTCCTGCAATAATGATTTTAGCATGCATGTTGACTAATTTCTCCAGATCTCGGATCATTCCTTCCCGGCTTGTGGTGGGGGGGGGCGGTAGGTCGCTATGATGGTGATCAGCTGGGAGTTTATGAGGATCTGCACACCTGCACACTCCAGACATTCCAGTTGAGGCAGAGTCAGTGCTGTGTTTACTAGTAGATTGTTGCGGACGATGACTGCAGTGCCACCCCCCGGTCGTTGCCCTGGCCTGTCAGCTCTATGTAGGTCATAGCCTTTTAGACGGAGTTTTATATGAGGTTTTAGTTTCGTTTCGCTGACACAAGCAACATCTATTTTTTGTTGGTGCAGGAAGGATTCTATTTCATAGGTGTTTCCAAGGGTGCCGTTCGCAATCCACAGGAGTGCGTTTATTGTATGGGAGTTTTGGTGTTGCCGTGCAGCCATTATACAACATTTTCAAGGAAGTTAAAAATGGCCTCCAGTTTTTCAGCAAGTCCATTTGCCGACTTGAAATTGGCTATTGCTGTTTTTAGTTTGCTGAGTATGTTGCTGAAGTTAATTTCTTTAAAGATAGGCAGAAACTCTTTAAAGGTTGATGTCTCTGGTGATGTTGTTGTTGATGGTAGTGGTGCTGGCGTTGTTGTGTTGGCAACACCGCTCGTTGTGGCTGCGAACGACACATTTGGGCGTACCGGAGCATTGTGAGTAATAGCAGTGGGGGTGGGGAAGTTTTGTTTAGCTGAGGATATATGCCTAGACACTGATTTCCTCCTGTTGCATAACGACATAGAAATTAGCACAGTATCGGATCATTCCTTCTGGCACAGCACCCCCTCCATCCCTCCTGACACGCTGGACCTGATCCTGCACAGAGGCATCTTCATTCCCCCCACCCTGCAGGTGTACTACAGTCTGGGCTCGGACCATTTCCCCATTAAATTTCACATTGGTGGAAAACCAACATATGCCCGTACAACAAAAAAGCTGGTAGCCAGCACAGACTGGCACAAATATAAAATATTAATGCACCAAATGGCCGAGCCCAGAAAACGGTACAATACAACACAGGAGCTCGAAGAAGGCATAGCCAACTTCACCGCCTCAATAAAAGCAGCAAAGAGAAAACGCACATCCCTTACCCCCCCCCCTCCCTCCCCCTCCCCAGGCCTACCAGATGTGGAACGTCTAGCCGCCATTAGACGGAGATACCTCCGCCAGTGGAGGATCACTAGGCTTGCAGTATTCCGAACACTTGCCCAGTGGATTAGGCCCGTCATAAGACAACAAATACAACTAGACAAGAAAATACAATTTGAGGATAAGCTAAAAACTGTAAAACACTCCGATGCCTCGCTCTGGAACCTACTGCGAGCCTACAAAACCTCTGCTGCGGAGGACCTCCGAGCTCAGGCACTACACGCTCCACAAGGCCCAATCTATTCCCCTGCAGAAAAATCCCAATTCTTTGCCGAACACCTACATTCAAAATACACAGAAAATCCTGCTCGGAATGCTGGCCACGACACATTGGTAACAAATTGGACACGTGTGTGGAAAAATCAACAGCCTACACAAGACATACCTGCAATAACTCCTCTACAATTATACAACACCATACGCAATCTACCAAATAAAAAGGCACCAGGACCGGATAACATAAGAAATGAGGACCTCAAAAACCTGCCAAGGAAATCCGTTGTACACTTCACTCAGCTCCTAAACTCCTGCCTCAAACTCCACTACTTTCCTCATGCATGGAAGGAGGCCAAAGTAATCATGCTTCCTAAACCGGGCAAAAACAGGCACAACCCTGAAGCTTACAGGCCCATCAGCCTCCCATGCATGGGCAAGTTGTTGGAGAAACTTATATTTCGCCAGATCCAACACCACACTCCCGAGCAAAATGCCCTTCCCTCACAACAATTTGGGTTTCGTAGAGGCCACTCCACAGAACTACAAATACTCAAAATAACAGACGACATCAGCACTGAGTATAATAACAACTGCAGCACGCTGGCACTATTTCTTGACGTAGAGGCGGCCTTCGATAAGTGCTGGCATAATGGCCTCCTGTATAAACTTTATCATCAAATAGCGCCTATGAGGCCCCCACCTCCCCATACTGGCCAGCTACTTACACGAGCGCCGCTTCTACGTTTAAGTGGAACAAGCCAAGTCTCAAATTTACATCATGAACGCCGGAGTACCACAGGGAGCCGTTCTAGCTCCATTCCTGTACAACCTGTACACTCGGGACGTGCCTGGTGATCACAAGTGCATAACCCTATTATATGCTGACGATACGGCCATTTATAATCACAATTCACATCCTGCATATAATCAATTGGAACTACAGAGATACGTTGACAAATTTTTAACCTGGGCAGGCACATGGAAAATCTCCATAAACGCCGCCAAAAGGCAATTAATATATTTTTCGAAAACCCTTAAGCAATCCAAAACAATAAGCATTCACATAAACAATCAAACACTACAGTGCAAACCAACTGCAAAGTACTTGGGAACAACTCTGGACAGTAAACTCACCTGGAACAACCACATCAAGAACACGATCCACAAGGCAAAGCAACGTATCTACATGTGTTCATCAATATTTAGAAGCAAGCAGATGCATATAAAAACAAAGTTAGTGCTCTTCAAAGCTTTCATACAGCAATTTCTACTGTATGCTTGCACAGCATGGGCAAATACATCCCACACTAATCTCCTTTCCATGCAAACCCAACAAAATATATGCCTCCGAAAACTACTAAATGTCCCCATCCTCACACCAAATACACAGATCCACGCCAAGCTAAACACACCAACATTCCTGCAAACACTAACAGGCCGCTGCACATCAACCTGGGCAAAAATAAAAAAGCACAAGAATCCCCTAATAAATCAAATAGGTAAAAGTGAACCTCAACATAGAAAGTATAAAAGAATCCGCGTTTACTGAAACACAGTACACTCCCACACAAAAATTCAGCCCTACGCAAAACTGTAAATATTAGTTATTATTGTTAGTTATTATTATTATTGTATTATTTAAACTAGATAAGCAACAAACATAATGTACTAGTAAACAAGTGAATGCATGCCTTGAAAATACTCACAATGCAACTATTCTAATGGGAGCGTCAGAGCGCCCATTCATGGGTTACATATGACAATTTGTAGAAAAATCTGTATAAATTTGTATGACATGTAAATTATGACCTGTAAGGCTGTACTATAACAGCCAAAAAGGCACCCAATTCAATAAATAATCTGCAAATCTGCCTAGACACAGTGAGTAATTCTCGGCGGTCTCTCTCATTCTGAAAAGTAATGCATCCCCTATAGTTCGCAGGATGTTCGCTTTGGCAGTTGGTGCATGTCGGAATGAAGTTAGGAGTGGCTTTGTTCGGGCAGTCTTTTGACCATGTCGAGACCGCTGCACAGGACGCAGCGGGGCGTAGGTGTACAAATTTGGTGAGAATGGCCTATTTGCTGGCAATTGAATATTGCACTATGTGATGTTGCGTTCTCTTGTGCTCTACTTTGATTAAGACGTTCATAACAGAGCGTTCTTGTATGAAGTGTTTGGATTTTTCATTCTTTTCCAATGTGACAAGATATAGAGGAATGGGCTTACCTCGGGACTCCAGCTGTTTGCAATGTTGGAGAGGATAGCCTTTGGCCTTGACGGCTTCAGAAATATCCTCTGGTTCCATGCCGAGAGGCAGGCCCCGGATGACATAGCGATAAGATTATTTTGTCTTTGGTATGAAAGAGTAGTGTTAAATGGCTGCCTTTTTTTAACTCTGCTAGTGTGTCTGTGAAGGACTGAAGGAGGACCTTCAGGCCGTGTGTTGTGTTCTGTATCGTATAATCCTTGGTGGGACATGTTTTATGTAAGACCTGTGTGAGGCCCTTGAGGAGTGAGTTATCGGGTATAATGATCCTAGGGGGCATCTGCGGGAGAGGGCCAGCTGTGGATTGTGTTGGTGTGTTTCTTTGTGTCTTTGGTTGCGTTTTGGCATCCTGGGAGAGGGTTGAATGTTGACGGACAGTTGTGGTGGTGGTGTGTGGGTGTGGAGTTGGCTTGGTGACGACGTTTACCGGCGGGGGGGGGGGGGTGAGATGGATGAGGGCTTGGGAGGAGTTGGCTGGGGGTGGAACAGCTGTCTTTTGGTATGAGATTTTGGTCGTGCTGTGTGTGTTTTTGGTTTGGGGTCCTCCGTGTCCTCATCGCTTGACGATAGGGAGTCATACTTGCTTTTGTAGTGATGCGGAAAACTTCTGAGTGCCTTTTGGGGATGGGTGTGGTTTGTTTTCTGTCATCATCGCTGCCACAGGAGCGGTGTCGTTTTTGTGAGGGAGTGGTCCAACCTTGATTGATTTGGTGCAGTTCCCTTCTTTTTGAAGATATTTCCCGGATGCAGCCTTCCAAGCTTTGTGCCACAGCAATCCAGCGAGGATCAGTCGCCTGCAAAGCTTGCAAGGTGGTTCTATAGTCTAGTTGTTCCCTATGCAGTTCAATAAGTTGTTTTTCTAGAGTAAGATGGTGAGAGGATACATAGAGATGGTTTTGATTTGTTGACTTAATACTAGATTCACTTGTTTCACTATGGGAGCCTATGGCTCTTTTGTCACTTGTTTGGTCACTGTTTTGCGTACCAGCACTGTTGTTTGAAGAGATGTTCACGTTCAGCGTGATATGCTGTCAGAGCACTTTGATTTTGGGTTGTTGCACTGCCCTAGGGGGGAGCACTTTTTCCACCGCTTGCACCGGTGGCCATAGTTGCACTTTTCACTGTACTTTTTGCACTTTGGATGCTGACCGGATTGGGGCAGGCTGCGTGTTTTTTTTTTTTTGTTTGTTTAAAGCGCCCCCCCGAAGGGAGGGCGAGAAGGGGCACCACCTCACCCCATCTCGGTGGCGATCAACCTAGAAAGATTCTACATCGCCTCCCCATGCTATTAGTGCTAATAACATGCAGGAATTGATAGGAGAGGTGTGTTCGGGTACCGCTATTGCACCCCGGAATTCAGTGGAGATAGATGTAGGGCTCGAATGCGTGCTGTTTGTCCGGGAGACGCACTTGACCGTAAAGGCACAGAGCGCCCCCACGGGGAGTTAGAGTTGGCGTGAATTCCCATGCAAAAGGGAGTAAAGGTAAAGGTAATGAGTGAGTGGCATGCACCTACTGTTATTGGTGTTTGCAGATGCTGTTAGTTATTTTCATGCTGTAAGTATGCTGGTGGAGTCTATGAATTAATTTGCTGTTCTACTTGCTAGTATTCAGTGGCTTACCTCGTGGGATTCGTTTGTGCGTCGGATCGGGGAGTCCAGTCTCTAGAACATATTAACATAGTATTTATTAGTGTTAGTATTAGGGCTAGTCCTGGTTTAATGTATGTACATAAAGGAATTCATTTGTATTTTTTTCCATATATATTTATATAGATTCTATGTGTGGCTGGAATAACTATAGTCGTGCAGGGTTCGTGTAAGCGATCACACGGCTTGTAGAGCCTGGTGGCATCTACCTTATGTGTCGCTGTGGGGGGCCCTCATCCCCCCGGAGCCGCCTTGGCTTGGTAGCACAAGGACTTGTGAGGGCAGCTGTTTGTGGATTGTGTATTGGTGGTTGCGAATGTTGCAGGCTACCGGGCTTCCATCAGCCTGCCATGGCTAGGGGAATTTTACAAGGCTGCGTGGGTGGCAGACTACGTAGGCTGTGGAGGGTTGTTTTCTTCCAGATCCGGCCCGCAGAGGTGATCTGGTAGTTGGTGGTGTGCGTCGACCCTGATTGGCTGGACATCCGCCAGTGGGCCAGCTGTATCGGTGGATGAGTTTTACGCCGCTTTGGAGAGCTTTTGGGCCAGACTTACCTTGACGGGTATGTTCGACCCTGGTCGCCGAAGAGGCAGCTCATGCTCGATGACGGAGATGTTGTCTTGTGTGTGCTGGATGGACTGGGAGGCAACTGGGCTGCCGCTGTCCTGCGATTGGTTCGCACTGGCTTGCGCCCCTGGAGGGACGGCAACCCGCACGGGAGCTGTTTTCTCGGAGGTCCGCTACGACAGATTTATATATATAAGGGAAAAATAGAGAGAAGGAACACACACAAATGCCAAGCTGTGGTCTTCACGAAAAGAACTAGTCACCGCAGACATAACCTACCTCCCCTACTACTATTTGGTAATCCCATTACTTGGAACGAAACCGCGACATACCTAGGCATCACCATGGACCCAGGACTAACATGGAAACACCACATCCAAAACATTCGCCGTAGAGCCTACGCCAGACTAAGAGAACTCTACCCCCTTATAAACGACAACAGCATGATAAGCATTCACACCGGATTAACTATCTACAAAACACTGCTCAGACCGCTCATCACATATGCCGCCCCGGTATGGGGATATGCTGCCCCATCACACATACACAGCTTACAAACATTCCAAAACAAAGTCCTAAGAACCATCACCAAACTACCCCGACTAACACCAGCACGCCCATTACACAGAGAACTAAACATGCACACAATACTGGAATTCATAAGAAAACTATCGCACGACACTCATGAAAACGCCAAACTCCACTCCAACCCCCTCATCAGCAGCCTAGGCAATTACGATCCCCTCATCGGCCCCTACAAACGACCACTGTTCATCTTCCATAGACCCTGCGAACAAGATGTCACAGACCAAGACATACAGGAATACTTAAGCAGACTGGTCCACACCGAATAAAACCAACATCTTCCAGAATTCTCACATATCGTCCCCTGCCTCCGTCGGCGATACTGCATACACCATCCAACCACCCCCAAATTCCACGTTACTACAAGGCGTTATGTGCCTTAGTTAAATAGCATATAATTTAGTACATAGTATAGTATTCAACATATCATTAGGCATACTTTAGTTAACTTAGCGTTAAGGGAAAAAAAAATAAATAAATAAATAAATAAAAAAGTTAAAAAAATAAATAAATAAATAAATAAATAAATAAAAAATAAATAAAAAAAAAACAATTAAAAAAAAAACACATATATACAATAATATTAAAATTAGTGTCTCCATATTTTATTTACTCTCCTTATATGAACCCCATCCAACAGCAATCCTAACCCACCTGCATGTAACTAGTACATAGCTAACTTTATAACTCCACCCCTCTAGATTAGAGATTAGACAAGGGCTTTTACTAAACCCGCATCTCCATACGCACTAACCGCATGATAAGATACCCCCTAAACTAAACTAATAACTAGCACTGTAGACTAACCAACTAAAACGATACCATTATTGCATGAAACACACGATGCAGCGCTCTGCCTAAACTCAGATACTCAATAATCACTTGGTAATGCATGATCATATTAAACAGGAATGCCCCCACTCTCCATCTGGCACTCAGGGCTCGCCATGTGTGCCACTTGGAACCTCTTATCACCTTAGGACACCTCTGCATGCTACTGCATGAGAGCGCACAGCTGCCTCTACTAACCAGGGTGCTTTATGCGGGACCTGACTAACTAGACTAACTGCATCCCTCTGCATGGTAGTACTAACTGCATGGGGAGGCGATGTAGACTGCATGCCCGCATGTCGGGTGATAAAAAAAAAAAAAAAAAAAGAGAGAAGGAGTGAGAAGGGGAAGGACTCGCCGGGCAGCAGCGGAAGAAGGAGGAGCCTCTACAGCGCCGACACCAGCCGCCGAGCTTCGCGGGATCTGCAGCGTCAGTCGCCGAGGAACGTGCCTCCGCTTGAGCCGCTTCTCCGCTCCAACTACTCCAGTCGTTGGCTCTCACGTTTACTGCAGCTTAGCTAGGTAGGATAGCAAGACCGCAGCTACCGTCCGTTAGGACTGGTTAACGGCGCCCGCTTACGCGGTGCAGGTCCGCTGCTATCCGCGTCTTTCGACGCCTACTATCTGCTCTTTCTTACTTCTACTTCCTTCCTCTTTTCCTATCTAGTAATCAAGAATAGGGACCCCCCTAGATATTAAGCTTCCTCTCACGGTGGCCGGCTCTCTGCCTCCCCGCCCTGGGTTTTTCTTCTCTTGCCTGCTACTCTTATTGCTTTTTATTACTTTTATTATTAGTATTATCTCAAGTAATTTCTGTTTAGTATTGATTCTCACTTCCTCATCATGGGCCCAAAAAAGAAGACGATTAGGATGTCTCCCTCGTCTGTCTGTAAAACGAGATCAGCCAAAAGGGACCTGAGTAAGGCCATGAATGCTCCCACTCCGAACCCTGAAACTCCGCCCCCCTACGAGCCCAATTGGCTCGCTTTCTCCTGCATCTTCTCCCTCTCCCTGTGCATCCTTCTCACCTTCCAAACCAATCGCTGACCAGGCCACGGACTCCTTGCCGCTGCCTACCCAATCACCACCTTCCATCCCCCTCCCAGTTCCTGATGACTCCGCTCCCAAATCAAACACCTCAAACCTTCACCCCAGTCCCGAAACCGCGGTGCTTGGCAGTGATGCTCCCATCTTAGTACCTTCACCGAACATTCATGCCCCTACCCGGGAACTTGTTCCGGACCCGTATGGGCCTGGTCCCTCGACCTGGCACCCGGCACCACCACCGCTGACAGGCTCTGCGCGGCCTACGGGCCAGGCCATGCCTGAGCAAGAGCAATCCGTAGAAGCTGCCCGCAGCAACACGGAAACTGCCAACGGCCCCCGACCCCTAGTGGCACCCATTTATGTGCAACAGGACGAGGGGGATGCTCTAATGACTCTGCTGAAGCAGTTTGACAAGGAGCACAAGCCGGGGAACTACTCAATCAAGCCCGCTGCCCACTCCCAGAATTTGGGAATATTTACCAGCACCGAAAAAGACTATAATAATTTGATCCATTTCCTCACCAACCATCACTTCTCTTTCCATGTGGTACCTCAGTACAAGGACCGCACATTTAGGATGGTGGCCAAAGGGATTTACGGCAACGGGCTTGAAAGCACGATCACCGATGAGCTCAATGCTCTTTTTATCTTTCCTGTCCGAGTGCAACAACTTAGGAGGTTTAAGCGCGGAAGGCCCCCTCTGCCCATGTACTTAATTGAGGTACGCTCACAGGGCGAATATGATGCCATGGCGGCACTGCGGGAATTATCCCACTTCCACACGCAAATGGAAGAATATAGGAGGCCGAGAATTTTGCAGCAATGCAACCGATGCCAGAAGCTCTGGCATCTGGAGCGGCATTGCAAGGCCCCCACACCTACGTGCTCGGTATGCTCGGGCCCCCATCCATCACACTCATGCCAAGCGAATCAAGCATCTAGAAAATGCTCGCTATGCAACGAAAAGGGACACGGCTCCCGATGGAGGGGATGCCCCGTATACAGAAGGGAGGCAGCAAAACCCGAGCGCCGTGCAGACGCAGGCAGTGGGCGCACAAGAGCGCGCACCCAGCCAAACGACCATGAAAATGGCTGGACGATCGTAGGCCCGCGAGGCCGCCCCTTGCGACAACCGATGACCCAGCCAAGAAATGATGGCACAATCGCTACCAACACGGGCCGAAGTACAAACGCGCCCCAAAACTCAGCAACTGCTCCAGCCACAGCCAGAATTGGCAACAGGCCGGACCCACGCGTCACACGAGAGGCAGATAGGACCTCTAGCCATAACGCTACAAATGCCCCCAACGCTCCACGAACTGCCCCGGCCCAACACACAGCCGGTGACAGGTGGGACCTAAGAAACAGACGCAACAACCGCAAGGGCACGTGGCCCCCCCCAGGAAACTATGGAAGTTTCAAGTGGGAAAACTTGCGGGTAGATGCCCTAGAAATCCTTTACGCTGTAAGTGCCCAACCAAATGATGTTGACGCAATACTGCTAGATCACGCAGACTTCTTTGCATATTTCCACCAGCATTATTATGGCTGAGAGCCGAACACAACTGGTAACGTGGAACTCCAACGGCATACGTACCAAAAAAGCCGAACTAAAAAGTTTCATAATCAAACATAAGCCACAAATTCTCGCACTTACTGAATCACATCTCACACCCTCAGATCGCCTACATATCCAAGGCTACTCAATCTACCGAACGGACAGAGATCGCCGCGGAGGGGGAGTTGCCCTGCTTGTTCACAACTCGGTAGCACACCACATGGTGACCACTCCGCCTCTAAATCGCCTTGAAGCAGTGGCAGCAAAGGTCCAATTGGACAACCTTACAGCCACAATAGTCTCTGCATACAACCCCCCCGGGGACATTAACCTACAAGACCTGGACCGGTTATTAAGCCTAGATCACCGAATAATAATTCTTGGCGACCTAAACGCAAAACACCGCAACTGGAACTGCACACACACCAACCGCGCAGGGAATGACCTTCACGCCCACGAGCAAATATCCACCTACATAATACATGCCCCCAACACCCCCACACACATCCCACACCAGCAAAGACATACACCTGATATTCTGGATATAGCCCTCATCAAGAACATACCTCGCTCCACTGAAATGATAACCATAAATGATCTTTCCTCCGACCATCTACCGGTTGCGTTATTAATCCAAGCCGCGCTTGCCCCTCAACACGTCCCCCCCCGCCTTAACTTCAACAAAGCAAACTGGCGCCTATTCCACAAAATTACTGCAATAGAGCTACCTCCTCTAGCTATTGCCGACGAAGCAGAACTAAATGCAGCTGTGGAGACGCTCGAAAACACCATATCAAAGGCATTACACCAAGCTGTCCCACAACAGCAACCTCAACCCCATCAACTGCATCTCCCGCCTGAGGTAAAAACATTGATTACACAAAGAAATCAAATCCGCAGACTATACCAAAGAACACGACACCCAGCACACCATCGCCAACTTCAGGACCTCAATCACAACATTAAAAACCAGATGACACAAGCACTAAACACACAGTGGAACAACACTCTACTAGACCTTGACCCCGAACGCGACACAGTCTGGCGCATATAAAAAAACCTTACACGCACACACAAACACATCCCGCCAATCCATCACAATGGGCACATCGCAGAGACAGACTCTGAGAAAGCAGAGGCCCTAGCTGACGCCCTACAGAGCACACTAACTCCCAATACTTTTCCCTCGTCAGCAACCTTCACCGAGGAAACACACAACTCTACAGCAAGCATCCTCACAATGCCCACGCACAACAAAATGAGAAAAGTCCACACTTCGGAAGTATTCTGGCTCATAAACCACCTCCCCCCAAAAAAGGCCCCAGGGCCTGACAAAATCCCAAATATCGCGCTTCGTTACCTGCCCCCAAATGCCATCGACCTACTAACAAACATATTTAACTATGTGCTGGAACATGGCTGCTTTCCCGCACGATGGAAACATGCTACTGTATTACACTTCCCTAAGCCGGGTAAAGACCCCAGCAACCCACACAACTACAGATCGATCAGCCTCCTCAACACCATGAGCAAACTACTGGAGAAGATCATCCTCAAACGAATTAACGCACACATTAAAAAACACAACATAATTAGAGACGAACAATTCGGCTTCAGAACCAAACACTCCACGACTCACCAACTCCTGCGGGCAACCGAACACATCACTCACGGGTTCAACATTAGAAAATCAACTGCCGCCCTATTCCTCGACTTCGAACGAGCCTTCGACCGGGTATGGCACGCTGGACTTCTGCGCAAACTTCAAACGCTTCACTTCTCAGACTCACTAATCAAACTAATAGCTAGTTACCTATCAGACAGAAGCTTTTGCTCCAAAGCCAACAACACGCTCTCAGCACCAGGACAGGCTCTGGCAGGCGTCCCCCAGGGAAGCCTGCTCGGCCCTGTACTGTTTAACTTATACATCAACGACCTACCAACTGCCCCAAACACTCAGACGTACATCTATGCAGACGATACTGCCATCATGGCCCAATCAGGCAAGACGCTCTTCCTACACAACAGACTGCAGCATGCCTTAGACACTCTAACAGACTGGCTGACAAAATGGCGCGTTAAAGTTAACACACACAAATGCCAAGCTGTGGTCTTCACGAAAAGAACTAGTCACCGCAGACATAACCTACCTCCCCTACTACTATTTGGTAACCCCATTACTTGGAACGAAACCGCAACATACCTAGGCATCACCATGGACCCAGGACTAACATGGAAACACCACATCCAAAACATTCGCCGTAGAGCCTACGCCAGACTAAGAGAACTCTACCCCCTTATAAACGACAACAGCATGATAAGCATTCACACCGGATTAACTATCTACAAAACACTGCTCAGACAGCTCATCACATATGCCGCCCCGGTATGGGGATATGCTGCCCCATCACACATACACAGCTTACAAACATTCCAAAACAAAGTTCTAAGAACCATCACCAAACTACCCCGACTAACACCAGCACGCCCATTACACAGAGAACTAAACATGCACACAATACTGGAATTCATAAGAAAACTATCGCACGACACACATGAAAACGCCAAACTCCACTCCAACCCCTTCATCAGCAGCCTAGGCAATTACGATCCCCTCATCGGCCCCTACAAACGACCACTGTTCATCTTCCATAGACCCTGCGAACAAGATGTCACAGACCACGACATACAGGAATACTTAAGCAGACTGGTCCACACCGAATAAAACCAATATCTTCCAGAATTCTCACATATCGTCCCCTGCCTCCGTCGGCGATACTGCACACACCATCCAACCACCCCCAAATTCCACGTTACTACAAGGCGTTATGTGCCTTAGTTAAATAGCATATAATTTAGTACATAGCATAGTATTCATACTATCATTAGGCATACTTTAGTTAACTTAGCATTAAGGAAAAAAAATAAATAAATAAAAAAATAAAAAAAAAATAAAAAAAAAATTAAATAAAATAAAATAAAAAAAATTAAATAAATAAATAAATAAAAAAAATTAAAAAAAACATAACATACATATATGCAATAATATTAAAATTAGTGTCTCCATATTTTATTTATTCTCCTTATATGAATCCTATCCAACAGCAATCCTAACCCACCTGCATGTAACTAGTACATAGCTAACTTCATAACTCAACCCCCCTAGATTAGACAAGGGCTTTTACTAAACCCGCATCTCCATACGCACTAACTGCATGATAAGATACCCCCTAAACTAAACTAACAACTAACACTGTAGACTAACCAACTAAAACGATACCATTATTGCATGAAACACACGATGCAGCGCTCTGCCTAAACTCAGATACTCAATAGCCACTTGGTAATGCATGATTATATTAAACAGGAATGCCCCCACTCTCCATCTGGCACTCAGGGCTCGCCATGTGTGCCACTTGGAACCTCTTATCACCTTAGAACACCTCTGCATGCTACTGCATGAGAGCGCACAGCTGCCTCTACTAACCAGGGTGCTTTATGCGGGACCTGACTAACTAGACTAACTGCATCCCTCTGCATGGAAAAAAAAAATTAAAAAAAAAAAAAAGAGAGAAGGAGTCGACGAGCAGCAGCGGAGAGAGCAACAGGAGCGTCTACAGTGCGCCACCTGCCGACGAGGGACCGTGCAGCCTACGGCCTGCGACAGCAACGCCGCGGAAGGCAGCCATCTCCAGGGCCTCTCCTCGAGCTGCTTCTCCGCTTCTACATTTCCAGGCCTTGGCTCTCTCGGATTACCGCAGCATAGCTAGGTAGGATAGCAAGCCCGCAGCTACCGTCCGCTAGGACCGGTTAACGGCGCCCGCATACGCGGTGTAGGTCCGCTGCTATCCGTGTCTTTCGACGCCTACTATCTGTTCTTTCTCTCTACTACTTCCTTCCTCTTTTCTATCTAGCGTTTAAGAATAGGGACTCCCTTAGATTTTAAGCTTCCACTCTCGGTGGCTGGCAATCTGTCCCCACCCTGGGTTCTCTTCTCTTCTCTTCTCTTCTCTCCTCTCCTCTCCTCTTCTCTTGCTTTCTATTTTTGTTGTCTCTTAGTGTTATATCTTAGGAATTCCTTTGCCGTTAGAATTCCCTTTTTGCACCATGGGCCCGAAGAAGAGGACAATAAAGATGTCGCCTTCGAGCGCGCGCAAAACAAGAGCAGTAACTAGGGACATGAGCAAGGACATAAGGGCTCCCACCCCGAATCCCGAAACTCCGCCCCCGAAGAGCCCGAATGGCCCGCTTTCTCCAGCATCTTCACCCTCCAAACCTAGCACTGACCGGCCTGCGGACTCCCTGCCCCAGCCTAACCAATCACCTCCCGTTACCCCCCTCCCAGCTCCCGAGGACACCGACATAAATACTAACACCTCCCGCCGTCAACCCAATCCTGAAACCGCAGTGCTAGAAAATGATGCTATTCCTCATCTAACACCTGCTCCTAACACTCATGTCCCAAGCCGGGAACTTGTTCCAGACCCATATGGGCCTGGTTCCTCTGGCTGGCACCCGCATTCTCAGTCCTTGGTAGGCTCTGCGCGGCATACGGGCCAGGCCTTGCCTGAGCACGAGCAGACCGGGAAAGCTGCTAACAGCAATCCCCCGGCAACAGCCAATGGAGCCCCCCCCCCCTCTAGTTGCTCCCATCTATGTGCAGCAAGAGGAGGCTGAAACCTTAATGGTAATATTGAAACGCTTTGATAAGAGCACAAGCCTGAGAGCTACACTATTCGGCCAGCCGCTCGCTCTGAAAACTAACAGATACTACCTGGAAATGAAAAAGATTATAACATAATCCATTTCCTGATGGAGCATCACGTCTCCTTCCACATTACCCCCCAGTACAGGGACAGAACTTTCAGAATGGTTGCAAAAGGAATCTATAGCACTGGACTTGAAAACATGCTCATAGACGAGCTTCAAGGCCATTATATCTTCCCGGTGCGCGTCCAACAGCTCCGCAGGTTTAAACGCGGAAGGCCACCACTTCCCATATATCTTATTAAAGTTCGGTCACAGGGAGAGTATGATGCTGGAATGGCACTCAGAACCTTGTGCCACTTCCGCATAAACATGGAAAAATACCGGAGGTCGCGAATTCCACAACAGTGCAACCGCTGCCAAAAGCTATGGCACCTCCAACGACACTGTAAAGCCCATATGCCAGCTTGCTCGGTGTGCGCGGGCCCCCATTTCTCGCACACCTGCCAGGCGAGTGTAACTGAGCGCAGATGCTCCCTATGCAATGACAGGGGCCATGGCTCACGCTGGAGGGGTTGCCCTGTTTACAGGCGGGAGGCCGAGAAACTAGAGCGCCGTGCTGACACAGCCAGCGGACCCACACGAGCCCACATGGCTTCTAACAGCACACAAAATGGCTGGACCATTGTAGGTCCGGGAGGACGCCCCTTGCGGTAGCCACCACGTTCGGCCCAAGCACGAAACAATGGCTCATTGGCCACAAACATGAGCCGAAACACAAGCGCCTCCAAAAACTCATGTCGGTCCTGGTGGTGTAGTGGTTACTATACTTGCCTCCTATACCCAAAACGCGGGTTCGAAGCCGGCCAGGACCGATGGATTTTTTCGGGCGTAAAAATCCTAAGTATGGCTTCCTTCGGAAGGGAAGTAAAGCCATGGGTCCCGTGTCGTACATTTGCGGCACGAAAAAGAACCTCAAGCCTGAAAGAGAGGCCTCTGAGCAAAATTTGTCGGCCGTTTCACGCCCTGAGTTGAATGGGACGCTGATGACCTGAGCTGTTATAGAGCGTCCTTAAATAAATCAATCAAAAAAAAAAATCAATCCAAAAACTCATCTGCTCCAGCCTTAACCACAACTGAAAATAGGCCGGACCCCCGTAATACACGGGAGACAGATGGGTCAAGAAAACTTAATTCTGTACGTGCCACCAATGCTCCTCGAATAGCCCCGGCCCAACTCACAGCCGGAGATAAGCGAGATTATCGCAACACTTTTAACAACCGCGATAATTCGTGGAGCAATGTTGATATTGCTGGGACAGCGTAAACGAAAGAACAGCAAATCTCCTGTTTGCTATAGTAAGCAACCCAGGGGATATACACGCAATAATACAAGAAAACGCTGACTTCTTCCAGCTCTTTACGAAGCCTTACTATGGCTGAGAATCAAACTCAGCTGGTAACGTGGAACTCCAATGGCTTACGTGCAAAGAAAACCGAACTAAAAAGCTTCATAAATAAACATAAACCGCAAATACTTGCATTTACTGAAACAAACCTAACATCCTCAGGTCGCCTACATTTCACAGGCTACTCAACCTACCGAACCGACAGAGATCGCCGCGGAGGCGGAGTTGCCCTGCTTATTGACAACTCAGTGGCACACCAGCAGGTGCACACCCCGCCTCTAAAACGCCTTGAAACAGTAGCTGTAAAGGTCAAATTAGAAAACCTCACAGCCACCATAGTTTCGGCATACAACCCCCCCGGAAACATTAAAATACAAGACCTGGACCGTATACTTAACCTAGACCATCGAATAATAATTCTTGGCGATTTAAATGCAAAACACCGCAACTGAAATTGTACACACTCTAACCGCGCAGGGAATGACCTTTACGCACACGAGCAAATATCCTCCTACATAATACATGCCACCAACACCCCCACACACATTCCACATCAGCTAAGACACATCCCTGACATACTGGATATAGCCCTCATTAAAAACATACCCCGCCCCATTGAAATGCTAACAATAAATGATCTTTCCTCTGACCACCTACCAGTTGCACTATTAATTCAAGCCTCGCTCGCCCTACAGATTTAACTTTAACAAAGCGAACTGGCACCTATTCCACAACATCACTGCGATGGAACTCCCTTCCCTAGCTATTGCTGATGAATCAGACCTAAATGCAGCTGTAGAGACGCTTCAAACCACCATATCCACGACATTACATCAAGCTGTCCCACAACAGCAACCGAAACCCCACCAACTGCATCTCCCGACCAAGGTAAAAGCAATGATTACACAAAGAAACAAAACTCGCAGACTATACCAACGAACACGACACACGGCACACCATCACCAACTACAGGACTTGAACCACAGCATCAAAAACCAAATCTCACAAGCACTGAACACACAATGGAACAACACCCTTCTAGACTTTGACCCCGAGCGTGACACAGTTTGGCGCATATCGAAAAATCTTACACGCACACACAAACACATTCCCCCAATTCACCACAATGAGCACATCGCTCAAACAGACGCTGAGAAAGCAGAGGCCCTAGCAGACGCCCTAGAGAGCACGCTAACGCCCAATACTTTTCCCTCGTCACCAACCTTCACCGAGGAAACACACAACTCTACTGTAAACATCCTCACCATGCCCACGCACAACAAAATGAGAAAAGTCCACCCTTCGGAAATTTCCTGGCTCATAAACCACCTCCCCCTTAAAAAGGCCCCAGGGCCAGACAAAATCCCAAATATCGCGCTTCGCTACCTCCCCCCTAACGCCATCGACCTACTAACAAACATATTTAAATATGTGCTGGAACATGGCTGCTTTCCCGCACGATGGAAACATGCCACATATTACACTTCTCCAAGCCGGGTAAGGACCCCAGTAACCCACACAACTACAGACCGTTCAGCCTCCTCAACACCATGAGCAAACTATTGGAGAAGATCATCCTCAAACGAATTAATGCACACATTAAAAACACAACATAATAAGAGACGAACAATTTGGCTACAAAACCAAACACTCCACGACTCACCAACTCTTGCGGGCAATCGAACACATCACTCACGGGTTTAACATTACAAAATCAACTGCAGCCCTATTTCTCGACTTCGAACGAGCGTTCGACCGGGTATGGCATGCTGGACTACTGCGCAAACTTCAAACGCATCACTTCTCAGACTCACTAATCGACCGCCACGGGTGGCCGAGGTCGTTAAGGCACGAACTCGTGAGCGGGAAGTCCGCGGTTCGAATCCCGCCAGGACCGTCCTCCCTGACTGGGGTTTTTTCCAGGTTTTCCTCAGTCTTCATAACTGGCAAATGCCAGGGAGGTACCTAAACTTAGGCCTGGAACGCTTCCTTCCTTAAAAAAAATCCTTTCCTAATTTATCATTTCATTTCATGTATCATCAGTGTCCACCACCTGTGGTGCCTCAGTAGTAAAAACGGGCGTTAAACACTACTCAAAAAAAGACTCACTAATCAAACTGATAGCTAGTTACCTATCCGACAGAAGTTTTAGGTAAGTGAGTAGTGGGGTTGAGTGAAGTGGAGTGATATATCAGTGACTAGGTGAGGGTGTTGGTTGGTTTTGGCAAGGGGTGGCAAGAAGATTCTTCGAGAAGCTGCATCACCAAGGACCTGCAGTATCCATCCGACTCCAGCGGACCAGCGGCCGGCCGGCACCAGGGCAGCGGGAGTTCCCGAGAAGAGCCGCCCCGGCTGGGGACCCCGCCACTTCCCGAGTGTATCGCAGGACAGCGCCTCCGGCAGTAGCCTGAGTTTTCTATTCTTTCTTTTTTTTTAAAGCCCCCCTAAGAAAGGGCGAGAAGGGGCACCACTAAAGATTGCAGATTGCCTGAATTGGGTGCATTTTTGGCTGTTATAGTACAGCCTTACAGGTCATAATTTACATGTCATACAAATTTATACAGATTTTTCTACAAATTGTCATATGTAACCCATGCATGGGCGCTCTGACGCTCCCATGAGAATAGTTGCATTGTGAGTATTTTCAAAGCATGCATTCACTTGTTTACTAGTACATTATGTTTGTTGCTTATCTAGTTTAAATAATACAATAATAATAATAACTAACAATAATAACTAATATTTACAGTTTTGCGTAGGGCTGAATTTTTGTGTGGGAGTGTACTGTGTTTCAGTAAACGCGGATTCTTTTATACTTTCTATGTTGAGGTTCACTTTTACCTATTTGATTTATTAGGGGATTCTTGTGCTTTTTTATTTTTGCCCAGGTTGATGTGCAGCGGCCTGTTAGTGTTTGCAGGAATGTTGGTGTGTTTAGCTTGGCGTGGATCTGTGTATTTGGTGTGAGGATGGGGACATTTAGTAGTTTTCGGAGGCATATATTTTGTTGGGTTTGCATGGAAAGGAGATTAGTGTGGGATGTATTTGCCCATGCTGTGCAAGCATACAGTAGAAATTGCTGTATGAAAGCTTTGAAGAGCACTAACTTTGTTTTTATATGCATCTGCTTGCTTCTAAATATTGATGAACACATGTAGATACGTTGCTTTACCTTGTGGATCGTGTTCTTGATGTGGTTGTTCCAGGTGAGTTTACTGTCCAGAGTTGTTCCCAAGTACTTTGCAGTTGGTTTGCACTGTAGTGTTTGATTGTTTATGTGAATGCTTATTGTTTTGGATTGCTTAAGGGTTTTCGAAAAATATATTAATTGCCTCTTGGCGGCGTTTATGGAGATTTTCCATGTGCCTGCCCAGGTTAAAATTTGTCAACGTATCTCTGTAGTTCCAATTGATTATATGCAGGATGTGAATTGTGATTATAAATGGCCGTATCGTCGGCATATAATAGGGTTATGCACTTGTGATCACCAGGCACGTCCCGAGTGTACAGGTTGTACAGGAATGGAGCTAGAACGGCCCCCTGTGGTACTCCGGCGTTCATGATGTAAATTTGAGACTTGGCTTGTTCCACTTAAACGTAGAAGCGGCGCTCGTGTAAGTAGCTGGCCAGTATGGGGAGGTGGGGGCCTCATAGGCGCTATTTGATGATAAAGTTTATACAGGAGGCCATTATGCCAGCACTTATCGAAGGCCGCCTCCACGTCAAGAAATAGTGCCAGCGTGCTGCAGTTGTTATTATACTCAGTGCTGATGTCGTCTGTTATTTTGAGTATTTGTAGTTCTGTGGAGTGGCCTCTACGAAACCCAAATTGTTGTGAGGGAAGGGCATTTTGCTCGGGAGTGTGGTGTTGGATCTGGCGAAATATAAGTTTCTCCAACAACTTGCCCATGCATGGGAGGCTGATGGGCCTGTAAGCTTCAGGGTTGTGCCTGTTTTTGCCCGGTTTAGGAAGCATGATTACTTTGGCCTCCTTCCATGCATGAGGAAAGTAGTGGAGTTTGAGGCAGGAGTTTAGGAGCTGAGTGAAGTGTACAAGGGATTTCCTTGGCAGGTTTTTGAGGTCCTCATTTCTTATGTTATCCGGTCCTGGTGCCTTTTTATTTGGTAGATTGCGTATGGTGTTGTATAATTGTAGAGGAGTTATTGCAGGTATGTCTTGTGTAGGCTGTTGATTTTTCCACACACGTGTCCAATTTGTTACCAATGTGTCGTGGCCAGCATTCCGAGCAGGATTTTCTGTGTATTTTGAATGTAGGTGTTCGGCAAAGAATTGGGATTTTTCTGCAGGGGAATAGATTGGGCCTTGTGGAGCGTGTAGTGCCTGAGCTCGGAGGTCCTCCGCAGCAGAGGTTTTGTAGGCTCGCAGTAGGTTCCAGAGCGAGGCATCGGAGTGTTTTACAGTTTTTAGCTTATCCTCAAATTGTATTTTCTTGTCTAGTTGTATTTGTTGTCTTATGACGGGCCTAATCCACTGGGCAAGTGTTCGGAATACTGCAAGCCTAGTGATCCTCCACTGGCGGAGGTATCTCCGTCTAATGGCGGCTAGACGTTCCACATCTGGTAGGCCTGGGGAGGGGGAGGGAGGGGGGGTAAGGGATGCGCGTTTTCTCTTTGCTGTTTTTATTGAGGCGGTGAAGTTGGCTATGCCTTCTTCGAGCTCCTGTGTTGTATTGTACCGTTTTCTGGGCTCGGCCATTTGGTGCATTAATATTTTATATTTGTGCCAGTCTGTGCTGGCTACCAGCTTTTTTGTTGTACGGGCATATGTTGGTTTTCCACCAATGTGAAATTTAATGGGGAAATGGTCCGAGCCCAGACTGTAGTACACCTGCAGGGTGGGGGGAATGAAGATGCCTCTGTGCAGGATCAGGTCCAGCGTGTCAGGAGGGATGTTCCGATGCTGTGCTAATTTCTATGTCGTTATGAAACAGGAGGAAATCAAGGAAATAAGTTCCAGCGCTGTTGCAAGAACGAGAGTTCCAAACCGTGTGTTTTGCGTTTAGGTCGCCTGCAATTAAAATTTTAGAGAATGAGCTAAATAATTTGTCCAAATCCCTGATCATTCCTTCTAGGCTGGAGGAGGGGGGACGGTAGGCTGCCACGACTCTAATTGGTTGAGCGTTGATTTGTAACTGTACACCTGTACACTCGAGCGATTCAAGGAGGAGAAGTGTCGCCTTGATAATAGCAACGTCGTTTCTGGTGATCACTGCCGTGCCACCTCCAGGATGTGTCCCTGGTCGGTCCACTCTGCTGATTTTGTAGCCATTTATATTGAAATGCCTGTGAGGTTTGAGTTTGGTTTCTGAAATGAAGGCAATTTGAATCTGTTGTCGTTTGAGAAAGGCTGTTAGCTCGTATGTGTTTTGGAGAGTGCCATTTGCATTCCACACTAGGGCGGTGATTTTGGAAGCAGCGGTGTGATTTTGTGCTGCCATTTAAAGAACAGTGTGTAAGAATTCAAAGATTATGGTTATTTTGTCGGCAAGCCCATTTGCAGCTTTGAACTTGACTATGGATGACTTTAGATTGGTGATGAACTGATGTAAGTTGAATTCTTTGAACAGTGTGATGATTTCTTTGATGGACGAAGTTTCGTTTGTTTGAGCATTTTTGTCACCGCCTGCAGTGGCTGCAAATGACATTCCCGGTTGCACAGGGGCACTGGGAGTGATAGGGGTGGGGAGTGGAGTGGGGATGTGGAGATTTTGTTTAACGCTGTTGATCTGTCGGGTTAGAGTTAAGAGTTCTCGTCTATCCCTTTCGTTTTTAAAAACAGTGCATCCTCTGTAATTAGCGGGATGCTCACTGTTGCAGTTGGCACATATTGGGGTGAAATTAGGTTTAGTTTTGTTGGGGCAGTCCTGCAATATGTGTAGGCCGCTGCACAGCACGCATCTGGGTGTAAGTGTGCACATTTTGTGGTTGTAGCCGATATTCTGGCAGTTGTAGCACTTCGCAATGTGATTTTGTGTCTTTTGATATTCTACTTTGACTATAACGTTCATGAGCGAAGGTTCTTGGATGAATGAATGCGATTTTTCTGCCCTTTCCATTATGACATAGTGGGATGGGCCTCCCCCGGGACTCCATCTGTCGGCAGTGCAGCAGAGGATACTCTTTGGCCTTGATGGCGTCCGAGATATCCTCTACATCGATGCCCATGGGCATTCCCCCGATGACGTACCTCAATGGTTGTTCACTTTTCGGCACGAAAGTGTAGTACTGCAAGTTTGCTTTTTGCAATTCTGGGAGTGTGTTTTTGAATGCGTCTATGTTTTGAGCAACAGTTTGAGCCCTTGCGAAGTGTTCTGGATGGTGTAATCCCTTGTGGGGCAGGTTTTTTGAAGGATTGAGTTTAACGTTTTGAGAGAGCCATTGTCAGGGATTATTATCCTGGGGGGCCGTTGTTGTAGTGAGTTTCTAGTTGCTGGAATGCTAGCATGTGTATGTGTGTGTGATTGTTTGTTATGGCTTGTCTTGGTGCCATCTTGTTGTGGTGGTTGGGAGCTATTGGTTCTTTTGTATTGAGTGGGAATTTGTTTGAGCGGGGTGATTTGGGAGGAGCTGGTTTTTGGAAGTTTAATTGCCTTTTGGCCTGTGATGCGGGTGTAGGTTGGTCAGATTCGTCCTCGCTGGAGAGGGAGTCATATTTGTTGGATGTATGGATGGTGAAGGATTTGGTTGTTTTATTTTTGGATTTTGTTGAGTGGCGGTCACTCTCGCTCTCGCTGGAGTGTAGCCGCTTTTTTGAGGGGGTGGTACAGCCCTGGTTTGCTATATGTAACTCCCTCCTCTTACTTGTAATTTCCCTGATACATCCCTCTAGGCTTTGTGCCACGGAGATCCACTGTGGATCACCAGGCTGGAGGGTTTGTAATATTTGTCTATAGTTAAGTTGCTCCTTTTGGAGGTTTAAGAGTTCTTTTTCCAAATGGAGGTAATGGCTTGAAACTGTTAGTTTTTTTTCTAAGTATGTGCTGTGTGAGTATTTAAACCTAGGGTCACTGTTTTCACATTTATCACTGTTGTCACTGGCACGATGGCACTTGGGGGTGGCACCTTTGGTTGTGGGATTTATATTAACATTTAGTGTGGCACTGTCTGAACACTTTTTCGAGGCATTGGATATCACTTTTGGATTTTTTTTGGGGATTGTCAGCACCGAGAGAGGGGCACTAGGACCACTGCTGGCTTGCGCCATGATTTTTTGATTATTTGCACTGATCACTGCACTGTACACTGAGTGTTGCTTATTTGTGGTTGCATCGACCGCTGGGCTGTGAATGCTGTCTGCGTTTTCTGCCAGGTCCGTGTCTTCAGGCGGCTCTGCGTCCCGGCGGCGCGGTCCTGATCCGATTGGTTGCTGCTCCGACAGGTGGGCGTCTCCGTGGATCGGGTATCAGATTTCTCGCCGTCTAGACGGTTTTTGGGCCAGACTTTCCCCGAGGGGTTTGTCCGGTCCCTTAACGCCCTTCGTGGAAGATGTTTCTCGCTGTCAGGGTGCGTGTAGGTGAGAGTTAACAAGGTGTCTGGCCCAGCTCCACAAGCTCTGCCCTGCGATTGGCTCGCTGTGGCTGCGCCCCTGTGGGGTCGGCAGCCCGCACGATTGATGTCCTCTGAGAGGTCCAAAACAGATGCTTATAAATGCGAGCTTTCTGGCCTGAGGCTACAGCAACAGTCCCTGTCGCTGGCGAGATGCCGGCAGGGGAAAGGTCCCCTGCCCTGATGCCCAGTCCGAGCGGCTCTTCTCGGGCTCCTGCCCTGGTGCCGGCCGGGTCCTTGGTGGCAGTTGTTAGTACGTAAACATACAGTATCCTGCTGCTATCACTATTATCAGCAAAGTTTTATTTTTCCACACTTTTTACTATAAACAATGTCTTAAATTGTTCACTTTTCACAACACTAGACACAAAACTTCTGATCACTTGCATTACTCTCGCCAAGTCGGCACCACTAAAGGACATCCAGCTCTTATACATAAGCTGTTGTATTGGACCTCCGAGAAAACAGCTGTCGTGCGGGATGCCGTCCCTCCAGGGGCGAAAGCCAGTGCGAACCAATCACAGGACAGCGGCAGCCCAGCTGCCTCCCAGTCCATCCAGCACACAAGGGAAAACATCTCCGTCATCGAGCACGAACTGCCTCTTCGGCGAACAGGGTCGGACATACCCGTCAGGGTAAGTCTGGCCCCAGAGCGCTTCAAAGCGGTTGAAGGTTGAAGGTTATTTATTACTATATATGAACCTGTGGCCTACATGTGACGGCCTGTCAGGTTAGATTTACATTTGTCTACAATTAAAAAAATGGTATTTTTGAATAGTACATACATAAATAGGCAAACCCATACATTTGACCGGTGTGGGTGCCGGCCAAAAGAGAACGATTAACCTAAGATACTTATATTTAAATCTTATAAAACTCATTTACCGATACAGCTAGCCCACTGGCGGATGTCTAGCCAATCAGGTTCGACGCACATTTTTTTTTTTTTGGGGCCGGCCCCACGCCCGCCGACCCTGGTGGCGATCACCCGACATGCGGGCATGCAGTCTACATCGCCTCCCCATGCAGTTAGTACTACCATGCTGAGGGATGCAGTTAGTCAAGTTAGTCAGGTCCCGCATAAAGCACCCTGGTTAGTTACGGCATCTGTGCACTCTCATGCAATAGCATGCAGAGGTGTCCTAAGGTGAAAGGGGGTTCCAAGTGACACACATGGCGAGCCCTGAGTGCCAGAAGGAGAATGTAGGCATTCGTGGTTGGTCATGCAATAAGGGTGACTGATGAGGTACTAGAGATTATAGAGCGCTGCATCGTGTTATTTTAGCATGCAATTAAAATATGATTTAGTTCCCTAGTCTAGTGGTGTTAGTAGTTAGCTGAGTTTGGGTCAGATCATGCAGTTAGTACATAGTAGATGCGGGTTAGTACAAGCCCTTGTTAATCTAGTGGTAGCATATTTAGGTTAGCAGGCATTGGTTACATGCAAGTAGGGATGGGGTAGAAGTAAATAAATGAGACAGGTTTTTATTTATTTTTTTTATTTATTTATATATTTTATTATTTTTTGATTTTGATTTTTTTTTTTTTTTTTTGCTACATTATGTGATGTACACTGTTATGTTTAATCTATCTTAGGAACTAGCTTATGTGTTATATTATAAACTAGAAAGGCTGCGGCGCACTAGCGCTTTGTTAGCAGAGTAACGTGGAATTTGTGGGTGGTTAGGTGGTGTGTCCGACATCGCCTATGGAGGCATGGGCCAGAGATGGAAATGTTATGTGCTAGTGTTCTGGGAGTACTTAATTTCCTTCGTTGGGGACCAGTCTGTTTAGGTATTCATAGATGTCGCGGTCCGTGACATCTTGTTCGCTAGGTCTATGAAAGACGTACAGTGGGCGTTTATAGGGACCGATAAGGGGATCGTAATTGCCTAGGCTGTTAATGAGGGGGTTTGAGTGGAGTTTAGCGTTTTCGTGTGTGTCGTGCGACAGTTTTCTTATGAATTCTAGTATGGTGTGCATGTTTAATTCCCTGTGAAGGAGGCGTGCTGGGGTTAGTCGGGGCAGTTTGGTTATGGTCCTTAGTACTTTGTTTTGAAATGTTTGTAGGGTGTGTATGTGCGATGGGGCAGCATATCCCCATACTGGTGCGGCATATGTAATGAGCGGTCTGAGCAGTGTTTTGTAGATAGTTAGTCCTGTGTGAATGCTTATCATGCTGTTATCATTTATAAGCGGATAGAGTTCTCTTAATCGGACGTAGGCTTTGCGACGAATATTTTGTATGTGAGGTTTCCATGTTAAGCCTGGATCCATAGTGATGCCTAAATAGGTCGCGGTTTCTTTCCAAGTAATGGGGTTACCAAATAGTGTTAGGGGAGGTAGATTATGTCTACGGTGGCTGGTTCTTTTCGTAAAGACCACTGCTTGGCACTTTTGTGTATTAACTTTAATGCGCCATTTAGTCAGCCAGTCTGTTAGCGAGTCTAAGGCATGCTGCAGTCTGTTGTGCAGGAAGAGAGTCTTGCCCGATTGGGCCATGATGGCAGTATCGTCTGCATAGATGTACGTGATAGTGTTAGGGGCAGTTGGCAGGTCATTGATATATAAGTTAAACAGTACAGGGCCAAGCAGGCTTCCCTGGGGGACGCCTGCCATAGCTCGTCTCGGTGTCGAGAGCGTGTTGTTTGCCTTGGAGCAAAAGCTTCTGTTAGTTAGGTAATTAGCTATTAGTTTGATTAGCGTGTCTGAGAAGCGGTGCGTTTGAAGTTTGCGTAATAGTCCTGCATGCCATACCCGGTCGAAGGCTCGTTCGAAGTCGAGAAATAGTGCTCCGGTTGATTTTCTAATATTAAACCCGTGAGTAATGTGTTCAGTTGCTCGCAAGAGCTGGTGAGTTGTGGAGTGTTTGGTTCTGAAGCCAAGTTGTTCATTTCTAATAATACTGTGTTTTTTAATATGTGCATTAATTCGTTTAAGTATGATCTTTTCTAGTAGTTTACTCATGGTATTGAGGAGGCTGATCGGTCTGTAGTTGTGTGGGTTGCTGGGGTCCTTACCCGGTTTGGGGAAGTGCAATACTGTAGCATGTTTCCATCGTGCGGGAAAGCTGCCGTGTTCCAGCACATAGTTAAAGATGTTTGTGAATAGGTTGATAGCGTTAGGGGGGAGGTAGCGAAGCGCGATATTTGGGATTTGATCGGGCCCTGGGGATTTTTTAAAGGGGAGGTGGTTAATCAGCCAGGAGACTTCTGAAGGGTGGGATTTTCTCATTTTGTTGTGCGTGGGCATGGTGAGGATGTTTGCCGTTGAGTTGTGTGTTTCCTCGGTGAAGGTTGCTGACGAGGGAAAGTTATTGGGCGTTAGCGTTCTCTCTAGGGCGTCAGCTAGGGCCTCTGCTTTCTCGGTTTCTGTTTGTGCGATGAGTCCATTGTGGTGGATTGGGGGAATGTGTTTGTGTGTGCGTGTAAGGTTTTTCGAGATGCGCCAGATTGTGTCGCGCTCGGGGTCAAGGTCTAGAAGTGTGTTGTTCCATTGTGCGTTCAACACTTGTGCCATTTGATTTTTAATGTCGCGGTTCAAGTCCTGTAGTTGGCGATGATGTGTCGGGTGTCGTGTTTGTAGTTATATTCTCCGTATTTGGTTTCTTTGTGTGATCATTGCTTTAACCTCGGTCGGGAGATGCAGTTGGTGGGGTTTCGGTTGCTGTAGTGGGACAGCTTGGTGCAATGCCGTGGTTATGGTGGTTTCAAGCGTCTCCACAGCTACATTTAGGTCTGATTCGTCAGTAATAGTTAGGGGAGGGAGCTCCTTCGCGGTGATGTTGTAAAATTTTTTCCAATTTGCTTTGTTAAAGTTAAGTCTGGGGGGAACGTCCTGTAGGGCAAGTGAGGCTTGTACTGATAGTGCAACTGGTAGGTGATCTGAGGAAAGATCATTTATTGTTAGCATTTCAATGGGGCGAGGTATATTTTTAATGAGGGCAATATCAGGTATGTCAGGGGTATGCCGTAGTTGATGAGGGATGTGTGTGGGGGTATTGGGGGCATGTATTATGTAGGAGGATATTTGCTCGTGGGCATAGAAGTCATTTCCGGCTCGGTTGGAGTGTGTGCAATTCCAACTGCGGTGTTTTGCATTTAAGTCGCCAAGAATTATTGATCGGTGGCCTAGGTTAAGTATCTGGTCCAGATCTTGTAGGTTAATGTCTCCGGGGGGATTGTATGCAGAAACTATGGTGGCTGTAAATTTTTCTAATTGAACCTTAGCAGCTACTGTTTCAAGGCGATTTAGGGGCGGGATGTGTACCTGGTGGTGTGCCACTGAGTTGTCAATAACCAGGACAACTCCACCTCCGCGGCGGTCTCTATCTGTTCGGTAGGTTGAGTAGCCTGTGAAATGGAGGCGATCAGAGGATGTTAGGTGTTTCCGTAAGTGCAAGTATTTGCGGTTTGTGTTTGGTTATGAATTTTTTCAGTTCGGTTTTCTTGGCACGTAAGCCATTGCAGTTCCACGTTACTAGTTTAGTTTGGGTTTTAGCCATAGTAGAGCCTGGAGAAGAACTGGGTAAAGTCAGCGTTTTCTTGCAGTATATCAAGCAGAGCCTCTGGATTGCTTATTATGCCGAACAGGAGATCTGCTACTCGTTCATTTATTCGGTCCCAGCTTAAGGGTCCGGTAATCTCAACGTTGCTCCATGAATTGTCGCGGTTGTTGCGCGTGTTGAGATGATTTCGCTTGTTTCCGGCTGTAGGTTGGGCCGGAGCGATTTGAGGGGCATTTGCAGCATTGGGTTTTCTTGTCTCATATGTCTCCCGCATATTACGGGGGGCAGGCCTGTTACCAGTTGTGGTGAATGCTTGGGCAGATGTGTTGTTGGAGGCGCTTGCATTTCGGCCCATGATCGTGGCAAATGAGCCATTATTAGGTGGTGGGGCCGAATGTGGTGGCTGTCGCAGGGGGCGTCCTCCCGGGCCTACGATAGTCCAGCCATTTTGCGTGCTGGTGGGAGCCATGGGGCCTCGTGCATGTCCGCTAGCTTGGTCGGCACGGCGCCCGAGTTTGTCGGCCTCACGCCTGTAAACCGGACAGCCGCGCCAGCGTGAGCCGTGGCCCTTATCTTTGCATAGGCAGCATCTGCGTTCGGCCTCGCTCGCCTGGCAGGTGTGCGAGAAGTGGGGGCCCGCGCAGCGTGAACAAGCTGGCATGTGGGCTTTACAGTGCTGTTGGAGGTGCCATAAATTTTGACATCGGTTGCATTGTTGAGGAACTCGTGGCCTCCGGTAGTCTTCCATGTTTATTCGGAAGTGGCACAGTGTTCTCAGTTTCATTCCATTGTCATATTCTCCCTGAGATTGAACCTCAATAAGGTACATCGGGTGTGGTGGCCTTCCGCGTTTGAACCTGCGTAGTTGTTGGACGCGTATAGGGTCAATATGGTGACTATGGAGCTCGTCTTTGAGCATGCTTTCGAGACCAGTGCTATGAATTCCTTTAGCAACCATCCTATATGTTCTGTCCTTGTTCTGGCGCGTGACATGAAAGGAGACGTGGTGCTCCATCAGGAAGTGGATTATATTGTTATAGTCTTTTTCATTTCCTGTTAATATCTGTAGGTTTTCGGAGCGGGCTGCTGGTTGAATAGTATAGCTCTGTGGCTTGTACTCTTTATCAAAGGTTTTTAGTAGTGCCATCAGAGCTTCGGCCTCATCTTGTTGACCATAGATGGGAGCCACTAATGAGCGGGCTCCATTGGCAATTGCCGGGGGATTGTTGTTAGCAGCTTCCCCGGTTTGCTCTTGCTCGGTCAAAGCCTGGCCCGTAGGCCGCGCAGAGCCTGTTGCCAGTGGAGTTCCCGGGTGCCAGCTTGAGGGACCAGGACCATAAGGGTATGCAGCAAGTTCCCTAGATGGGGCATGAGCATTGGGAGCAGGAGTTAGTTGGGTAGGAGCATCATTTCTTTGCGCTGCGGCTTCAGGACTGGTTTGGCAGTTGGAGGTGATAGTATTTATTACAGTGTCATCAGGAGCAGGGGTGGGGATAGCGCTAGGTGGATGGATAGGCTTGGGCAGGGAGTCCGCAGGCCGGTCAATGATTGGTTTGGAAGGAGAAAAGGAAGCACATGGAGAGGGAGAAGATGCTGGGGACAGCGGGCCAATCGGGCTCTTAGGGGGCGGGGTTTCAGGGTTCGGGAAAGGAGCACTCATTTCTTTGCTCAGGTCCCTTTTCACTGACCTCGTCTTACATACGCTCGAAGGCGACATCCTTATCGTCCTCTTCTTCGGGCCCATGGTGAAAGAACGGGAATTCGTGCGGCAATAATTCCTGAAAAATAATTCTAGAAAAGTAAAAATAGAGAGTAGAAGAGAAGACCCAAGGTGGGGACAAAAAGCCTGCCACCGAGAAAAAGCTTACAATCTAAGGGAGTCCCTATTCTTAAATGCTAGATAGAAAAGAGGAAGGAAGTAGAAGTAAGAAAGAGAAGATAGTAGGCGTCAAAAGACGCGGATAGCAGCGGACCTGCACCGCGTAAGCGGGCGCCGTTAACCAGTCCTAACGGACGGTAGCTAAGCTGCGATGAACGTGAGAGCCAACGACTGGAGATGTAGAAGCGGAGAAGCAGCTCTAGGAGAGGCACGTTCCTCGGCGACTGACGCTGCAGATCCCGCGAAGCTCGGCGACTGGTGACGGCTCTGTAGAGGCTCCTCCTTCCGCTGCTGCCTGGCGACCTCCTCTCTCTCTCCTCGACGACGCACACCACCAGCTACCAGATCACTTCTGCGGGCGCGGACCTGGCAGAAAACAACACTCCACAGCCCACGCAGGCTGCCACCCACGCAGTCTGCCCCAATCTGGTCGAAATCCACAGTGTAAAAAGTGCAGTGAAAAGTGCAACTATGGCCACCGGTGTAAGCGGTGGAAAATGTGTTCCCCCCTATTGCAGTGCAACAACCCAAAATCAAAGTGCTCTGACAGCGTCAAACTGAACGTGAACATCTCCTCAAACAACAGTGCTAATATGCAAAAAGTGAACGAACAAGTGACAAAATAGCCATAGGCTCCCATAGTGAAACAAGTGCTAGTTTTAAGTCAGCAAATCAAAACCATCTATATGTATCCTCTCACCATCTTGCTCTAGAGAAACAACTTATTGAACTGCAGAGAGAACAACTAGGCTATAGAACAACCTTGCAAGCTTTGCAGCCGACTGATCCTCGCTGGATTGCTGTGGCACAAAGCTTGGAGGGCTGCATCAGGGAAATATCCTCAAAAAGAAAGGAACTGCACCAAATCAATCAAGGTTGGACCACCGCCTCTCAAAAACGAAACCGCTCCAGTGGCAGCGACGATGACAGCAAACAAACTACACCCACCCCCAAAAGACATTCAGAAGTTTTCCACATCACTACAAAAAACAAGTACGACTCCCTATCGTCAAGGGATGACGACACGGAGGACCACAAACCAAAAACACGCACAGCATGCCAAAAATCTCACACAAAACGACAGCTGTTTCATCCTCAACCAACTCCTCCCAAGCCATAAACCACTCCCACCCCCCGGCAAGCATCGTCACCAAACCAACTCCACACCCACATACCACCCCCACAATTGCCCGGCAACATCCATCCTCCTTCCAGGCTGCCAAAACGCAACCGAAGACACCAAGCAACACACCAGCACGATCCACAGCGGGCCCTCTCCCGCAGAGGCCTCCTAGGATCATCATACCCGATAACCCACTTCTCAAGGGCCTCACACAGATCTTACACAAAACATACACAAAACTATACGATTCAGAACACAACACACGGCTTGAAGGTCCTCTTGAAGGACCTTCAGTCATTTAAAGACACACTAGTAGAACTAAAAAAGGTAGCCATACAATACTACTCTTTTATACCTAAGACTGAACAACCTTATCGCTATGTCATCCGGGGTCTGCCTCTCGGCATGGAACCAGAGGATATTTCTGAAGCCGTCAAGGCCAAAGGCTATCCTCTCCAACACTGCAAACAGCTGGATGCCCGAGGCAGGCCCATTCGTCTAAATCTTGTCACATTGGAAAAGAATGAAAAATCCAAACACTTCATACAAGAACGATCAATTATGAACGTCTTAATCAAAGTAGAGCACCAGAGAATGCAACATGACGTAGCGCAATGTTACAACTTCCAGCAGTTAGGACATTCTCATCAAATGTGCATACTTACGCCCCGCTGCGTCCTGTGCAGCGGTCTCCACATGGTCAAAGACTGCCCGAACAAAGTCGCTCCTAACTTTATACCGACATGTACCAACTGCCAGAGCGAACATCCTTCAAACTATAGGGGATGCATTACTTTTCAGAATGAGAGAGACCGCCGAGAATTACTCACCATGTCTAGGCAGATATCCTCAGCTAAGCAAACCCTCCCCACCCCCCTCCTATTACCCACAATGACCCGGTACGCCCAGGTGTGTCGTTCGCAGCCACCACGAGTGGTGTTGCCAACACAACAACGCCAACACCATTACTATCAACTACAACATCACCAGATTCATCAACCATTAAAGAGTTTCGGTCTCTCTTTAAGGAAATTAACTTCAGCAACTTACTCAGCAACCTAAAAACAGCAATAACTAAATTCAAGTCAGCAAATGGCCTTGCTGAAAAACTGGAGGCAATTTTCAACTTCCTTGAAAATGTCGTATAATGGCTGCAAGACAACACCCTAACTCCAACACAATAAACGCACTCTTATGGAATGCGAACGGCACACTTGGACACACCTACGAATTAGAATCCTTCCTACACCAACAAAAAATAGATGTTGCTTGTGTCAGCGAAACGAAGTTAAAACCTCACATGAAACTCCGTCTAAAAGGTTATGACCTACACAGAGCTGACAGGCCTGGGCAACGGCTGGGGTGGCGGCACTGCAGTCATCGTCCGTAACAATCTACTAGTAAACACAGCACTGACTCTGCCTCAACTGGAATGTCTGGAGTTTGCAGGTGTGCAGGTCCTCATAAACTCCCAGCTGATCACCATCCTGGCAACCTATCGCCCCCCCCCCACCTCAAGCCCGGAAGGAATGATTCGAGATCTGTAGAAATTAGTCAACATGCATGCCAAAATCATTATTGCAGGAGACCTTAACGCAAGGCACACTCTCTGGAATTCCAGAGCTTGCAACAGAGCTGGTCAAGTCCTGCTTGACTTTGTCCTGTTGCAACACAACCTATAAATTAGAACTGCCTCGGATCATTCCTACTGGCACCACAACCCCTCCATTCCTCCCGACATTCTAGACCTTGTCACATACAAAGGAATCCATTCCCCCCCCCCAATCTACAAGTGTACTACAGTCTGGGCTTGGACCATTTTCCTATAAAATTCCACATAGGTGGGCGTGCCACCTACATGCGCACAAATAAGACACAGATACCAGCCACAGACTGGTCACATTTCAAAGTTCTCATGCACCAAATGGCCGAGCCCAGACGTAGGTATGCAACAACCCATGACCTAGAGATGGCGGTGGCAGCCCTAACAGCCTCCATAAGGACGGCAAAAAGAAAATCCACCACATACGCTCCTGCTCCTACCTCCTACACCACCTTTCCCAACATTGAGAGGCTGCTTGCCATCAGGAGGAAATACCTGCGACAGTGGCGATATACAAGGCTCGCAGTTTACAGAACTTTTGCTCAATGGCTTCGACCTGTTATCAGGCATCAAGTCTACTTAGAACAAGAGCTCTTTGAAACAAAATTATTAAAAGTCACCCACAAAGATGCCTCCATATGGGCACTACTGCGAGCCTTTAAAACCTCCGCTGAAACAGGCCCACGATCAGAGCCACTGGTCACCACTCAAGGGACAATCCTTCTACCTAAAGAAAAAGCACAGGTTTTCGCCGAGATGCTTACTCGACGCTTCACTGAAAACCCGGCGCAAGACGCCGTACACGAACAAACTGTAAACATCTGGTTTCAGCAGTGTACGAACCAACTCCCCCCTCCTGCCCTTCCAAAAATTACCCCCTCAAACTCTACAACCAAATCCAGTTCCTTCCTAACAACAAGGCCCCCGGACCGGACGGTGTTCAAAACGAGGACCTGAAACACTTTCCCCGGAAAGCCCTAGTCCAACTAACTCAACTACTCAACTCCTGCCTCCACCTTCATTACTTTCCTCAAGCCTGGAAGGAGGCTAAAATTATCATGATCCCAAAAACCGGCAAAGATCGGAAAAATCCCTCAAACTTCAGGCCGATCAGCCTCCTTCCAGTCATGGGAAAAGTATTGGAAAAAATCCTCAGCCAGTTAATAAAGAACTCACTTCCAGAATCCACAGCCTTACCCAACCAACAGTTCGGGTTTCGTCTACTGCACTCAACGGAACTACAGATATTAAAATTAACTGATGACATCACAACACAGTTCAACAATGGCAGCAGCACACTGGCCCTCTTTTTGGACCTAGAAGCGGCCTTCGACAGGTGCTGGCGCAATGGTCTCCTCTACAAGCTGTATCACCAGCTATCACCACTCAAGCCGAACATTCCCACGTTGGCCAGCTACCTTCAAGAACGCCGCTTTTACGTCCAAGTACTCCAAGAAAAATCCCAAACCCTGCCCATGTCAGCTGGTGTGCCACACGGGGCAGTTTTAGCTCCTTATCTGAACACATTGTACACTCGAGACATTCCCCCCGACCACAGATGTAAGACGCTACTCTACGCCGACGACACTGCTATATACAACCACCATACACACCCAAAATACAACCAGAGGGAGCTCCAACGTTACCTGGACAAATTCCTGACCTGGGCTGCCCTCTGGAAAATAGTGATAAATGCCGACAAAAGTCAACTAATACACTTCACCAAAACCAGGAAAAACGACATAGACATCACTCTACAAGGACGTAGACTGCAGTTCCAACCTACTGTTAAATATCTGGGCGTTACCTTGGATAAAAACTCACTTGGAACGCCAACATTCAGCAAACGATCCAAAAGGCCAAACACCGCACTTATGTCAGCACCGCACTACTGCACAGCAAGCACATCCGCATTACGACAAAACTCATCCTCTTCCAATCCTTTATCCAACAATTTCTACTGTACGCCTGCCTAGCTTGGTCAAACACCAGGAAAACCAACCTACTCTCCCTCCAATCCCGTCAAAACATCTGCCTCAGGAAAATACTAAGGGTGCCGATCCTAACACCTAACAAAATTGTTCACAAAGAACTACAATTTCCCAACCTCCTACAGACTCTTCACAACCGCTGCACAAACGCATGGGCCTCCATAAGAACGCACTCCAACCCAGAAATACAAAAAATAGGCCATGCGGAGCCTCTCCACCGCAAGCGTAAACGCATACGCATTTTCTAAAAACATCTCCGAGCAAACTCAAACCACTTTTTCTGACATGACCATGAACTGTATATATACTTGTAAATATTAACTGTTAAGTATAGGATATGATTTTTAATTATAAGTCTGTTAGGTTAACTATGTATTAATTTCACCTTATATGTATGTGCCACTAAATAAGTCTCAGTCTTCGCACCATCACAGGAAGCTGTTCCTCTGGGCAAGCTCATTGCCCCCGCATGGGCTTCCAAACAAAAACATTTTTACTCAAAAACTGTCTATGTAAAAGCTTAACTTATGTATATTATGTACCTGTAAGGCTGCCCCATGTAACAGCCCAGGGAATTATAGTTCAATAAAAATCAATGAACAAAATGCTCCAAGGCCAACAACACGCTCTCGACACGGAGACAGGCTCTGGCAGGCGTCCCCCAGGGAAGCCTGCTCGGCCCTGTACTGTTTAACTTACACATCAACGACCTACCAACTGCCCCAAACACTCTGACGTACATCTATGCAGACGATACTGCCATCATGGCCCAATCAGGCAAGACGCTCTGCCTGCACAACAGACTACAGTATGCCTTAGACACTCTAACAGACTGGCTGACAAAATGACGCGTTAAAGTTAACACACACAAATGCCAAGCAGTGGTCTTCACGAAAAGAACCAGCCACCGCAGACATAATCTACCTCCCGTACTACTATTTGGTAACCCCATTACTTGGAACGAAACCGCGACATACCTAGGCATCACCATGGACCCAGGACTAACATGGAAACACCACATCCAAAACATTCGTCGTAGAGCCTACGCCCGACTAAGAGAACTCTACCCACTTATAAACGACATCAGCATGATAAGCCTTCACACCGGATTAACTATCTACAAAACACTGCTCAGACCGCTCATCACATATGCCGCCCCGGTATGGGGATATGCTGCACCATCGCACATACACAGCTTACAAACATTCCAAAACAAAGTTCTAAGAACCATAACCAAACTACCCCGACTAACACCAGCACGCCCCTTACACAGATTAAATTAAACATTCACACAATACTAGAATTCATAAGAAAACTCTCTCACGACACACATGAAAACGCCAAAATCCACTCCAACCCCCTCATTAGTAGCCTAGGTAATTACGATCCCCTCATCGGCCCCTACAAACGACCACTGTTCATCTTCTATAGACCTTGCGAACAAGATATCACAGACCACGACATACAGGAATACCTAAGCAGATTGGTTCATACCGAATAAAACCAAGATCTACCAGAACTCTAATATATCGTCCCCTGCCTCCGTCGGCGATACTGTATACACCATCCAACCACCCCAAATTCCACGTTACTACAAGGTGATATGTGCCTTAATTAAATAATATAGCATATAATATAGTACATAATATAGTATTCAATATATCATTAGACATACTTTAGTAAACTTAGCATTAAGGGAAAAAAACAAACAAAATATATATATATATATATATATATATATATATATATATATATATATAAATATATTTAATAATAAAATAGTGTTTCTATGTTTATTTTCTTTATATGAATCCCATCCTAACAGCAATCCTAACTCACTTGCATTTAACTAGTACTTAGCTAACCTATTAATGCTACCTCTAGACTAGACAAGGGCTCTTACTAACCCGCATCTCCATACGTACTAACTGCATGATATGATATGCCCTAAACTAAGCTAACTACTAACACTATAGACTAAGCAATTAAACGATACCATTAATGCATGAAACACACGATACAGCGCTCTGCCTAAACTTAGATTCTCAATAGCCACCCTATAATGCATGATTCTATTAAACAGGAATGCCTCCACTCTCCATCTGGCACTCAGGGTTCGCCATGTGTGCCACTTGGAACCCCCTATCAGTGCTGTATTTCGCGGCGTACCGCGTACTACACAAGCACTGTATCTCCTGCGCTCTCTACAGAACTGTTGACCGTCAGTAATTAGGAGAGCTAGAATCTTCTCCGCCAACGGTCCTACACGACTAATTCGGGTGATATTCCTAGATCGCAGAGCGCGATGCCGCCATCTCAACCGGCATTCAACTTTTTGGCCGCCCCCTTACGATTGAACACAGCCTGCACAACCGCACCACGCCCTGCCGCCATTGTTGCGCGTACGGACATTCTGAACCCGTCTGCACCAAGCAACCACGGTGCCATTATTACGGTGCCGCTCAACGGACTGCCGCCTGCACGGAACACCACCTGAACAATCGCCGGATATACTGCGCATCGTGCGAAGGCACTGACCATTATACTGGTCAGGCGTCATGTCCGCTCCGGCATATAACTCGCCCGAATGCCTGCGCTGCAGCTGCATTAAACCAAGGAGTCATAGCGCTATCCATAGGCAACCGCAGAAACAGCCTGCACATCCCCAAACAGGCCTTGGAATTAGCGCTTTGCAGTCCAATGTGAGTACTTCAATCGCCAATTCCAGCTCTTCCACTCTTCAGCACATCCCCGAATTAAATGCACTGACCAGTGAGCTTCAGAAGAGAAACAACGAAAGCATGGAGCTTCACCGCCTGATCAATGCAGCAGTAGAGGCCGTTACTAAATCCACACGAGAATTATTCACCATCATCTCAAACCTACAAGAACTAACCGCCACACGGCACGAAGAACTTCAGTAGCACTACAACACATTCCTCGAACCCATTGAATCGCATTTGGACAGATTAGAACAGAAGGCATCACACTCCAGCTTAACTTCTAACATCAAACAACAACTACAAGATATGAAATCAACAATAACTTCAGTAATCAAGGAACAGCAACAAGATTTTAAATCAGTGTTAAATATAGCACTTAAGGAAATCTCCACTTCCAGGAATCAGAAGTTCACCAATTTAACCAAAACACTCGGTCAAATCCAAGCCGAGCTAACAACATTTACTACACATCAGCCCCTACCACCGGAACCGTCAGCGGAAGATGGTCATGCCCTAGGCATAGCTCATCACATACAAGAACGGTGGCGCAGCTCTGAATGTAGAATAACCGAAAAAAGGATGAGCAGAAAATTTTATGATTAAAGACATAATTGCCCCCCCACTTCCCACATACTTTTGCCCATCATCCTCTAGGTGCCACCCAGGGCTTCGGCCATGCATGGCATCAGGAACCAACTCCTTCACCCGCATAAGGCAAACCGCCTTATAGCTAAATCATCACCTAAGAATCATGAGGGTGCACTTTGCGGGACCTTCTGCCTTCAAGCCCCTCCATCACCACCCCCCAATCCCAACCGGAGGAAAGCACCTTGGACTTGCAGTGGCTGTCACAACTGTGGCAGACATATTGTAGGAAGTTACAGGAGCTCCTCGTCCGCTTCCGCCAAGCACCTGACTCCACCAACAAGATGATGATATTCTTCGAGGCCATCGCCCTTCTTGTCGACAGCAACCAGGCGACCCAGAATGGTGAACGGAACTAGGTCTCGTACCTCTTTCCGGTTCGCATTTTGGAACGCAAATGGTCTTGCCGAGAAGAGGGACGAGCTACGTCATTTTGCATCCCGGCTTGCCCTAGACGCCATCTTGGTCAGCGAGACGCATTTTCATCAACACTCCAACTCCCCCCTTCCGGGCTACACTTGCCTCCGGTCTGACCGAGGTGCCCCTGGCGGCGGCACTGCGGTCTACATCCGGAGAAATGTAGTCCACCGACCAATCCAGATCCCGCAACTACAGACCCTACAGGCCGCAGCTGTTTTTGTGGAACTTGGTCGCACGGAGGTACTGATAGTATCTGCATACCAGCCCCCATCCAGAGCCTTCGTGTTGGCTGACAGCCAAACCATCCTCGCCCTACACTCCAGTGTCATCCTCGCAGGTGATTTCAATGCCAAACATCCTAGTTGGCATTGCACTCAACGCGCGGATACTAGAGGCAAAGAAATTATTCGCTTAATCAACCGAGACTCTCAGCTCAGAGTACAGGGTCCCTGGCAACCCACACATAATCCGTAGAGTGGAGGACAACCATCTGTCATCCACTTTACGATTATCAAGCACTTCCCACACCATCTCACCCTCACATCAATCACCGCACTTCATTCCGATCATAACCCTGTGTTGGCCGAAATCAACACCAGGATTGCCAGCCAAGATGGCGCAGGTTTAGACCGCGAGATCGATTGGAAAAGCGTCAAGGAATGCCTCGGCACTATCATCCCTTCCAACCCCAAAATCTCAGACACCCATTTCCTAGAAACCGCAGTCTCATCCTTCTCCCTGACAGTCACCAAAAACATCCGAAGCCGAAGTAAACTGGCAGGCTGAGATTAGACTTGGCCTGTGTGTAGTTGCTCCGCCCCTACCTTGTGTTGGGTTTAACCGCAGAGATGGGAAGAAGGTTATAGGGTGGTTGTGTGGTTTTGGGTGTTTGGTGGGACGATTGTGCCCTAGAAGCTTATCCTTATTGGAGCGGGTGGATATGACACCTTGGAGTTTCTTGGTGAGCGCATGTTGATCACATCACTTTGTGCTCAGCATGGGCATAAAGTTATTTAGTTTTACTGGTTATTTCTGTTAATCTATTGGGGGTTTGGAATATTTTCCTATAGCTAGGTTATGCCCCTTTGTTATTCGAGGTGGCCGCACGCTAGGCGCGGCACCCTGAATTTGGGCTTAGGCCTATTGCTGCAGGAATAGCTGCCGAGCGAACGGACGAGAGCGCTCTGATGGAATGGTAATTTGGCGTAAAATTTAGTGGCCCGGCGTGTAATTTCCTCCTCGATACATGGGAGGGAAGAACTGTCATGTAGTAGCTTAGCTGGTAAGCATCGATGTACGGAATAAATGGCCCTGAGACCTTTATTCTGTACCCTTTGCAGAAGTGCAAGCCAACTGTCAGCTGCTATACCCCAGATTTCACAGGCGTATAGTATGACAGAGATAATCAGGGCTTTGAAAATGTATAATTTCAGGTGAACTGCCATCGCGTTGGAACTGAGCATAGGAAACAGTTGAGCAATTGCTCCCTGTGCCCTGTGGGCAGTCCGGCCAATGTGTTCCCTGAAGGTTAGACCTTTATCTAGTTGCACACCCAGGTAGGCTATGGAATTTTCCCACACTATCATTTGCTCTCTGTATGTCAGCGTGTGGGATTTAGCGGGCACACGGCGTTGAGTGAAGATTATGGCGTTGCTCTTTGCCGGGTTGATTGACATTTGCCAACGCTTACACCAACTTTCGATTAGGTGTAGTAGTATTTGGGAATGATGGCTCTGTTTATGTTTCTATTTGTTTTGTATAGCAGGACGTCATCTGCGTATTGAGATGTGTTGACATCTGCTGCGTGGGGAAAGTCCGACATGTAAATGTTAAACTGAATTGGGGATAGAACAGAACCTTCGGGGACTCCGCCGCATATCGGTCTTAAAGTTGAACTGTTTCTCGCCACCGCTACTTTGAAAGTACGATGCTTGTGGTAGGAGTATATAATATGTATGTAGTGTTTGGGAAGCTCCAGGTGGATGAGTTTGTATAGGAGCCCGGCGTGCCAGGTCCGACCGAGGTGCCCCTGGTGGCGGCACAGCGATCTACATCCGGAGGAATGTAGTCCACCGCCCATTCCAGATCCCACAACTTCAAACCCTAGAGGCCGTAGATGTTTTTGTGGAACTTGGTGGCACGGAGGTACTGATAGTATCTGCATACCACTCCCCATCCAGAGCCTTCGTTGTAACTGACTACCAATCCCTCCTCGCCCTACACCCCAGTGTCATCCTCGCGGGTGATTTCAATGCCAAACATTCTCGTTAGCATTGCACTCAACGCGAGGATGCAAGAGGCAAAGAAATTGTTCGCTTAATCGATCGAGACCCTCAGCTCAGAGTACAGGGTCCCTGGCAACCCACCCATCATCCGTATAGTTGAGGACAGCCATCTGTCATCGACTTTACGATACTAAAGCACTTCCCTCACCATCTCACCCTCACTTCAATCAACGCACTTCATTCCGATCATAACCCCGTGTTGGCCGAAATCAACACCAGGATTGCCAGCCAAGATGTCGCAGTTCTAAACCGCGAGATCGACTGGAAAAGCGTAAAGGTTTGCCTCGGCACTATCATCCCTCCCAACCCTAAAACCACAGACACCCATTCCCTAGAGACCGCAGTCTCATCCTTCTCCCTAACAGTCACCAAGGTGACCCACAGTCTCACCATCCAAGCCTCCCCTCCCCTGCATCCAGATGTCATTCCTCTGGACCTTGAGCTCCTCATCCGCCGCTCCTGGGCCGCCCGCAGACTTTATCAGCGTCACCGCATGCCACATCATCGAGCTCTGTTAAGGACCTTGCGCCGCCAAGTTAGAGCCCGCCTTCGTGAGCACAAGAGGCTCGCGTTGGAGGACACTATGGCTAGACAGAACTTGATCGATGGCGACGTGTGGAGGATTGCTAAGAACCTCCGTGGCCAAAGAGACAGAACCTCCCGACCAATCCATGGCACCCGAGGCCTCGTGTATGATCCCCGAGCCAAAGCCAATGCGCTCGCAGATTACTTGGAACGCCTATTTAGACCCAGAGACGACCCCCAGGACGATACCTTTTCAAGTCAGGTTCGTCGCGACGTCCGCCGATACTTTCGACGGCCGCCGGATGAAGACGACTTACGGATTCCTATCTTCCACCCTCATGAAGTCCAGGGCGCAATCCTGCGCCTCAAACCCAAAAAGGCTGCCGGACCAGACGGGTTAACGCCCCTCATGCTCCGCAACCTTCCTTTCGAGGCTGTGCTCTTTGTCACCAAAGTGTTCAATATGTGCATCAGCCTGGGCCACTTTCCACGAGAGTGGAGGGAGGCACGGGTGATATGCATATTGAAGCCAGGCAAAGACGCAACCCACCCCTCCAGTTACCGATCAATTAGTCTCCTGTCTACATTCTCAAAAGTGTTTGAGAGATTACTTCTTGCCCGTATGCTTCCCCTGCTGGGAAAAATTCAAGCCATCCCCCCTCACCAATTCGGTTTCCGTCCTGGGCACTCTACCATCCAACAGTTGCTGAGGGTTGTGGAGGCCTCAGCCCTGGGTTTCCAGGTGGGGTCCTTCACACCAGCGATATCTTTGGATGTGGAAAAGGCCCTCTCGACGACCTGGCACGCCGGGCTCCTATACAAACTCATCCAACTGGAGCTTCCCAAACACTACATACAACTCATACACTCATACCTCAAGCACCGCACTTTCAAAGTAGCGGTGGCGGGAAACACTTCGACACTAAGACCGATACGCGTGGGAGTCCCCGAAGGCTCTGTTCTATCCCCAATTCTGTTTAACATATACATGGCAGACTTTCCACATGCAACAGACGTCAACACTGCCCAATACGCGGATGACGTCTTACTATACCAAACAAATAGAAACCTACGCAGATCTTTCACTCCCGTACAAAGACTACTACACCTAATCGAAGGGTGGTGTAGGCGTTGGCGAATGTCAATCAACCCGGCAAAGAGCAACGCCATTATTTTCACAAAACGCCGCGTACCCGCAAACGCCCCGACATTTACATACAGACGGCAAATGATCAGATGGAACAACTTCATAACCTACTTGGGGGTGCACCTAGATAAAGGTCTAACCTTCAGGGAATACATTGCCGGGACCGCACATAGGGCTCAGGGAGCAATTGCTCATCTGTTCCCTATGCTCAGTTCCAAAGCCATGCCAGTTCACCTGAAATTACACCTTTTTAAAGCCCTGGTCATCCCTGTCATTCTATACGCCTGCGAAATCTGGGGTATGGCAGCTGACAGTTGGCTTGCACTTCTGCAAAAGGTACAGAATAAAGGTCTTCGGACCATTTATTCTGCATTTCGCTGCTTTCCAACCAGGTTACTTCATGAGAGTTCTTCCCTCCCATATATCGAGGAGAAAATCAGACACTGGGCATCTAAATTCTACGCCATTTTACCTAATCATGAGAGTGCTCTCGTTCGATCACTCGGCAGCTATTCCTGTCGCCATAGACCTAAGCCCAAATTCAAGGTGCCACGCCTTGCGTGTGGCCCCCTTGGATAACAAAGGTGCATAACCTAGCAACAGGAAAACATTCCAAATCTCCATCAGCCTGAATAGCAATACAAAATAGCGGATAGCGGTATGCCCATGCTGTTCTCAAAACAGAACAACATGCGCATAGCAAGCATACTCCAAGGATGTCATATCCGCCTGCTACATTTAGGAAAAGCTTTAGCACAATCCGTCTGCCTCACAACTAAAACACCACAACCACCCTACAACCTTCATCCCATCTCTGCGGTTAAACCCACACAGGCTGAGCACTAACCCAGCCTGCCATATTTGCTTCCAATCCAATCCAATCAAATATGGCAGGCTGGGTTAGTGCTCAGCCTGTATGTGGTTGCTGCGTACCTACCCTGTATGGTTTTAACTGCAGAGATGGGATGAAGGTTGTAGGATGGTTGTGGTGTTTGGGTTGTGAGGCAGACGGATTGTGCTTAAAGCTTATCCTAATTGTAGCGGGCGGATATGACATCCTTGGAGTATGCTTGCTATGCGCATGCTCTTCTCTGTTTTTGAGAACAGCATGGGCATGCCGCTATCCGCTATTTTACCGCAGAGATGGGATGAAGGTTGTAGGGTGGTTGTGGTGTTTTAGTTGTGAGGCAGACGGATTGTGCTAAAGCTTTTCCTAAATGTAGCGGGCGGATATGGCATCCTTGGAGTATGCTTGCTATGCGCATGTTGTTCTGTTTTGAGAACAGCATGGGTATACCGCTATCCGCTATTTTGTATTGCTATTGAGGCTGATGGAGATTTGGAATGTTTTCCTGTTGCTAGGTTATGCTCCTTTGTTATCCAAGGGGGCCACACGCAAGGTCCATTGTTATCTTCCCCCCCCAAAAAGTCAGTGCGAACCAATCGCAGGACAGCGGCAGCCCAGCTGCCTCCCAGTCCATCCAGCACACACAGGACAACATTTCCGTCATCGAGCACGAGCTTCCTCTTCGGCGACCAGGGTCGGACATTCCCGTCAAGGTAAGTCTGACCCAAAAGCGCTCCAGAACGGCGTAAAACTCATCCACAGATACAGCTGGCCCACTCGCGGATGTCCAGCCAATCAGGGTCGACGCACACCACCAGCTACCAGATCACCTCTGCGGGCGCGGACCTAGCAGAAAACAACCCTCCACAGTCCACGCAGTCTGCCACCCACGCAACCTGCCCCAATCCGGTCAGCATCCAAAGTGCAAAAAGTACAGTGAAAAGTGCAACTATGGCCACCGGTGCAAGCGGTGGAAAAAGTGTTCCCCCCCTAGTGCAGTGCAACAACCCAAAATCAAAGTGCTCTGACAGCGTCAACCTGAACGTGAACATCTCTTCAAACAACAGTGCTGGTACGCAAAACAGTGACCAAACAAGTGACAAAAGAGTCATAGGCTCCCATATTGAAACAAGTGAATCTAGTTTTAAATCAACAAATCAAAACCTACTCTATGTATCCTCTCACCATCTTACTCTAGAGAAACAACTTATTGAACTGCAGAGAGAACAACTAGGCTATAGAACAACCTTGCAAGCTTTGCAGCCGGCTGATCCTCGCTGGGTTGCTGTGGCACAAAGCTTGGAAGGCTGCATCCGGGAAATATCTTCAAAAAGAAGGGAACAGCACCAAATCAATCAAGGTTGGACCACTCCCGCTCAAAAACGACACCGCTCCAGTGACAGCGATGATGACAGAAAACAAACCACACCCACCCCCCAAAAGGCACTCAGAAGTTTTCCACATCACTACAAAAAACAAGTACGACTCCCTATCGTCAAGCGATGACGACACGGAGGACCCCAAACCAAAAACACACACAGCACGCCCAAAATTTCATACCAAAAGACAACTGTTCCACCCCCAGTCAACTCCTCCCAAGCCCTCATCCACTTCCACCCCCACGGCAAACGTCGTCACCAAGCCAACTCCACACCCATACACCACCCCCACAACTGTCCGTCAACATTCAACCCTCTCCCAGGATGCCAAAACGCAACCAAAGACACAAAGAAACACACCAACACAATCCACAGCTGGCCCTCTCCCGCAGATGCCCCCTAGGATCATTATACCCGATAACTCACTCCTCAAGGGCCTCACACAGGTCTTACATAAAACATGTCCCACCAAGGATTATACGATACAGAACACAACACACGGCCTGAAGGTCCTCCTTCATTCCTTCACAGACACACTAGCAGAGTTAAAAAAGGCAGCCATACAACACTACTCTTTCATACCAAAGACAAAACAATCTTATCGCTATGTCATCCGGGGCCTGCCTCTCGGCATGGAACCAGAGGATATTTCTGAAGCCGTCAAGGCCAAAGGCTATCCTCTCCAACATTGCAAACAGCTGGATGCCCGAGGTAAGCCCATTCCTCTATATCTTGTCACATTGGAAAAGAATGAAAAATCCAAACACTTCATACAAGAACGCTTTGCTATTAACGTCTTATTCAAAGTAGAGCACAAGAGAACGCAACATCACATAGTGCAATATTACAATTGCCAACAAATAGGCCATTCCCACCAAATTTGTACACCTACGCCCCGCTGCGTCCTGTGCAGCGGTCTCCACGTGGTCAAGGACTGCCCGAACAAAGCCATTCCTAACTTCATTCCGACATGCACCAACTGCCAAAGCGAACATCCTGCAAACTATAGGGGATGCATTACTTTTCAGAATGAGAGAGACCGCCGAGTATTACTCACCATGTCTAGGCAGATATCCTCAGCTAAACAAAACTTCCCCACCCCCACTCCTATTACCCACAATGCCCCGGTACGCCCAGGTGTATCGTTCTCAGCCACAACGAGCGGTGTTGCCAACACAACAACGCCAGCACCACTACCATCAACAACAACATCACCAGAGACATCAACCTTTAAAAAGTTTCTGTCTATCTTTAAAGAAATTAACTTCACCAACATACTCAGCAAACTAAAAACAGCAATAGCCAATTTCAAGTCGGCAAATGGACTTGCTGAAAAACTGGAGGCCATTTTTAACTTCCTTGAAAATGTTGTATAATGGCTGCACGGCAACACCAAAACTCCCATACAATAAGCGCACTCCTGTGGAATGCGAACGGCACCCTTGGAAACACCTATGAAATAGAATCCTTCCTGCACCAACAAAAAATAGATGTTGCTTGTGTCAGCGAAACGAAACTAAAACCTCATATAAAACTCCGTCTAAAAGGCTATGACCTACATAGAGCTGACAAGCCAGGGCAACGGCCGGGGGGTGGCACTGCAGTCATCGTCCGCAACAATCTACTACTAAACACAGCACTGACTCTGCCTCAACTGGAATGTCTGGAGTGTGCAGGTGTGCAGATCCTCATAAACTCCCAGCTGATCACCATCATAGCGACCTACCGCCCCCCCCCCCCCACCTCAAGCCGGGAAGGAATGATCCGAGATCTGGAGAAATTAGTCAACATGCATGCTAAAATCATTATTGCAGGTGACTTTAACGCAAGGCACACTCTCTGGAATTCCAGAGCTTGCAACAGAGCTGGTCAAGTCCTGCTTGACTTTGTCCTGTTGCAACACAATCTCCAAATTAGAACAGCCCCGGATCATTCCTTCTGGCACCACAACCCCTCCATTCCTCCAGACGCTCTAGACCTTGTCACATACAAAGGAAACCATATCCCCCCCACTCTACAAGTGTACTACAGTCTGGGCTCCCATTAAATTCTACATAGGTGGGCGTGCCGCCTACATGCGCTCAACCAAAACACAGATACCAGTCACAGGCTGGTCACAATACAAAGTTCTCATGCACCAAATGGCCAAGCCCAGACGTGAAATCCACCAAATACACTCCTGTTCCTTCCTCCTACACCACCTTTCCCAACATCGAGAGGCTGCTTGCCATCAGGAGGAAATACCTGCGACAGTGGAGATGCACAAGGCTCGCACTCTACAGAACTTTGGCTCAATGGCTTCAGCCTATTATCAGGCATCAAGTTTACTTAGAAAGACAAGAGCTCTTTGAAACGAAACTATTAAAAGTCACCCACAAAGATGCCTCCATATGGGCACTCCTGTGAGCCTTTAAGACCTCCGCTGAAACAGGCCCATGATCAGAGCCACTGGTCACCACACAAGGGGCAATCCTTCTACCTAAAGAAAAAGCACAGGTTTTCGCCGAGATGCTCACTCGACGCTTCACTGAAAACCCGGCGCAAGACGCCGAACACGAACAAATTGTAAACATCTAGTTTCGGTAGTGGACGAACCAACCTCCCCCTCCTCCCCTTCCAAAATCACCCCCTCCAACTCTACAACCACATCCAGTCCCTTCCTAACAACAAGGCCCCCGAACCGGACGGTGTTCGAAACGAGGACCTGAAGCACCTTCCCCGGAAAGCCCTAGTCCAACTAACACAACTACTGAATTCCTGCCTCCACCTTCATTACTTTCCCCAAGTCTGGAAGGAGGTCAAAATTATCATGATCCCAAAAACCGGCAAAGATCGGAAAAATCCTTCAAACTTCAGGTCGATCAGCATCCTTCCAATCATGGGAAAAGTATTGGAAAAAATCCTCAGTCAGAACTCACTTCCAGAATCCACAGTCTTACCTAACCAACAATTCGGCTTTCGTCCACTGCATTCAACAGAACTGCAGATATTAAAACTAACTGATGACATCACTACACAGTTCAAAAATGACAGCACCACACTGGCCCCCTTTTTGGACGTAGAAGCGGCCTTCGACAGGTGTTGGCACAATGGCCTCCTTTACAAGCTCTATCACCAGCTATCACCACTCAAGCCATACATCCCCATGCTGGCCAGTTACCTTCAAGAACGCCGCTTTTACGTGCAAGTCCTCCAAGAAAAATCCCAAACCCTACCCATATCAGCTGGTGTGCCACAGGGGGCAGTTTTAGCTCCTTATCTGTACACCTTGTACACGCGAGACATTCCCCCCGACCACAGATGTAAGACGTTACTCTACATATACAACCATATACAACCACCATACTCACCCAAAATACAACCAGAGGGAGCTCCAACGATACCTGGACAAATTCTTGACCTGGGCTGCCCTCTGGAAAATAGTGATAAATGCCGACAAAAGTCAACTAATATACTTCACAAACACTAGGAAAAACGACATAGACATCACTCTACAAGGACGCAGATTGTAGTGTAAACCCACTGTTAAATATCTGGGCGTTACTCTGGATAAAAAACTCACGTGGAACGCCCACATCCAGCAAACGATCCAAAAGGCCAAACAACGCACATATGTCAGCACCGCTAAGCAAGCACATCCGTATCAAAACAAAACTCATCCTTTTCCAATCCTTTATTCAGCAATTCCTTCTGTACGCCTTCCTAACTTGGTCAAACACAAGCAAAACCAACCTCCTCTCCCTCCAATCCCGTCAAAACATCTGCCTAAGGAAAATATTAAGGGTGCCGATCCTGACACCAAACACAATCATTCACAAAGAATTACAATTTCCCACCCTCCTACACACACTCCAAGACCGCTGCACAAACGCATGGGCCTCCATAAGAACGCACCCCAACCCAGAAATCCAAAAAATCGGCCAGGCAGAGCCTCGACACCGTAAGCACAAACGCATATGCACATTTTAAACTTTTCCAAGCAAGCTGACACCATTTTTTGAAATCACTATGAACTGTATATATTTGTAAATATTACTGTTAATTATAGGTCAGGTTAGGTTTTAATTATAGGTCTGGTTAGGTTAAGTATGTATTAATTTCACTCTATTTGTATAAGCTCAATTTATATGTACCACCAAACAAGTCTCATAGCCTTAGCATCATCACAGGAAGCTGTTCCCCTGGGCAAGCTCATTGCCCTCGTATGGGCTTCCAAAAAACATTTTCACTCACAATTGTCTGATGTAAATGCTTAACCAATGTATACTGTGTACCTGGGTAAGGCTGCCCTATGTAACAGCCCAGGGAATTATAGTTCAATATAGGTACAATTCAATTCAATTCTGTGTGTGTTCTGTGCGGAAATGGGTTAATCTGAGGACTGTAAGAGTCTCATAGCAGTGGAAAATTACGTATTAACTTCAATCTTGGCGAAAATTGTTAATTCTTAAATGGATGCGTGAACATATACATTTTTTTTTTCTTCGAGTTTCGCACTTTTGGAAAAGACCATTGATTGAGGTGTATAGAAAAATGGGAGTACTTGTGCGTTGAGGAGCAGTGCTAGTAAGAATAGGCATAATAATTAGCATGGATCTAAGTACATGCAGGTGTTTTCACACAACTAGGAAGAAATACGGTTAGTTTAAGAACTTTGTAGGTATAACAGAAATTTACGTTGAGCTATAGCTATTGAAAGACATTAAAATGTTAGATTAGGTGAGATTAAATACTGTTAAAATATAAAATCAGGTACTGGCGGTGATAACCATACTTGCCTCGTAAACCCAAGGGAAAAAAACAAACAAACGAAAGCCTCCAAGAAAAGATCTTAAATGAATCAGTCCTTTCAGGTCCTAAATTGCATGGGAAGCTAATGAATGATCTAATATGTCTAATATGTTATAGAACGACCCTAAATTAAACCTAATCTCTTAGATGTAAAACAAACTGTTTTTGTAATGTCACCTTAAGGATTAGACATTCACACAGTGCCTTTAAGAAGCTTTGGTAGTATTTCAATGAGTAGATTTTCTTTCGATGTGAATGAACTGATTTGCCAAGTAAGAAAACATGTGTTTATTGGTTAAACATATCAGCGCCTTTGCAAAACACACAGGTTCTAAATATAATAATGCATATAATCATAGTTGACAGTCACACAGGCTCAAATATGCAAGAGATCAGAGGCCAGACCTGAGGTCAAAAGTTTGAGCCCCACCTCAGGTAATGGTTAATATATGAATGGCTGTCAATTATATGTTCAGGATTATTTATTGAGTTTTGAAAAACCTGTACATATGCAGTACTACTAAGTTTGGGGAAAATAAATTTAGAAAGAACTGCTTACATGGAATGATGTAAGGTCATGTGGCTGCTGTAAATATTTTTAAAATATCGCATTGAACAAGTTTTCAAAAAATGCCCCTCATTTTATATATATGTTGTAGAGCTAGTTTTTTATTTGTTTATGAGAAATATGGAAGCAAATCAATCATAGGGTAGGGCCAAATGAAAAATTGAAATTATTTCTTGATAAGTATCTTTCATAGTGTAGAGTTTGTTTATGAGAAATATGGAAGCAAATCAATCATGGGTAGGGCCAAATGAAAAACTGAAATTATTTCTTGATAAGTGTCTTTCATAGTGGCAACATGTATTTGTATCATTTTAAACCATTAACAAAGTAAACAACAATTTTAAAAGTTTAAAATGTCATAACAAAAGAAAACGTTTGCAAGATAAAAAAAAAGTTTGTAACCATCAGTAATAAAAGTGGTTGTATCAAGAAAATTTTGCATCGAAAAATAAAGTATCTTATTGCTAATACCCACAGTTGGTAATCACAATAAATTATAAATAATTCAATTTTGAGCATTATTTTGAAACACTTTAAAAAATAAAATAATTCCATAACAGAATATAAATGTATGAGTTACTAAAAGAAGAAATATTTCCTGTGCCATGAAAGGACTTTAATTTGAAATCTTCAAAAGTTGAGCATCTTCACCACAATGCTGATTATTCTGGTACAGTTTGTAAGGTTTTTTATTACAACCATAAAATACATAGTTATTTATGTAAATATTGAGTGACTTTTTACCATTACTACTTACCTATTTTCCAAATTAGTTTCGTCTTATTGGAAATGCTGTGTATAAAACTGTCAGCTGCAATTTTTAGCTTGGTTGATGAAATTCTGTTTATTCAGTTCTTTTGGAGTTGTGCCAGTGTTTGAATCCTGTTTTTTTTTTTTTTTTTTTTTTTTTATGAAATGCAAAAACTTTTTATCTGTTTTAATACATAGTACAAATTGCATAATTGATTTGATTGTGATAGAAGGAATGTAAACACATGCATGTGATAAACTGATAATATAATAGTTATTTCATAAATATGTATTCAGATATACACAAATATAATTTTACTTTTGTAATACACAATGGAAACTTTTGTAAGCTGTATTTAAAACAAGTGAAAATGGAAATTGTGACAAAATATTTGTGAGCTTTATTCATATATGGTTCATAACAAAACTCTTGTAAGTTTAGAGACTAGAAAAACTAATACAGTAAAGCTAATCATATAATTAATATTATTGTATGATTAAGTCAAACTACACACTCTTATTGCTTCCACTTACTTGTGTAAATGTACATATTTGTTTATTTGAATAGTACTGGGTATACAAAAAATTATAAAGTGTCCTGGATCTAACCCAGATTCTTTTTCAGGCCAATATTTTAATTCACTCCAATACGAATTTTAATTAACATACAGACATACATATGGTTCATAACAAAACTCTTGTAAGTTTAGAGACTAGAAAAACTAATACAGTAAAGCTAATCATATAATTAATATTATTGTATGATTAAGTCAAACTACACACTCTTATTGCTTCCACTTACTTGTGTAAATGTACATATTTGTTTATTTGAATAGTACTGGGTATACAAAAAATTATAAAGTGTCCTGGATCTAACCCAGATTCTTTTTCAGGCCAATATTCTAATTCACTCCAATACGAATTTTAATTAACATACAGATTTACACCGTTCAACTAACTATGATTAACCACATTTATTGAGACTTTGGTTATCCAGAAGACTCTGCCTCCCCCTTCTCCTAAACAGAGAAACACTCTCATACACCAAAACATTTTCTGCTATTTATTAATCACCCTAAATTGTCGTGAATATCCTCTCATTTATAAAACTCCTGCCCTTAACTAACTAACATCCATACACTCTGAACTTCTAATCTACTATATATATATATATATATAATCACAATACTATTACCCCCAATTTCCCAAAGAAAACTCAATCCAACTCACAAATCTTCTCTCCTCACTGACCAAAACACTTTGTTCTTAACTGTTGAAATGTAAAACATGTTCTGCAGACTCTGAGGATGTGGATGAGAGTCTGCAAAACATGTTTTTACATTTACATTTAAACAAATAAGTGAAGCCAATAAGAGTTTATAGTTCAACTCAATCATACAAAAATATTAATTACTTTTGTAAGGTGTTTATCTAGAAAAAATAAAATATATACTTAAACCTTTGGAAAAATGTAAAATTCATAAATTTGGTTTAAAAAATTTTAAATTCATAAATTTGGTTTAAAATTCTCCTTTAGATAGGTGAAGCTCTAAGTGTTCAGTAATTATTTGTATTATCAACATTTAATTATAAAATTGCAGTAGTAATCATTAAGAAATATTAATATTAAGGTACAGTGAAACAGACTAGGTTGAATAAAATTACAATCTTCAGGCACTCCTGCAGTAGATTCACCATCATTAATGAAAGTTAAATTTCATGCTCCTCTCTGGAGAACCAAAATTTCCCACTGCCTCCTAAAAGAACTGTTTCATTTTTCAAGTCATTCTTGTAGGTATTTTGATGGAAATGATTTCTAGATAATAGGCCCTCTTCCCCAGTAGAATTCTGGGAGTAACATTAGAGCCAAAAATGTTCCCCAATAGAATTATAGGAGTAGCTTTAGTGCCAAAAATGATCTTTCTGCTGAAGATGTACTATCTGAAATTGTGTAAAATAATTATATTAGAAGGATGATTTGTTATAACACTTAAGTGGAACATTGGGTTAGCGATCAATAGTTTTTGCTACCTTACAAATTTTTTCAATTGAAACTCTTTACACTGTATAGTACAATAAGATTATCTTTAGTTTAATGCTCTCAAGGATTTCTAGGAGTAGACCTGGTGCATGGTAAGTTTGCATTTGGAATGTTATTGTCAAGAGAAGGATATTCTTTGAGAGAGATAGAACATCATGTGACTGTACATAGCCTTCTTCTTTAGCAGCTATCTTTTCTAAGAACACATTAGTTATGTGAGTGAGTGAGTGAGTGAGTGAGAAGAGTAACACATGGTAACAAATGAAAGTGTGTCTGATGCCATCTTTAATTTATGTAATTAGCTATGTTTAGGATAATCGGCATCCAAATAGTTTACTAGAATGCAATATGCAGTCTAGTTTATGTGATGTTCTGGCAGTTGTCTGAAAGACCAGTGTTATCATGGCAGATTGCAGAGAAGCAGTCTTCGGTTGTGTGGTGCAGCCTGACTCAGAGATATCATGCATTTGGTTTACTCAGCGGAATTTGAAAATAGGTTTTAAGGAAATCTTGAGAATACTGCCCACACTGATAAAAATTGTATCTTAGATTATGCTACAAAATAAGAATCAAAATTATTGTCAATATTATGAAATACTTTGTAATGTATAAATTTATATTTGGAATTTTTCCTGGAAGTACTGCTTGAGATACTGTTTGTTGTTAAACCTCTTCACTATTGTCATGTAATGTGATCATTGTATGGCACATTTCTTGAATTTTCTTTGGTATTATGGATATGTTTGTTTCTAAAGAATGTTATGCTACGTGTCAGTTGAAGAAAATATTTTGGTGAATGTATTTAAAAGGAAAAAAAACCTGAAATCTTCCAAAACTGAAAAAATGACTTAATAGGTAATAAAACATGTGAATCACATCGTTGTATTCTAACATTACAAAAATGCGGACAAAAGCCTGTGAAACATGTTCTTTATAATTCACCAGAGAGTGGAGCATAAGAGTATTAAATCGACTCACTAGTTAATTAAGAATAAATTAATTGCTTCACTGTATTAGTTCTGACACAAAATTAATTTTAAATTTATTACAAAAAAAATTTAATTTCTGTTCCTATACCTGGTGAATATTGGTACTTACCATGTATATAATTCCTGCAACTCTTGAAGACTATGTTGGTGGATCATAGTTGCCCTAAAACAAATAGGTTGTTGTTGATTTGATTTATTTATGGACGCTCTTTAGTGTCCCATTCAATTTAGGGCGTGAAATGGCTGACAAATTTTTCTCAGAGGCCTCTTCATTTGGGCTTGAGGTTTTTTTTCATGCTGTAAATGTATGACACGGGACCCATGGCTTTACTTCCCTTCCGAAGGAAGTCATATTTTAGGATTCTTACATCCGAAAAAATCCATTGATCCCGGCCGGATTTGAACCCGCGATCTTCATTTTAGAAGGCAAGTATGAACAAATAGGTGTAGTCATGTTTAAGTATATATCTGGGGTCAAATCTCTTACAAATAGGATATCTATTGAATGACAAAGAAAAGCCACTATTAAGCATTTGTAAAATAAACTTGATGTACATTTGAATGGAGGAAATAATTTATGTAAATATTAATACTTTTATACTTAATACTTTATACTTTATACTTTATACTTAATACTTTTGGGTAATTAATTTAGAATCATTCTGTACTTTGGATATAATTGTTTTACCAAATGAGAAGCAGCAACCATATCAGAAGCAGGAAATAACAGAGAAACTTCAATTATCTACTCCACCAGTATGTGTTAAATGTAAATGACAACAGATTTGATTGTTCACACTCTGAAGTTACTGCATACAAGATGTGGACAGAAAGTTTCATCTAACAATAAGTAATTTATTCAAACAATAGAATAAGCAAGATCTGTCTCCTGAGCTTCATTGATTTGTTCTTCAAGCCACAAATTAAAAATTCATGTTCTAAAACTTGCAACTTTTGGGCATTATAACAGGGTTGATAAGTGGAATTGTGATATCCTGGCATTTTGGGCATTATAATCGGGTCGATAAGTGAAATTGTGATGTCCTGGCATTTTATCATACAGTGTGGCATATACCTTCAGACACATTGGGGAATCAGGCAGAATTGTCACCTCAGCAATTGAGTATTATGTAAGAACTTGTGTTTCACGGCTGGCATTAATCCAGAAGAATGTGGACATTGGGCAAGTAAGCTGGTCGTTTCATCTCAACTGCTGAATTCTGATATTTATATATGATCATTCAGTTGAGGGGAAGAAAGGCAGTTCAGAGGAGGGTTATATTTATGTCATGATTACATGTGTTTGATACAATTACACTTTTGTGTGTAAGTACCAGAATTTGTTTAAGTCCCTCTCCTTTATTGCAATTATTGGAATATTTATGTTTTTCTATAGCTTCCATATAAAGTCTAGCATATTTATGCTTAGTTCTTGCTAGAACCTCTAGAATTTCTTCATATTGTATGTATATTGTGGTTATCCAAGATTAAAACATGCCTGGCTATTGCAGTTATTTCTGTTTGTTCTAATTAATAATTCATTTTGTCTTCCAATTTGTGTGTTTTGGTACTATGTTTTGTCACATGCCCACTATGTACATGGAATCTTGTAAATACCAGCTGTGGAAAGTTGGTCAAGTGGATCTTTACCTGTTTTTAAATGTATTTGATCATGTTGTCGACATATGAAGTTTTGATTTAATGTTTCTGTAGGATTTTACCAATCCTAGCTGACATTTACAAATAGAGTAAGAAGACTTTGCCCTTAGATGTTGGTTTGTTCATGGAACATTTGTTTCTAAAATGTATCATGTGTATATTTTTTTTTCACTATCAAGGTAAATGCATAATTTTGGTTCTGTTTAATGTTTTGGTTTATATACTGTAAGCCCATATTTGAGCATGAACATAAAGATAAAAAATTACTATAGTAAACAATATTGAAGAGATGTGTATTTTTTCAGATGAAGTGCTTGTGGAAAAATTAGGTTCAGTTACAACTATTAGAATAAATCGTCCAGAAAAGAAAAATTGTGTGAATAAACACACAGCAAATAAGTTATCAGAAGTCATATCCAAATTTGAAAATGATGATTCAGCCCTTGTTGGTGTGCTATATGGAACTGGAGGAAATTTTTGCTCTGGCTATGATCTTGAAGAGCTATCCAAACTAGATAAGAATACAGACATATTAGAGCCAGGAGAAGGGCATATGGTAAGTTATACAATTTGCAACCTTATTACATAAAACTGCTTGAATGATATCTGAGAGCACAATTGTTTAGACAATGCAGTTGCAGTCTACAGATACATCATCTTGTGTTGCCTGTCTTTTCTCACCATACTAATGACGGGCATGTCTGTGTTAACCTTGCTGAATCACCAATAGTTCTCTCCTTTGGAAAAGTAACATTTGTTTTCAGAACTGTTTTGCATTATAAAAATATTTACATATTTATGTTTTCAAAATAGTTCAAATAAATATCGATGCAGTTTTGGATTATCTTAGAAAAATTTATTTGCATATATAGGCAGTATTAAATAACCAGAATTTTTAATTCCTTTGTATAGAGGCCAAAAAATGTGTTATAAAATTAATTTTTAAAATATACTTATATTTTGCACATATGAAATCCATTTTTAAACATTATAGTCATCCATTTTTAAACATTATAGTCATAACATCTGAACAGTTTTATATCCTATGAAAATATTTTATCAAATATAGATATAAGTTTAATAAAATTGTAAAGTTGCATCCAACTTGTCATATTCTGTAGAATGGCAAAATAATTTTTAAGGTTACAATCAGCCTATCCTATGTTATGTCTGTAATTGCATAGATAACCTGATAGATGCCTTCTTTTATGGAGACATGTTTGTCTCATAGAACAATTGTAATGTCTATTTCCTATATCTTTCACAATTCCATAAAATATGCCCTAATTATTGAGTTGCAACCTAATTTTAACTTGTTTTGGAATTGTTATTCAAAAGTTTAGTCAGCTATTGATTTCAAATTAGATAAATACACAAGATAATGGTAAACCATCTATAACAGCTTAGTGAATTTTTGTCCGATTTATGATTTATTACCTCTCACAGAGGTAAACCTAAGAGGATGCAACCTGTAAAACAATTTGTAGCACTGTATACACACATAATGCGCACGCATGTGCACACACACGCTCTCTTCTAGGTTATAATCTTCTTCGATTGGTGACACTCAGTAAAGCTGAATTCAAAGTGGGTAGAATTTAGTTTTGTTTACTACATTTTCATTGAATGTCATATGTTTTTTTTTAATGGTGTTTAACGCCCAATCTTAATACTGAGGCACCACAGGCAGTGAACACTGGTGATACATGAGATGAAATGATATATTCGGAAAGGATTTTTTTTTTTTTTTTTTAAGGAAGGAAACCTTCCAGGCCTACGTTTAGGGTACCTCCCTGGGATTTGCCAGTTATGAGGACTGAGGAAAACCTGGAAAAAACCTCAGTCAGGGAGGACAGTCCTGGCGGGATTCGAACTACAGACCTCCCGCTCACGAGTCAGTGCCTTAACGGCCTCGGTCACCCGTGGCAGTAATGTAATGTATGTCGCACACTCTAGTACCCATCAAAATTTATCTATCATGCAGCCAATTATCTGAATGGGAAATGAGGAATTAGTAAACAAGGTGCTATGCCAAAATGGACTTATACATATTGAAGATTCAAGAGTCAAACCATGTTTTTGTCTTAAGGTGTACATATACATTCTTGAAAAATAATACATATTACTTACACCAGAACAGCAATGGAAATGAGTAACAGTATTTTATCAGTGATAAACAAGACCCAACTAAATACTGTTTGCTATAGTTGACATTAATATATATATAAAAAAAAAAAATCAAATTAAAAGTTTCACTTAACATGGTGTACATAGTAAGCCCTTGTATCCTTAGAATAAGAGAGATACATGTGCCAAGTAGATAAATGACATATATTCCTTTATTCACCTAGCTGAGATATAACAGAATATTTTGTATATACAAATTGTATGGTCATTCATCTTAAATAATTGTAGTATATATTTGCCATAATAAACTGGTGCCAAGTGCAATTTGTAACAATGGTAATTTGTTCTGAGTAACTTACTCATTTAGAATGTGTCTTATTTATTAAAGTAAAAAAAAACCACACCAAAAAGTGCTTGTCCAGCTGTAAAGAGTTTGATGCTATACCGTCTGAAATGGACATTATGGTGAAAATTGTAGGGAACAGGACTAGCATATAACAAGAAAGTGTTGCAAGGAGGAAAAAAGATTTAATTGCATTTATTTTCAAAATCAGTAGATACAGGGACTTTCATGTAAAAAATATCCGGCATGTGCAATGTTTTGAATCCAGTTGGCAGCTAGCAACATTTACATCTTTTACATAAATCATGGCAAATTCTCCCAGAAATTTTGAACCTCATTCTTTCAAATTTAAAATAACTCAGTATACAGACCCAATTTTATTTTTCAATAGCACCATTACTAATGAACCCCATTGGCCTTTGATATTGATACTGTATAATGTAGCCTTATGCAAAGTACTGTCCAAAAAGTCCCATTGCATATACACTATGAATTTCTAGTCAATTTCATTAAATGTTCTCATGTTGCAAAATGCTTATGTTTATGGTTGAATTTTGTAGACAAATCTCCCTCAGTTTTGAACATATTAAGGATATCTAGCATATTAAGCATATTAAGAAATGTTGCTGAATTCTGAGGTATAAGTCTTTGTCACAGTTACTAAACTGTACTTCATGTGTTTCTGAAGCAAGATGTGTTTGGGCAGAGTATTCAGCACATTTCTCACATCTCCACTTCATTATGATTTTGCCTTTTTGTGTTTGGTGCACGTTTTCCAATTCAGCTTCAGTTTTCAGCTCTTGAACATACAACATTTCATAATCTGAGTTTTTGAGACTGTTCAAGGTTAGAGTTAACTGTAAATTATTTTAAATAAAAGTAACATTTTACTAACCCAATTCGGATGTAACATTGCAATATACTAGTTGACTGAAATGAAACATAAATTATTATATGAATTGGCTGGATAAATGGTTGTGCTAGCATAAAGTATGCATATGTAGATACAGATTTTAATCGATGGTGAATTTTGGATGGCCTAAGACTTTTCCAGGCTCATTTAATTGGAATGTAATATAATCTTTATAATCATCATACCAACAATCAAAAGCTTTTGCAATTAGCATCTGAATTGTTTGTAAATAGATTAAGTACTAATAAGTGACAAATGCATTTTCTTTTGGAATAAAAACACCATTATTCCAGCCTAATTTGTGTAAGTATTTTTGTCACTAGGGTCCTACAAGAAGAGTAATTAAAAAACCCATAATTGCTGCAATTAATGGTTATGCTGTTCCTGGTGGGTTGGAACTATCATTGATCTGTGATTTAAGAGTAATGGAGGATACAGCTATAATGGGAGTATTTTCAAGGCGATTTGGTAAGAAATAATTGATACTTTAATATTTGCTAATTTGGTATGGATCAGAAAGAGTAATGTAATTTGCAATCTTAGGAGAATAGTAGTTTTTGTATAACAAAAACAAATCCTCATTGTTTAAATGTTACTTTTTTTTAATAATTTAAAAAACAGACATACAATCTAGTAAAATGTTAGGTAGATTAAAAGTAAACTACTTAAAGTCATTTCAGCACAATAAAAACACTCTTCACTTTCCACTCTTAAAACTTTTAAAATTAAAAACTGAAACATGTTTTGTCAAACCTTGCTCACATTGTCATCCATAGAACGACTCATCATTAATTGTAGAGGATCTTGAGCTTATTAGTTTTTTATTTTCTTCAGGTGTACCATTGATTGATGGAGGTACTGTTCGTTTGCAAGCAATTGTAGGATTATCTCATGCTCTGGATTTGATTCTTACTGGCAGACCAATCAAAGCAAAAGAAGCTTTTGAGTGGGGTCTTGTGAATCGTATTGTAGCCTGTGGAACAGATATAGTAGTAAATCTGTATGATGTGTGTTTCTCTTATTAATTTTAAGTATTTTTCTTAGAAGAAGAGAAAAAACTACAAGAAAACCATGCTATATGATTTCTTGTTCAGCATTTATTCTCTTACCTTGCTCTGTTCCTGTTTGTTCCATATCATCAATTTTTTAGAAGCTTTACATGATGCTTTTTTTTCTTAAGTTATTTGTTTTACAGGATCCTCATTCTGCCATGCTATTAGAAATTGATTTTGCAAATGGAAATTTACTGCATAATTGCCTTGCCACTTGCTGAGGAAAATCATGTTAAACATTTTTTTTTCTTCCTTTATTAAATGGTGGTAAATGGTAATTAATATTATACTCACCATCAAAGTAAATGCTTGAAGTGTTTGACTTATGCTCTGAGACATGCCTGAATCCTTTTGAAAACATTTTGAGGCACTTGCCACAATTCATTCTTCTGAATACTGTAAACTGCTGCCCAAATATTCTTTCAGCCTTTCCAGGTCACATGGATTGTTAGCATAAACTATGTTTTTAAATTTTCCCATCAAAAAAGAATTTGCACAGATTTAAATCCTGGGATCTAGGGGGCCATAAACTTGGAACTAATAATTCAAGCTTTCCCATTTTCTTTATTGTACATGCCAAATAATGCTAGGATGGTTTCTCTGCCTCTGCGTAAATTTGCACAGTCTTGCAAAAAATACTCTTCTTCTGCAGGTGCCACATTGATAAAAAGCTGATTCACTATCTTGTTTGTGTACCATTGAACACAAAAAGTGCTTTCATAAATTATGGGCTAGCAAACTACTATGCACCTTTAATGCAGTCATAAAGGGAAGTTCAACTACTCGACCAGGATCGACAGTACCTATTGTTTTGTAAGTTCACATATCCTGAGAAATTCAAATTAGCTTCTTCCATAGATTAGGGTAAAGAAGTCCTCCATGCACTTGAACAGTAAACAGTTACTGAACCTCACTTCTCTCTCGCTCTCTTCCTCCCATAGTCCATGGGTTTTATTCCTGGTGTAGCAGTAATTTTATGTGGATGAAGATACAGAAGCTAATTGGCTTTTTTGCACTACCAACAGATACACCAATAAGCTGAGTTAATTATGTTAAAAACTTTTGAAGAAGAGTTTTTAATTGATAATTCATCAAGCTTCTCCTCTGTTAAAACTCAATTTTTTGTTCTTAGCTTCTTGTCAGTAAAAACATCTTTGGTTGAAATTTTATTCACCAATTTAAAAATTGCATTTCTCAAAGGAGATGTTACTTCTGGAAATTTGGCATTAAATTTCTTTTACAGTACTTGTACCATTTCTATTGTACATAATAATCATGAATAAATGTTCTTTGTTCTAGCATATATCTCACTTAACAATATACAAATATTTGGTGGAAAATCTAACATATACTTCCTACAGAAATGTAAATGAAACATTTGGCATAATAAACTTGACTAGGTAAGCAGAACTTTAATTCCAATCATACAGGAATTGTATTTCAGTCTGTTTCCACAAGTATGTATAAACTGATTGTGGAATGAGGGCATAGTTTATTAGGATTAAGAAAGACTGTTGCATAGCAAAAAAAAAGAACATCCTGTAAGTTCACATGCATAGACATATAAGTAGTAAAAACAGGCGTTAAACACTACTTTAAAAAAAAAAAAAAAGACATATAAACACCTCTCTTTCTCTCTCTCTCTCTCTCACTCTCACTACTCCCTTTCTCAATCAGGTACAATCCTGGCCAGGATCAATGGATTTTTTTGGGTGTAAAAATCCTAAGTATGGATTCCTATGGAAGGGAAGTAAAGCCATGGGTCCCATGTCATAGGTTTACAGCATGTAAAAGAACCTCAAATCTGAAAGAAGAGGTCTCTGAACAAAATTTATCCATCGTTTCACGCCCTGAATTGAATGGGATGCTGATGACCCGAGATATTAAAGAGCATCCACAGTAAACCATATCAACAACTATTTAAAATTATCTTTATTAAAAAGCAAAAAATATTAATGTAATGCCAATTGAAACAGACTTACAGAACAGTAAATGAAACATTTTAATGGTAGATTAAATCAGTTTTTCATTACCTAAATTTAACTAGAATTCACCTTAAATGGTGAGCAAGAACTCAGTAAATGAACTCATTCAGTCACCTTTTCACCAAAAGGCTTTGAACCCAAGCCAGCCAGAAGCAGCTACATAGTGCCTAGGTCAAGATTATCAATTATGGTTTAAATCAAGACTATTACCTAGTAAATAAGTTTTTCACAAACTTATGCAGCTACAAACTAAGGTAAAATAAACATCCTATATACAACATTATTAAGAAGGAATACATGGTTTGTACTGTTTTCCATCATGGAAGGTCAAGAGAGAAAACTGTTTTGCTATTAGTGCCTTGCGTAAGTGCAAGGAAGACAATTTTCAATTTGGTAAATCCATTAGAGGGATCTCCTTCAGATTTGTGTACCAGGCCATACAAAGGAGCCAGAAACTCTGCATAGTTGATGACCTTGTGAGATCTGGATGCCCATGGTAAATTTGAACTGTAGAAACAGTACAAAAGATTAAGGCATGACAAGGAGACATTTTCTTCAGAGACAATAAATAATGACGAAGTAGCTCAGTATATAAAAAATTAGTGTCACCTGTATATTAAATAAAGATCTGAAATTATGGGTTTACTCTTCCTTTGCAGAAGATTAGAATGGGGAGATAAATGAAATTTCTTTGGCGGTATGCAATGAATAAATATAAACTATTCACTGATGAGAAAATCTTCACCATCAAGGAAAAATTTAACAAGCAAAATGACCAGATATACAAGTAGCCAAGTAAACTCATGTGGGTCCAGGTGGCCAGCATTGATTATCTAGGAATTTCCTACAGTAGCCCTATCAAAGTCCATTTTTTTTAAGAAGGGCATGAAGACAATGCCAGAGTCTACAAGGGACTGATCTGGAGAAGGTTGTGAAACCTCTCAACTGAACCATGTTTCAAAACCTGCATTGGATCAGATTCAACCCTAACTCATAAGACTGCTACCTCTCAAAAGTGACTAAGAACAACATGCCAAGTTTATTGCCCACAGTGATTGGCCATTATCCAGCCCAGACCAGACTACAACCTGTGGAACAATTTGGAAAATAAAACTTGCTCTTTCAGGCATAAAAATTATATCTCCTAAAAATCTAAAATCTCCAGTGTCAGTAGTAGCTGATTTGGATAAATGTCGTACTTGTGGCAATAGATGATTGGCCATGTTTTTTGTAGGTCTGTGTAAAGCCTAAAGGTGAATATTTTTAATAATTTTGTGTAAATCTATGTCAAATCAACCAATGTATGAAACCTTAATGTCATGAATTTGGTTAGTTTTCTGTACATTTGTATCTTTATAGATGTTGCACAATTTTTATTTTTGGAATTTTGTACCACTGTTTTTTCACATATAGAATTTATAAAGTATGTAAAATTTAATCATTTGCTGACCAATATACATTTAAAACTATATTTATTACAGAAGTTTGCAGAATCTTAGTAGTTATAGTCAAGAAAGTGTAATTTTAAAGCTTATGAAAGGGTTTTATTTGATATATAACATGTAGATGTTTTCAAAATTCACTGCTTCCTAAAATTTTGAATTTTCAGAGAAATGAAATTTTTAAATTTTCTAAAATAATATAAACATAAAGGTACATGTCTCTTAGTTCTTCAATCCAAATTTCAAGATGGTATCTTAATGATATGATAAAACTTAAATGTTCATTTTGATATTAACAATGAATTTTTGATTAAATGAAAATGTTTTCATATCTATTGGTAAAGATTATCTTTCATCTGAACTAACATACTGGGTGCTTTTATCATCTCCTGTAGGGTTAACTGGTATGTTCTCTCTGTAACTGTAATTGCATCCAGTTTGCAAAGAATGAAGTTTCCTGACATGGTGAGAACATCTGGTTTCCTAGGATAATAGAAGAAATATAGAATTGAATGATATAGGTGGTCCAATTCATGTTCATATTTTAATTTTACATTCAACAGCATCCTTTTACATCCCATCCACCACACTTTGTCATAGATGCATGCCATGAAACCAGTCTCATTATCAAAATGTACATCTTGAAAACTGGGAATGACTTTAATACAGTGTAAAACAGAAGCAGAATATGTTTTAGTTGCTAAATGTTCAGTTGACACTGAGAGAAAAGCATGAAACTGATGCCACTGTGCTTCAATGTCCTGGAAATCGTTAATGGTGGCTGCACAAATTTGCAAAGCTCTTCTTATTGTGTATTATGGTATGGAACCTTCTGAAAAGTAAAATGTCTTTTTCAATTTTGGGAGTATTCTGTTCTGAAATGAGCAAAAAGTTTTCTTTGGATGGTATAAACAAGTACTGTGTCATGTTTAATATATTTTGAGATGAAAACAAAACTCCTATGTTTCTGTTCATTATTTTTCTTATAGTACGCTACAAATGAACAGTTGTCATTTAGTTGTTCCAGTGGAATAGTTTGCCTTTGTCTTGTGCAATAAATGAATATTTTTTAACAAAATCACATGTCTGCACAGCTTTATTAGGGCAAATTCCATTTTTCTTCTTGAAAGAATGCAGGTTGCTATTTGGCGATGAAATCATGCTTTTTTAACATGTTTAGCTTAGCTGAAAACAAATCAACAAAATCCTCTCTGGACTATCAAATTGTTTCAAATAAACAGCAATCCACAGAAACTCATTGCTTGTATGTAATTTTATGTAATTATGTAATTTTATCAATTCTTCAAGACTTGTCAAATGCTTCCTTGGAATCATCAATGCTAGAAACATGAATCACAGTCATCTAAAAACACTTTTGTGTTGGAGGATTACATATAATTCTCAATAAGCAATATCAGTAATTAACAGTTTAACACACCGGCTAGTTAACCTACAAATTAGCAAAGAAGAATATTTTAAAGAATACAAACAAATAGAAGAAACAGCAGTTAAAAATGGTTTTAAAAAAGAACTAGTACATAAAAAGGTGCAGAAATTCAAGAGACAAAAACATATCAAAGAAACCACAACACTTTCAGCAAAAAAAGATAAACTTATTTTTAAAAAATTCACATATCCATGGGCCACAAAAAAATTTCAGAATATTCTTAAAGATTTTAATATCAGGTTGGCACCGATTAATAGATTTAATGTTCAAAATTTGCTGATAGATAATGTTAATGACAGTATTCCACAAGAAGAAAAATCAGGTAATTACAAAATAAACTGTGCAGAATGTGAAAAAATCTACATAGGGAAAACAAAGAGAAACATTGGCACACGGTTAAAGGAACATTTCAGGAACATAAAGTACAAGCAAATAGAGAAATCAGCAGTAGCATATCATTTTTGGACACAAAATCACGACATAATAAATAAAACAAAATTATTAAAATCAGTACAAGGACCTACAGCATTAGCAACCTGGGAGAAAATCTACATCTACAAATACAAAAACAGCATAATGAACTTCGACATTGTCGGGGATGAAAACATAAACTACAAGTTTATCACACCGCCACCAGAGCAGAATATACATTCCCACAGCTCAACGAATGATCCGACATTTGAACCTTAGCATGGCTGAAGATGGGAACAAAATGTTCTCGAAACCGGTTCCATACATTTATGAAAAGTAAGTGAAGCTTTAAGAGTGTGTAGTTCAACTGAATCATACAATGATATCCATTAATATCAGTATGTTTTTAAAGGAGTATAATTAGGCTTGCAGGATTATTTTGTTTAAATTAGCACCAGCAATCATGAGCACTTTAAAATCTAATGTGTCATACACATGCAAACAGTGTCAGTCCCACTAGCTACTGCTATAATGCAGTTCCTTGATCATAACTTGACAACTTTTGAAAATCCACTCTTTTTAAATGTGTACTTGGACTTGAAAAGTTGATAAATTTCTTTAAGATTACCAAGAGTCACACATTTTTGGACATAAGCTCTACATCCATTCTTGTCTTTGATTGAAATATAGTCTTCCCTCTTTGGCATTTTCCTGCTGACTTCTTCATTACTGTAAAATTTCTGTACTAAGTTGACTGTATCATCAGATAATACTTTTCCAATTGTAATAAATCAAACATAACTTTATTAGATTCATTTAAAGTTCAGCACTTAATTTTTTCTACAGAAATGGTACAAAAATTGAACTTGAAGGAATTAATTCCTTGTCACTGCAAAGAAGAAAAATTAAGTTTTGTACAATACCATTGAGATACCACCTTGAAGTTTGAACTGAGTAACCAGAAGACATGTATCTTTATGTATAATTTTTTTAAGAAAATTTAAAACTTATGTCTCTCCTAAAACTCAAAATTATGAGAAGCAGTGAATTTTGAAAAAATCCATAATGATATCATGTATATTAATTGAAAGCCCTATTCATAAGCCTTAAAATGACAACTGTCCCAGATATGTACATTTTATAGTTTTCAAATAACTAACATCTAATTTTTGTGGCAGTTAGCAATTTTATTTTATTTATTTACTTATTTATACTTTTTTCCATTTTAAAAAAACGTATATAATAAAAATGGATGGTTGAAATTAAAACAAAATAATAACATTTACTTATCTTATGGTAAGATACAAATATACAAAATTAACAAAATCCATGCCACCATGTTCCAAAATTAATTTTTCATCTGTTGATTTGACATGGACTTACCCTATTACATGTGTAAAGTTCTTTTGAAAGTGTGGAATGAATTTGATGTATGAAATTAGTACATTGCCTTTTTTTATTCCACAAAATTGTAGTTTAAATTTGTTACAGAATTTATGATAAAACTAGATATTATCAATTAAAATAAGTACAAAATTACCCTAACGCTGCACACTTGACTTTTAGTGTCAAAATAAATATAATATATTAATATAAATAAAAATATTTCTCTTTCTTATTTTTCCTGCCTTGCCCTTTTCTCCATATTGCTTGTTCCATCTGTTTGCATTCATTATAGTAACTTGAAGTTTCAATATTAGCTTTTACCCCCTCACTTGTCTTCTGCCTTTTAAGAAGAACACAAGCGGTTTGAAATGTTACAATATTTTTGTGTTGTAATTTATTTATTTATTTTTTTTTATCCATCTCTGCTTCTCTAGCTCTTGTTATTTTAGCTACATTGTTCCAAGAATTACTTTATTTTCATTTTTATTGTATTCACCTCCCAAATTATTTTTTCTTGGCTTATTATTTTGAGCTTGTTTTTTGCTATTGACTTAATTATTATTACTCCTGTATTCTTTTATTTTTGTTCTTTACTTTCTCAGGTTATACTAATGTACTTTATTAGTATATTTAAGCTTTCTGTTAATTACACTTTTTATCCCTTTTTGTATTATGAGAACTATTCAAGGTAATATAATGAAATTCTGATTTAATAAATGTTAGTATTATTTTTTATTATTTTTATTCTGCAATACTTACATCCTGATATCTTGTTTCTACATCAGGACACAATACTCCAGATTTAATTTATTCATTCCTCTTATATCTTTAAATACAATTTAATTTACAATTTAAATTCTACAGATTTTAAAATCTATACTACTAATACTATAACTAAACAAAATTAAAACTTCAAAAAACTAAACTGGTACTGGAATCCAGCACTATGGCTATTTACTATGACTTGTAATTACATCTACAATTGCAACTGGTACCCAGTAGCAATGATTACATTTAAACTTAATTGATTTACAATTTTTATCCAATTTAATATATACATCGTCATTTCTGCTAACGCTCGGTATTCCTTTCTGCCCAAAAACAGCCATTATTCCTTTCTTCTGTCAGTTCTGCTCTCTTCTTCTGATTCAAATTGGGTGTTATCTTCTTTATCATCTTTTTCTTCAACTAATTCTAGTTGTAAAATCTTTCTTGCCTTTCCCTGATTCTCTGGGATCTTCTGGGAGAATATACTATTTCTGACCTTTGAATTTTTTCTCTTGTTTGTTTTTTGCTGTTTTTATACTCTTCTGCCATTGTATGATATTTTATTTGTTAGCTCGTTCAATTCCCTAAAATCATCTTTGTCTCTTATGATGTTCTAGATGCGTTTCTCTGCAAGTGGTCGTCTTTCCTCTGCTACAATTTGCTGGTACTTAGGGCATTCAAATGAGACATGTTCCAGTGTATCGATCATGTACAGTTCGTACATGTATTATTTGCTTGTAATTTAAATTTTTGCAAATATGAGCAATATGTACCATGGCCTGTTACATAATGCACTAAACCCTTATTGGGATGAATATGTTTAAATTGTAATCTTTCCTTTATGGATGGGAAGATTTCATGCACTCTTATACCTTCTTTTATTTCTACACTTTTTACCAACAATGTCCATTATTTTTTAGTTATTTTGTTTTTTAAGCAAATAAGGGGCTGCTCTTAATTGAACTATATAATCAATAGGCCATATACCCAATATTACTAATAGTCCCATTGTTGGGGAAGTGGAAAATGCCCCTTTACATCTCAATAAAATTTTTCTTTGGGAGCTCCTTAAAGTACGTATAAAATGTACCTTGCATGCCTTTTCCCCCCCAACTCCTCCTCCATAGTTTAATATGGATTTTTATTCCGTTAGCTTGTATATTGAAATATCTTTGTCCAATATTGGCCAACTTGAACATAACTTTTTCTGTTCTAGTTCTTGTTTTTTCTACATGTTTCTTAAAATTTAATTTTTCATCCAAATAGATACCAAGATATTTATTTACTGCTTGTCTCTTAATATTATTATTGTTAATTTTAATACTCGGATTTCTGTTTAAGTTTCCTTTTAAAAACATATATGATGATTTGTGAGGAGCAATTTCTAATTTTGCTTTTATGCACCAATTGTTTGCATGATCAGTTATATTTCATCTCTTTTCAATTTCCTTTCTATTATTTCCTTCTATTATTATTAGTAAGTCATCTGCACATGTGATAATATGTTTTATACTGTTTAATCCTTCTATTTTTACTATTAGAGATTCAAAAAATATGTCCCATAATATCGGCCCTAAAATTGATCCCTGCAGACATCCTTTGGTAATTTCCTTTGTAATAATCTGGTTTGCACCCTTAACGTACACTTTTCTATTTTTACAATAATCTATTAACGAATTATAGATGCATTTTGGATATTTCTTTTTCCTTAAAATTTGAAACAGTGGCCATCATAAATGATCAAACACCCCCGCAATATCGAAAAATATTGCTATTACGTATTTTTTATTAGTTGTTTTTGCAGTTTCTATTGCCTCGATTATGGCATCCTCTGTAGACTTTGCTTTTCTAATTCCAAACTGTTTAGTGGTCATACCAATCATTGATCTATATTCATCTATTCTTTTGCTCAAGAGTTTTTCTTGGATTTTGCCCAAAACATTTAATAAGCAAATAGCCTATAGGATTTCGGTTGTGTGGGATCTTTGTGAGCCCCTTTGTTTAAAATGATCACATTCACTTCCTTCCAGAGCAGTAAGGCACTCTTCCCTGCCATAGACAGTTATTAAACAATTGACACAGGTATGGGGGGTAATCTGATCTTCCAACTGTTGTAGCACTTCCGACTTTATTTCATCCGGTCCTGGTGATTTGTTCTTCTTTAATTCCTTTATAGTTTTTCTTATTTCAACTTCATGGTAGGGAAAAATGACACCTACATCTATTTTTACAGTAATGAGTTCTTTTTCTTAGTTTCCTGTGCTCTGAGTTATCATTTTCTTTAATATAATTAGGTAGCAGTTTTAGAAGTGGGAGATTTATAGAGTCTATCCAATTGGCAGTCATTTTATCCTCCCCTTTATCCAGAGTAGATATTACTTCTGGGGCTTTTACTTTCTCCATTATTAGTTTGTAAGGTGTACCCCATATATTGTTGGAAAGGTTTATGTCTACGAAATTTTTCCATGCAGCTTGACGATATTCTTCTATATTTTCCTTATTTTTTTTCTAATTTTTCTATATTTATTTAAGTTATTTTCTCTTTCTGAGGCAATAGTAGATTTTTGTTAAATTCTTCTAGCTTTTCTAATTGATCTTCTTAATTTTAACAGATTATTGTTCCAAAATGTTGGTGAAGTGTTATGTTTTTTATTAATTCTGGGTATGCTGCACTTTATAGATTTTGGATGGCTTTGGTTAGTTCTAATGCTTTATTGTTACAGTCATCTTGAGGTTTAGGCATTGTAGGCAATTTAAATTCTGATTTTAGTTCATCCCAATTTGCTTTCTTTATATTGTAGGGTCTTTTATTCTCATTGCATCTTTGTTCTTGGTTTGTGTTAATTTGTAATTTGAAATAAATTATATTGTGATCACTTGACGTTAGTGATTGACCCTAATTTCCAATTTGTAACAATTTTGCTTGCTCTTTTATTTGTCAATGTGATGTCTATGTTATATGTGGCTGCTGCTCTATTGCTGTAAATTGGTGGGTTACATGATTTGTTCTCTACATTTAGCTGTAGCTCCGCCATTACCTCCTCCAGTAGTTCTCCCCTTTTGTCCTTGTAGTAGCTGATCCACCATTGGGAATGTGCATTAGCATCCGCTATATATATTACTGGAGAATTATTATAACCATTTTCTATTTCTCTTATTCTGTTTATATATGGTTCTATGCATTCGCTAAACTGAAAATATTGATTTACTAAAATATAATGTTTTCCTCTTAGTGCTATTTCTATTCAATTTGTATGTGTATCACTTAATTGCGTTATTTTCACCACTTTTATTTCCGAGTTAATAATTACTATTGTTGCCATAGGGTTTCCTTTATCTATTACAGTTCTAAAATTTGCCGAAATATGTGCTGGTTTACCGTTTACAGAATATGGTTCCTGTATGCACAGAATATCTAATTGCAGTTCTTCTGATAGCCTCCTTAATTCCAACACGACCAATTTACTTCTTTGGGCATTTATTTGCCATATTTTCATAAAGTTTATTACTTCCATTAATTATAAGTATGAAAATGACTATTTGGCCAAGATTTTTGGAAATCAAAGGCTATCCTTCCATAACTAAGTATGAAATTCTGATACAGTTCTTCCAGGTCTAAAGTTTCTAATCTTCTTTCAAATGCCATCTGTAACCATAAGTCTGTTGGATTTGTAGGTAGGTTTTGTGTTCTTAATTCTAATCTGTCTGCTGCTTCTGGGAATGGAAATGTTATGTAGTTTCCTTTAGGATGTAATTTTCTAGTTACTAATCGTAGAGCTGTTAATAATGTGTTTCTCTCTTCTAATCTAGTTCATTTTAGTTTTAATTCAAATTCATCATAAATATTTTGTGGATTGACATTTGTTATTATGTTTTCTTTATTTGGGTGAGCTACATTATCCTCTCCTCCAATGCTTTCATGCTGACAAAAAATGTGTTGCTGAGTCACCTTTTTGTTGGACAGCTGTGTAATGAACCTTGCATCCTCCATCTCTTCCGCTTTTTCTCCCTGCCATTTCTGCATAGTTTTCTGTTTTCCATAGTGATGATCATGATAACTCTGTGTATCTTCCTTCTTCAAGGAGATGCTCTTATTGACCTCCACCAGATTGTGCATGTAATTTGTATTATTATCTTTCTGTTCTTTCCTATTTATTTTAGCTTTTATAATTCTATATGCTTGTTTATTTTCCCTCTTCTTTGTATTCTTTTTCTTCTTCACTTTTATTTTAAAAACATTTTTTAGAATGCTGAGTTTTTTTTTTCTGCTTTGTTATTTATTTTTTCTAAGTTGGTATCTGCATTTTGTATAAATGCATTACAATATTCCTCTTCATTCTCTGAAAGTTTGAATACTGTCATTTTCTTCTTCCAGTTCACTATCTGTTATTAATGTGCTATAATCTATGTGAATAATTTTTCTTGCTGTCTCATTACTGTCCAAAATACTGTCTTTCTCTATCCCATTTCCTTCTGTCTGTGTTCCAACTTCTTTCTTGGTGGCTTTTAGTTTCCATCTATATAAGAATGCTCTAATTTCATTTCTTTTTTGCCTGCTAGGTGTGTTTCTTTTGCGCTTCCTTCATAAAACTTGCTATTCTTTTTTATGATCCATAGTCAGTTTTAGAAATTAATCTTTCCCAAAACATTTTATAAGTTGGGCATTCTTTTTAACCTGGATATTTTTTCTTCCTTTTCATACAGGGTACACAGACTTCTGCCTGGTCTTTTTTCTCACATTCGTTTCTTGCATGATCATCTTCCCCGCAGTGGGAGCATGTAGATTTTTCCTGTTGGCAATACTTGGCCATGTGCCCCAAATCTTGACATTTCATGCACGTAGTGACAATATAATCTTTTATTGTGATAGATTGGAATCCTGCATAAAATCTTCCTGTTTTTATTAGAATAAACCTAAATTTTGGAGACACCTCTATAACATGGTGAACTGTTGCTCTATTTCTAGGGCCCATTTATGAAAAATGTTAGTACCATTCCAAATAATTAGCTAAATATGCATAGCATGATACTTTCCTTTCTTATTGTGCTATTGTGTTACTGGTCTTTGTCCTATTTGCCATTGTCTGCTATAGCTCCTAGCACCCATAATCAGTTTCACCTATTAATACCACCACAGGTGGCTGAGGTCATTAAGATGCAGACTAATTAGCAGGACGTCTGGGATTCGATTCCCACCAGGAATAGATAAGATAAGATTACCCCAAAAGATAGCTTAACTTGGATGAGAACTCATCACTTAAAAAGCCTGTCTAATAATTCTAATCTAATAATTCTTTTGACTGATAAAGAATTATCACTAGTATTGCAGGATAATATTTCTTACAATGCTGAAACTTATCAATAGCTTATGATGTCATTTATGAACTATTGTCTTCTGACCCCTACCCTGAAGTTTATCACGTTTTAGTACTGCAATATATTGCTTCGTTTATCACTTCTTTAGTACTACAGGATCATTTAGTTCTCAAGGCATTGTTCCTTTTTCCTAATGCCCCTTGTACTCCCATCATTTATTTTCCTCCTAAAATTCATAAAAGGAACTGTCCAGGTAACCCAATAGTAACCAGTTTTGGACTTCCCCCATCAAATGCATTTCTGTACTAGTAGTTTTTTGGTTACAGCCATTTGTTACATTTAGGCCATCCTATATCAAAGATTCCTATAGTTTTTGAGTATGTTTAAGAAAGTTGATCCTTCCGCACACCCTAATATACGCCTAGTCACTATTGATGTGATGTCATTTTATAACAACATTCCCTACCATGAAGGATTAGCATCTGTTCAATGTTTTTTTGACTCTGAAGCACATCCTCATGAAATTTGTCATTTACCCTATTTGGTTCTCACTCAGAATACATTTAGTTTTGGTAATAACTTTTGTCCACAATTTAAAAACACCACAATGGCACCATCTCGTGCTAATATCTTTATGGCTCACTTAGAGGAGGAATTCCTTAAGTCAGAACCTCTTGCACTATTATTATGGTTGAGATATATTGATGATATATTCATGCTTTGGGATCCATGGCTCAGAATCTCTCAATCAGTTCCTGACCAATCTTTCAAATTTTCAATTAGTACTTCTCTCTCCTAATGCTGCTATGTTTCTAGATACTGACATCTCTTTATGCAATGGCTCTTTTCTTATGTACATGCTCACTAATTTTTGGCACTATATTCATTTTAATGGCTGTCATCCCCTGCATACCAAAAGGCATATTCCTTTTTCTCTTTCAATCTGTGGTCATCATCTTTATAACTTTCTTTTAACTCTTGATATCTACATTCAAAATCTAGCTCAAAAGCTCTAAGGCAAAAATATTCTTCTTAATGTTTACAATGCCATACATTCCAGCACCCAAAAAGTTCCAATGCAAATGAAAAACTCTAATAAGAAATTCATTAAACTTGATACCACTTACATTCCTGTAATACTTAAAACCTTGTGACTATTTAAGTATTTTATGTATTTCTGCTTCTCTAGCTCTTGTTTTTTTAGTTACAGTTTTCCAAGTATTTTTATTTTTAATTTTTATTATATATAATATAAATTTAAAAAATTAAATATAATAATTTTCTTAACTATAAAAAGCAAATCCCAGAAAAAATGGAGTTCTTGAAATCAGAGGTTTATAATAGTATAATACATGTTTCATCAGTTCTGCATCATTTGTTAGATTTATGTATTGTTAAAGAGAAGTATGTAGTAAAAACAGGCTGGCAAAAACAGTAATTTAAAGGGCTTTAGAACACAAGTAGATCAAGTTCACTGTATAGTATATAGTTATTAGCCCATGATTAAAAATGTGTAAAACTCCTTTTTGCTGTTGTAATTACATCTAAAGTTCTTCAGCTTGCTGCAAGAAGTGGGTGGTTCCAATTTTATTAACTTTAAAATCAGTAAACACTTTCTAAAAAATTTTCACTTGCCGGTTGTTAAAAATATTTTTTCCTAGAGATTGGTGAAATATTTGTTTGCTTAGCTGACATTACATAATATAAATTGAGTTTAGCATATGGAGCTGCCTCCCTAAATTTAAAATACATTTGTGACATCATTTTATTACTTTTTAATAAAAGGGACAAATTATTTATTAAATTTACTTCGCTTTATTTGAAAATGAAATGAGGTAACTGTTCTACCATTAACTTTTGTAACCTAAATTACACTTAATAGGTGCAAAAAGGAAACTGCCTCCTTTTTCGCCAAACCCGTGTAGGATCCAAAAGAATCCTAGCTTGGCTTAAAATTATGTGAACTGCATTTTTTTTTTGTACTGACCCTTTGGTATTTTTAATTTTTTTTTTTCACCTGTTAAAGTCGAAATCTAAATTTCAGCCAAAGTACAGCAGCCTCCTTCTTCAATTTGAATTTAAATCTCTTCATGGTTCCAGTGTACTATAATTATTTTAACACAGATTTTTTATAAAAAAGTTCACAGTTTCTCTGAAACCATTTAGCATTTGGTTTATAGCAAAAAGTTGAACAAAAAATAAAATTCTCACATTATGTTTTTAATAATTTGTTTAATAAAAATTAAAACTTAATTACTTAAATGTAAATTGGAACTTGCACAGTGAAGCTAATCATATTAATTGATATCATTATATGATATCAGTTAATAAAACTTAATGGTTTTTGAGGTTCAGATAGTAAGGTTCCTGTTTACTGCCTGGATAATCCTGGCAGCAGTATAGTGGTTTTTCTCTGCATTATTAATGCCCAAACCAGCTCGGTTCTCTCAGCCTTCTATTGAAATTAGTGTCTGGGAAATTTCCTAACAAATTCTTCGGGATGCAAAAGCAGCTGGGGCATAGTGCAAACCACACAGTCCTATCTACTGCATCGTAATTCCTAGATTTCCTACTATCTGCACCCAAAGAGTGGCTATGTGTGTATTGCATTGTGTATAATCAACCTTGTAATACATCAGAATACTATGATATAAATGTGTTTAGAAAAATAAGCTATGGTATTGAAGAGCTTTGAAATAAATATTATAAGTGGAAATAGTAATTACAGGTGACTAATGCAAGGATAGAAGAATGGACACAGTTTAGTAACCTAAATGAAGAGCATGATATGGATTTTAAATTGGAGAGAAGATATAAAAAGGACAAGTTCTTAAATAAAGAAGGGAAAAAACTCTTAGATTTCTGTGAGGAAAATAATCTTATGCCATGTAATGGAATGAAAGGGTCTGATTTAGATGGAGAGTTTATATTTGCAAAGAAGAATGTACAATGTATGGTAGATTATATGTTGTGCTCACATATTATTGATAATTTGATTAGAGATTTTGAAGTTATGAATAAGGTACCTACGACCTGTCATTTCCCACTGAGATTAAAATTGGGAGAAGCAAGGGGAGAGAAGAAGGAAGTATGTAGAGGAAGCTCTAGGGATATTGAGGTATATAAATGGAGGGAAAAGAAATATGATTCAATTTGTAAAGAGTTCAATTCTGAAAGAGGTAAAATTTTACAAGCTGAAATAGAGAGCCTACTAAATACTAATAAAGTAGAATGGGCAGTCAAGATATTAGAATATTGTGTGAAATGGGTGGGGAATGATATGAAAGCAGGGGTTTACAATGAAGATAGAGGGAAACATAACCTTAGAAGTATAATAGGTCAGATAAACATAAACAAGAGTGGGATAATGCAGCAATATGGTGGTCACCAGTACACTAATAACCTGAAGTTTTGTGTATGGGGATCAGAATGCAAACAAGCAACTCTAGAAAGAACATATGTAATAAGTAATATTAGTATTATTTTTTTTTTATTTTTTATATATAATTTTGTTATGGATTGGTAAATTATGTATATTTGAATGTAGTACATTATGTAGTCTATTAGGATATTTTTTATAAATTTCACTTTCAGTACTATCTGCAGCCCCAATCATAAACATAAATTTAAATGATTTAAATGATGATGAATTTTCCTTCATAGTTTAATTTTCATTTTACTGAGGAAAAAATTTATCTAAAATGATTAAATGCCCTTTACTCTTTAACAGGCTTCATTTAGAGTATTTGAAAAAAGCACTAGCAGCCTAAAATAATAATAATAATAATAATAATAATAATAATAATAATAATAATAATAATAAAATTTTTCTGAAATTACATGTAAAATTTATGTTTTATCTTCACTATCAAATGTAGATAAACATGCAGCATATTAGTAAAATGTGATGTTATGCACATGGAATGAAGGCAGTGTCTTTCTTTTGTGCCTTTGTTACAACATATCAGTTTGAGAAGAGTGCATTTTGCATGCCAAAAGCCAAATTAACTATTAGACAACCAAGATATTTCTTTTCCAAATTCATGAATCAAATTTGATATATGAACTCAAATGTTATAATTGAAATTGTTGCCATCTAATTTTTAATAAGCTGAAGCAATTGCTCTGAGTGCACTTATTATGTGTGTAATGAATCCTCAGATGATTTATTTAATGTATTTGAAGTCATTTCTTTTCATACCAATTACTTCCGATGCTAGGAGTTTGTGCTTAGACACTCGTAGTATTTTGTACATTCCTATGTAGTTAAATAAACTTCCCAGACAAAAGAAAGAAAAAAAATATGTGTATGTTAGAACCTTGTGACAACTTCAACAGTGTTAGGACTGTAGGCTATTTTTATAAACTGGTTATGAATGTGAATCAATTGTGAATCTGAATATGTTAAATTTTCAAATGTTTTACGTAACATGTTTCTAAATCTTGGAAGCCACCTCCCCTTTTGCTTTATCCCTCATATGTATGAACAACTTGCCAGATTTAAAAGAATAGATGTTTTAAAAAATAAAATAATTGTAAATGGTTATTAAAAAGTGAAGTTAATTTGCATGTTATCAACTTTGGATTTGTTACATTTTCTGTGATCTGAAAATAATTGTAGGTTGTTGCCACAAGTAATGATAATGAAGTGTGGATTTGCCTATTGCACTTGTTAAAATTAATGTATATTAGATGGAAAATAATGAAATATAAAAAGCTAGGAGGCTAGGCATATGTTTTGAATCTACCTTAAATCTAAGAGAAAATCTATCTGTATTCTTTACAGGTTTTGGACAAGCTATGAATCTAGCCAGTTCTTTGGTGAAGTTTCCTCAAGAATGTTTAAAAGCTGATCGAATGTCAACATATCACAGCTGTTTTAATGCAGCTAATATAGAGAAAGCCTTAGCCTGTGAGATGTATAATGCAAGTAATGTTATTCTGCACGTGAGTAATGTTTTGTATTAATTAAAATGTTAATTGGAACTTGCACAGTGAAGCCAATCATATTGATATTATTGTATGCATTAGTTGAACTAAACACTCTTAATGCTTCACTTACTTGTCGTAATATATAGAACCAGTTTCCAGAACATTTCATTCTCATCATCAGCTAAAATTCAACTGTGGGATAATTCATTAAGCTTTGGGAATGTATATTCAGCTCTGGTGACAGTGTGATAAACTTGTAGTTTATGTTTTCATCCCCAGCAGTGTTGAAGTTCATTAGACTGTCTTTATATTTGTAGATGTAGATTTTCTTTCAAGTTGCCAGTTCTAGGTCCTTGTACTGATTTTAATAATGTAGCTTTATTCACTATGTCATGATTTCTTCTGCACAATGTTGTAGCCTATTTAGCGTTACCCAGAGGACACCATGTAGAGGCAGGCTACTTAGCTAAAAACACAGATTACAAACAAAGCTTACTTAGAGAAGAATAGTAATTATTTAACCTGGCAGAGAAGAACATCCCATATCCCTCAAGAACTAATCCAATGGATTATATTAAGATAGTAACAGATAAAAAACTGACAGAACAATTAAATAAACAAAAAGACTCAACAGAGGTATGTAGAACTAAAGCACAAGAACATGTACACAACCATTTCCCGGAAACATAGTGGCTAAGAATTTATACTGATGGATCTGCAGACAAACCAAGAAATAATGTAGGAGGTGGTATATATTGTAAATATTTCTCACATTATTTCATACTGCCTAGACAATCCACAATTTATGATGGTGAAATGATGGCAATACAACGAGCGCTGGAACAGATACACTATAGGACTGATATAAAAGAAAATAAAGTAGTGATTCTTACAGACTTGGCCTCTGCTATACAAGCTATAGAACAATATGGTAGTTCATATGAATCTTACAATGTAAGGGATGTGAGATCTTATTATAGATTACTCCAAACAAAATTTCAACAAATAATACTACTCTGGATACCAGCACATGTGGGAGTGATAGGTAACAAGATTACAGACTACCTGGCCAAAAAGGGAGCAGTGCTATATTCAAAACCAATAAAGCCCTGTGGATTAAATGTAAAATTAAAAAAATATCAAAACGACTATAGAACAAAAATATCAATATAATATTCATGTGGAAATATCTAATAAAAATTATTCTAATATAAAAGAAACAGTAAATAAAATAAAAAATCTATCAAGGAAGCGAAGCAGTTGCTCATTTTAGACTGGCCACTGGACATGATTGTCTGACAGAACATCTACACAGATATGGTTTTATGAATGATAACACATGTAAGATCTGCAATACTGACAAGATTCTAAACAAAGAACATCTATTGGAATGAACAGAACTGAGGAAAGCTGCACCTGATGGGAAAATATACAAAATATATTGGCTGGCCAGGGAAAAATTGATGGATCAAAATCCTGCACATTAGATCAACAACAACAACACTATGTCATGATTTTCTGTCCAAAAATGATATGCTACTGCTAATTTCTCTATTTGCTTGTACTTTATATTCCTGAAATGTTCCTTGAACCTTGTGCTTACATTTTTCTTTGTTTTTCCAATGTAGAATTTTTCACATTCTGTGCAATTTATTTTGTAAATACCTGTTTTTTTCTCTTGTGGAATACTGTCATTAACATTGTCTGTCAGTAGGTTTTTAACATTAAATCTGTTAACCGGTGTCAATCTGATATTAAAATCTTTTAAGAATATTCTGAAATTTTTTTTGTAGCCCATGGATGATATATGAATTTTTTAAAAATTAGCTTATCTTTTCTTGATGAAAGTGTTGTGGGTTCTTTGATACGTTTTGTCTCTTGAATTTGTTTACCTTTTTGTGTACTAGTTCTTTTTTAAAACCATTTTTAACCACTGTTTCTTCTATTTGTTTGTTATTCATTAAAATATTCTTCTTTGCTAGAAGAAAAGAACAGCCGATGTGTTAAACTGTTGATAACTGCATGTTTGTGCACTGTGGGATTAAAACTGTCAGCTTAAGAGTGTTTAGTTCAACTAAATCATACAATAATATCAATCTAAACTTAAGTATTCATTTTTTACACTAAACTCTACTTACGTACTTAAAAGTAAGTAAGTAAGTACATATCAGGAGAATCTCTCCCATTTTCAGTTGCTCACTGAACCGCCATTACTCGAAATGTTGGCTGGACAACCGGATATTCCTGTGGTGACCTCTGTTGGTTGAAGTAGGAAGTTGCTAAGTTCATCCGTAGGAGGAAACTCGAAATTCATTAGGTTTTCTCTAATTTTTAATATAAAATTTTTTTCCCAAGGCCTAAAAATTTATAGATTTCTTAGATAATATAAAAGATTATGTAACCAACATAGACATCGCGACACAACAACTAAATGAAAGGGAAAAATTGTTCGTCAAAAGTAAATGCAAAAAGTTTTAGAGAACATAAAAACCGAAAGAAATGAATAAACTACAGAACAGCATTAAAACAACTAAAAGAAAAACCAGCAATATACATAAAAGCAGATAAAAGTAATAAAATAGCCATTTTAGATGAAAATAAATATATAAATAGAGTTGAAATTATTTTAAAGGAAAAGACCACAAACCAATTGAAAAGAATCTGCTCAATAAATGCAATAAAATGTTAAACAAAACATTAAATGAAGTCAAAACACTATCCACTATTGAAAAACAGAATATCACACAGAGTAATCCAGTGCTACCCAGGCTTTATGCACTACCTAAAATACATAAAAATGATAACAACATGAGACCAATAATAAACAATATCAATTCGCCCACATACCAGGTATTAAAAAATTGATCAAAGTCTTCAATTCTTTTAAGAGATTCCAAAGTTTGACATTAAAAATTCAGTTGACCTAGTCAAAAAACTTGAAAATAGCAGAATCACGGCTGGAGATATAATGGTTTCATTTGATGTAAAAGCCTTATTCCAGAGCATACCTATAGAGAAACTTATGCTTATACTGAAGAAATGGTTAACATCAATAAATTTAAAAACAGAAGAAATAGAAGACTTATTAAAACTTACTAATATTTGCATTAAACAAAATTACTTCAGCTTCAACAAAAAATATTACCAACAAGTTTCAGGCCTATGGGAAATCCTTTGTCACCTTTTCTAGCAGAGTTATTCATGAACTCATTTGAAATACACATCACAAAAGCCTTTGCTTTAATTTTCAAGTCATGGTATAGGTATGTGGATGCCATTTTTGCAATAATACCAAAGAAACACTCAATAGATGCCCTGAAACTTTTTAATTTGCAACATGAATCTATACAATTTACTATAGAAGAAGAAAGAAATGGGTGGCTACCATTTCTAGATTTAAAAATTATAAGAAATGGAGATTGTTTGAATTTTGGAATTTACGGAAAAGAAACACACACAGAAAACTACATGCAAAATGAGAGTTATTACCACATTGCACATAAATATGCAGTTTTTCACAGTTTGGCACACAGATTGATGAATATTTCACTCACAGAATCAGGGTACAAAATAGAATACAAACAGATAATAAAGACAGCTATAATCATGGTTTCAACAAAGACACAGTGATAAAATTTATCAATAAATCTAAAAGACAAAAAGGGATAAGGGAAGTTTCCACACTGAAAAACACAAAAGAAGAATACAAATTTAAAACTTAAATATAAATTGGAACTTGCACAGTGAAGCTAATCATCTTAATTGATATCATTGTATGATTCAATTGAACTACACACTCCTAAAGCTTCACTTACTTTTCATAAATGTATGGAACCGATTTCGAGAACATTTAGTTCCTATCTTCAGCCAGGCTAAAGTTCAACTGTTGGATTATTCTTCCTATGGATGAGCTCAGCATCTTCCTACTTCAACCAACAGAGGCCACCACAGGAACATCCAGTTGTCCAGCCATCGTTTCGAGTAATGGCAGTTCAGTGAGCAACTGAAGATGGGAGAGATTCTCCTGAAACACATCTTACTTTTAGGTAAGTAAGTGGAGTTTGGTGTAAAAAGTGAATACCTAAATTTAGGTTATATTACCACTCCATTATCAACAGTTTTGTTAGTACAATATTTAATAATATCAATGTTTTGTATGTTTGTTGTTGTTGTTGTTGTTGTTGTTGTTATTATTATTATTATTATTATTATTATTATTATTATTATTATTATTATTATTATTATTATTATTATTATTATTATTATTATGAGATGATGTGACACAGTTAAAAGCTAGTATGACACCCAACTTCCCAAAAAAAGTGCCTCTAATTTTATAGCTGAAATCAAAGGAAGAAAGGGAAATTTCTGGATAGTGTGCTGATATTATGATTTTACCAACAGTAAGAAACACACCAGAAATGGGAATTTAAGGGATAACGGCTATGTTGAAATATAGTGACATCAGAAAGAAAATGTTAACAATGCAACAACAACAAAAAATGCTATGAGTAATCAACTCATATACACATACACACTAATCTAGAGCTTACTTTGGGTAAATCCTAGTAACTGGAGGATGCATTGGTTTATTGCAGCTTGCTATGGCCCAATGGCCTCTGCTCACCTCCTATTCAGAAAAAATACATATGAACATGTAGCTATATTATAAAATTATATAACAGTTGGTTTGGCAACTGTGAAAAACAAACGTGGAATCACGGATATGTGGAATCACAGATGCACAACGTTGAGAAAAATTTGAAACTGAGGCACAGATTTACCATGGAGGTGAAAAATATAAGACATACATCGGAACAGTTCTATATGGCAAATTTATATAGGTTTTGACAACTCTGTAAGATAAACTATGAATGGCTGAAGATAGTTCACTCTTAAATAAAATAAAGAGTAAAATAATTCCTAAAAACTGGAAGATAAGTATTGTAGTTCCTTATACAAAGGTACAGGAGATAATGAACAAACCAGGTAATTACAGAGGAAATAGTTTTCTGTCTATTTTAGCAAAAATATACACAGGGTTAATGGCTGACAGGTTACAGGAATGGGTTCAAATGGATAGTAAAATAACAGAGTTTCAAACAGGATTTAGAAAGGGAAAAAAAGCAGTGAATAACATAATGATAACCCACAAAATAGTAAATAAGTATTTTAAACGTTAACTTATGTATTCACTTTACACTTTACACTATATTCCATTCACTTACACAAAAGTAAGATGGGTTTCGGGAGAATCTCTCTCATCTTCAGTAGCTCATTGAACTGCTGTTACTCGAAACTATGGCTGGACAAACGGATGTTCCTGTGGTGGCCTCTGTTGGTTGAAGTAGGAAGTTGCTGAGCTCATCCATGGGAGGAAACTCGAAATTCATTAGGTTTTCTCTATTTTTTAATATGAAATTTTTTCCCCAAGTGGATAACTCCAATGGGCTGTGAAGATGTTTCAGCAATTTTATTCCCGGTTTTATTTCATGGTTTTTGGTCTAAAATTGAGCTGTTACTGCTGATTTATCCACCTGTTTAAACCGAATATTTCTAAAATGTTCTTTCCTCCGAATTTCCAAATTTCTTTTTGTTTTGCCTATGTAGCTCTGTTCACAATTTGCACATTTTATTTCGTAAATTCCTGATTTCTGTTATGGTGGTATGGAGTCTTTTACTGTGCAACCTAATAAATTCTTGATGTTGTATCTGTTCTTTGGGGCAAACATTATTCCATGTTCTTTGAAGACTTTCTTGAACTTGTTGTGGTAAATTGGATGGTAGGTGAAACTTTTGAATTTGTATTCTTCTTTTGTGTTTTTCAGTGTGGAAACTTCCCTTATCCCTTTTTGTCTTTTAGATTTATTGATAATTTTTATCACTGTGTCTTTGTTGAAACCATTCACTGTCTGTATTATTTGTTTGTATTCCATTTTGTACTCTGCTTCTATGAGTGGAATATTCATCAATCTGTGTGCCAAACTGTGAAAATACAAATGGTTTTAACAGACACAGTGATAAAAATTATCAATAAATCTAAAAGAAAAAAATGAATAAGGGAAATTTCCACACTGAAAAACACAAAAGAAGAATACAAATTCAAAAGTTTCACCTACCATCCAATTTACCACAACAAATTCAAGAAAATCTTCAAAGAACATGGAATAATGTTAGCCCCAAAGAACAGATACAACATCAAGAATTTATTAGGTTGCACAGTAAAAGACTCCATACCACCATAACAGAAATCAGGAATTTACGAAATAAAATGTGCAGATTGTGAATAGAGCTACATAGGCAAAACAAAAAGAAATTTGGAAATTCGGAGGAAAGAACATTTTAGAAATATTCGGTTTAAACAGGTGGATAAATCAGCAGTAACAGCTCAATTTTAGACCAAAAACCATGAAATAAAACCGGGAATAAAATTGCTGAAACATCTTCACAGCCCTTTGGAGTTATCCACTTGGGGAAAAAATTTCATATTAAAAAATAGAGAAAACCTAAAGAATTTCGAGTTTCCTCCCATGGATGAGCTCAGCAACTTCCTACTTCAACCAACAGAGGCCACCACAGGAACATCCGTTTGTCAAGCCATAGTTTCGAGTAACGGCAGTTCAGTGAGCAACTGAAGATGGGAGAGATTCTCCCGAAATGCATCTTACTTTTGTGTAAGTGAATGGAGTATAGTGTAAAGTGAATACATAAGTTAAGGTTATATTGCCATTCCATTGTCAGCAGCTTTGTAAGTACAATAAGTATTTTAAGTTACAAATGAGAAGAGTATATATGTTCTTATCTGATTTTGTCAGCCCTGGTGGTGTGGTGGTAACGATACTTTCCTCATAAACCCAGGACTGTGGGTTCTATCCCGGCCAGGATCGATGGATTTTTTCAGGTATAAAAGTCCTAAGTATGGCTTCCCTCAGAAGGGAAATACAGCCATGGGTTCCGTGTAATCGATTTATGGCATAAAAAAGAACCTCAAGCTTGAAAGAAGAGGCCTCTGAGCAAAATTTTCCTGCTATTTCATGCCCTGACTTAAATGGCATGCTGATGGCCTACGATGTTAAAGAGCGTCCATAAATAAAACAAATCAATCAAACTTTGCTCATTTTGAAAAGGCATTTGATATTATCAACAGGAAGGCATTAGAATGGAAATTAAGCAAAAAGGGTATAAATGATGAGTCATTATAGGGATCAAAAAGATGAATGAAGGTATCAAGTTTTGCATAAGATGTGAAAAGAATGGAATTACAGATGTAGATGAAAAGTTAGGATTGAGAGAAGGGTGTAAGTTGAATCCCATTTTAATTTGCTTATTGATGACATTTTGGAAGGGTATGAAAAACCCACAATGTCCATTGGTAGAAAAGAGAGACCAGGATTACTTTATGCTGGTGATTTAATAATATGTGCTATAACAATAGTGGCATTGCAAGGGACAATTAATGAAATCAGTAAATTATTTAGAGAGTGGGGCATTAGAATAAGTCTTAAGAAATGTAAAATAATGGTATTTATAAAAGGAAATAGTTTAAGAAAAGATGAAAAATGGTATTTTGATGGAGAGTAGTTAAATGTAGTGAAGTAATTTATTTGAGAGTGAGATTAAACAGTAATAGAGGATAGGAAGCACAGGGTAAGAAGGTGGTTGCCAAAAGAAATATAGCAATGAGAGGGTTGAGAGTGTGTTTATATAAGATGCTACAAATAAAAATTTGGTCAGAAAAGATGTATGAAGCAATGGTAGATATAAGGTTGCTATATGGAGTGGAAATATGGGAATTATCAAAGTTTATTACTAAAATTGATATAATACATAGGATAGTTTATAGAGAGTTATTAGGTTTACTGAAAGCAGCATCAAGAGGAATAACATCAGCTAATTAGGTTTTGTCATCACCAAGAAGGGTTGGACAGACAAAACCATGTGGGCCATAGCATTTTCATGATCAGCTACCAATCTCCACTTATCTAAAATTCTGGCCATTTCTGCTGCACACTCTAATACAGTCTTCTCAAAACATGAAGATAGAGATATCAATTACTGATTATTCTGAAGGAACAAATTAGTTGTGCAGAATCCCATTCATATTTAGTTTAAAAAAAATCAATAATGTTTTATTAATTGGTTCAAATTTGAGAATTGTATGAATTTGAATGTTTCCACTGGCTTGATGCTTGTTTGGTTTCTGGTTTTTGAGTACAGCACAACCAGACCATCCCCAATCTTTGTGGAAAGTTTGCATCCTTGTGTAGTTCCTCCAAGCCATGGCAACTATTTGTGCAAGTGTCTTTCTGCTCCTCAGTGAGCAACAAAGCACCCATTTTGCAGATACTCATTACATTAAATTGCACTGACAAGTGATAGATTTGTTTCTTCAGAAATTTGATCACTGGTCTTGTTGACAATCTTCATTAATGACTTGTCGAACTTATATTTTTGCTACCCCCTGTCCCATTTCTGTTCTTTGAAGGATAACCAGGTAATATTCAGTCTTCAAATGACATGCCACCATTTTTGAAAAGGAAAAGCCACTCACAGACATGCGATTTCCCCAAAGGGTCATCCTTAAAGCTTGCCAAAGAATAACATTGGTCTCAGATACATTTTATTTATAAAAACCATGCCACCTAATTGGTTTGTTTGCAAATGATTGCAATTATTAATGCCGTGCAATTCTCAAGATTAAACAAAATATAGTTATGAGTGAACCAGAAAATAACAATTATTGCTGCATAACTTATGCTGACTTTTTAATAAAGAATTATGCCATTAGGCACTGTTTTTAAGAGTTTCTTGTACTGGTCTGTTGAGTGACATAGTAATGTGTAGATCATTTTTGGTGCTGCATCCCTACATGTAACATCCTACAATTTTTTAAATTTTGTTTTTACTGAGAAAAACTTAAGGTGTAAATCCTATTTATTTTCATAATTTAAAGTTTGGACATATTTGTTAATTGCTGTAGGAAATCATAGATTTTTCACTTTAACTATGTCTTAAACTCATCTTAATTGCCAAAAAAATCTCAAAGTTACAAAATTTATTACCAAAGCAACAAAAATATAATTGTATAGTACATTGTTAAAATTTTAGTAATAAATACTCAAAAGTTAAAATGTAAATTAGAACTTGCACAGTGAAGCCAATCATATAATAATATCAAATACTCATAGTTTTAGCTTTACCTCTCTATTTTAGGTTGATGATGGTGATATTCTAAAGAATTTTGTTTTTGTTATTTTCAACTTTCAGGAATCTGTAGCAGGTGCTAAAAAGTATCTGGTATCTGGTGTAGGCAGGCATGGCAAGTTTAATAATCTGACAACTGAAGAAGCAGATGATCCATTAAGATGAAATGTTAAAAATGGTTTTGTATTCAACTGATGAAATGGTACTCTCAGGATTCAAAATGTTGATGATCAGGGCTTGAAATGAAATCTATGTACATGCAAATATGTAGTATCTCAGAATCATGGTTAATGGCTCACTTGTCATGTTGGTTGCATTTTGCAGGGACTTCAGGAGTGCAGAAAGTTAGACTTAATAAACATTTGTTTCCTTTCTCTTTTATTATATATTGTTCATGTTCATGTACAAGGGAACCATAAATTTGAATGTGTTAAAAAGTAATATAAACATTTGCCTGTTATTAGGCCTCCTAATGAACGATGTGTATACCATGACTAACCAACAAGCACAGTATTAATAGATTTCTTTTCATTTTTGGACTCTTTTATAATTTATAAAAATGGTTAATATTTAAACACATACCATACATTAGGAGGCCTACTTGTGAGTTGATTTTGAAGCAGTATTTAGATATAAGTTTATTAAGGTTTCTTTATTATAATGATACGAAAATGAGTGACAAAGGAATTTTAAAAATTGAAGAATATCATAATGCATATTGTCCAATGCGTTAATAAATATTGTTTGAAATAAAGTCAAGGGAGTTTAAGAGTGAGCTACAGTATATTATTAAATAGTAGCATTTTGCACTAAATAATATAAAACTATTTAATTTATACTTGTTATTAATACATGTCCATTTCCTTTTCTAACATTTGCATTAAATGTAATTTATTTTCAATGTTAAAATATTTCTTTCTGCTGATTTTAATGTCAAAATATATGAGTAATTACTTCATTTTAACAAAAACAGAAGTTGAAGACTTCAAAAAATTGAATTGTTTGATTGTTCACAAAAATTTCACTCAAGTTTTTAAATGAAGACATGTTTCAGAAACCTTCATTCCCACCTTCAGTAGTTTACTGACTTATTGGTAAGTTTAGGACTGTTTGGCTAAAACTGAATCACCTCTCTGGTTGACATTTGATGGCTGGAATATGAATTTACTGAATTAATTTTAGAGGTCAAATATAAATATTCATTAACTTACCTTAATTTTCTAGAATGAAATATTTTTTCCAAATGCATAGTTCCATTGGAGTATGTATTTATGTGTTTCTTTTAACAAAATTACTTCTTGCTTAATTATTTATGGTTATGTTCCCAAAAATGCACTGCCAATGCAGATTTTTCCAATTGTTTTACCACAATATTTCTAAAATACTCTTTTTTCCTGATTTCTCTTATTTGTTTCTCTACATTTTAAATTGCAGTGTGAGTATTCTATTGAGTGTATGTCCAATTTTTTCTCTGGTAGTGTGCTGTCTTTTAGTGAAGAGCCTAATAAATTTTTTGTTTATCTATTTTGTGGTGCTAATTTTATGCAATATTCTTTTTTAAGATTTCCCAAATTAGTTATACTATGATATGTGAATCTGCTGTATTTGAAAATCTTTGAGTTTTTCTGAGTTTTTAAGGTGAATTTTATTGTTTTCTTTTGAAAATTCAGTAGTATTAAAACATCTGATGAATATTTCTTTAGTGTTATTGCAAATACATAATATACATACCTGTGTCAAATTTTAAAAATTAATGAAAGAGAGTTTATTATGTTAAAAAAAACTCATGAGTATGTCTACCAGAAATAGAGAAAGTGCTTGCTACAAGATTTTTAAGTTAAATACAAGTTTTGCTTAATTCTTAAATTTTGTAATTTTTATGAAATGTTTTATTTTTTCTTTTTTAACTGCACAGATTTTAGCTCTTTTCTTTTTAGGTCTGTTAATTTTTCTGTAGGAATGCTGGGAAATGAGGCTTTGACATCAAAGAACACCATTAGGACTTTTGTTGTTATGGTGTCACTTTTTCTACCAGGTCAAATGAATTTTTAATTTTGACTTTGAAACTTTTGAAAAGAATTGAATTTGCAATTAAGCCATTTAGCTAGTGGGTAAATAAGGAATTGATGTTTGTTACTATTGATTTCATGCTGTTATCTTGTTTACAAAATTTTGGAAATGCAATAAGTCTTAATAGAGTAGAATTGTATACAGCTATTTTGTATTTTTGTGTTCTGAGAGGGTCTTCATCCCTCTTAGTGTTTTAATGACAGTCTTATTGCAAATTTTGAAAGGGTCTTTACTTATTTCCCTGGTATCCTTTCCATTCAACAAATTTTTTATTCTGTCGATATAATCACATATGTTAGAATGGTTATTTTATTGCACTGTATACTTTTGTATATATATTTATCTTTAATTTCTTAATGGCGTGTCTCTAACTTTAGTTAAACTTTTGATTTTTCAAGTTATCTAAATTTTTACAACATTTCTTTCTGATACTGATTCTCTCGCCTTCATTGAGATTTTAAGAAGCTATATTGGCAGATGATTCACTAGTTTATATTGGCAATATAAATATCTGAATTTGTTGAGAAATCTCTACATGTTTTAAGGCCTTTGTTTGGGAGTTTGATTTTGTTTGTTTGAAAGTGGCATTTGAAAAATTAACATTGTTTTCTGGTTATTGTGAATATTGTACCAACTATATTTTGGTTTCTATTTTATGTAAATTGTCAACATTCGAACAGTCAGTTTTGAAAATATCATTGTTTCACTGTCAATATCTAAACACACATTTTAAAAGGTGAGAATAGGATATTTATCTGTCAATCTTGGTTGATCTTCCCCCAGAGCAAATGCATTTCTAAAGCCACCACTATGTATCCTGGTGCACGCATTAAAACATCTGCAGCATTACTTCATAGCAAGCAGTATTAATACATCCACATAGATCTTGTGTGCTAAACTGTTTTTAACTCTGGGCAAAGAAAGAAACCTAAAGGTTTGAGGTTCACTATTTTTAACTTTCCCCCAAAAAAGGAACTAAAAGACATGAGGTCCAGAGAATGCAAGGCCCAGGATACAGTTTTGCTGTGGCCAATCCAAGGCTATGAATAGGCATGTTGAGAAAACATTACATTGTTTTATCATAATGTGGGAGTAAACCATATATTTGAAGTCATTGGTGTGTTGCAAGCTGAAGTGGAACATCTTTTAAAAGATCTATGACTGTAAGTTATGTAGGCATGAACTCTAAGAAATTATATCCAGTAAGAGCACCTTTGAAGAGGACTGGGTCAACAAGATTATGATCTAAGATATCATACCACGCATTCAGGTTCTATTGTCTCTGAGATGCTGCCCATGGACCAAATGAGGATTCTGTTTTGCCCTATTTGTTTACAATCGCCAATGGTAGTGAAATGACTTTTATCTGAACAAAGAACTGTCCTAAGAAAGCCCATCTGTTGTTGCAGGAATCACAGTATCCTGTTGCAATAGGCAACTCAGGTTTGAAAGAAATTTTAGCCAATACCTACACTTACTGATTTTAGGATGCCACTTATTAGTTGTTGGAATTTAATGAATAGAAGTTCTGGAGATGCCTAGCTGGACCACAGCATATTTAATGCTGATGTTACTGTCTTCTCAAAATAGAGCAAAAACACCTTCCTTGTCCCAATCAGCAACATGTATAGCCATTGTTATTAAAGTTCCCTTCATTTGTAATTTGAAAAAGGCACAGAGGACATGTGAGGGCAAATGATGACTTTAAACTACTATCAATACATGTTTTTTTTTTGTTTTGTTTTGTTTGTTTGTTTTTTTTAATAGTGTTTAACTCCCATTTAAACACTATCAATACATTTTTAAAAAATTGAGTCAAAATTGTAACATACACATTACTAAAATTCAATAAAATGGAACACTAGTTTCGGGAGCCATCGCTCCTATCATCAGTTCCTGGTCGACTGCCGGTCTCGTTGTTTGTGGTAGGTCGATTCATCTCTGGTGGAGGTTTAATGAACTTTTGTATTAGTACATCACTTGGCAGGATTTCGAAATTAAAAACTTTCTCTTTATTCTTCCAAATATAGATGTTTTCCCAGACTGTAAGTTCAGTTTTTCCTTTAATATTTTTAAGTAATTTGGGGTTTTTATTAATGTTATGTTGTTCTTTCCAAAAGTGCCAAGCTACCGCAGATTTTTCTTCTTGTTTTTGGTTTATATTCCTAATGTGTTCTTTAGCTCTTGTTTTTATGTTTCTTTTGGTCTTTCCAACATAAATTTTTTCACAATCATTACAGTTCATTTGATATATTCCTGATTTATCTTCTTCTTGTAGGTTATCTTCTTTTTGTCTTGAGTTAAGGATATTTTTAATGGAATAATTATTTTTTGGAGCCAAAACAATGTTGTATCTTTTAAAAATCTTTTGAAATTTATGAAAGGCTGATGGGTGGTACGTGAATATTTTGTATGTTCTGTTTTTCTCTTTGATGGGAGTAAGTGTAGTGGTGTCTCTAATTTTCTTTTTATTCTTTGCTCTGTCTATTTTCTTGTGCACAACTTCTTGTTTGAAGCCATTTTCTATAGCTATATCCATTATATTATTCATTTCCAGTTCATATTCCTCTTTGTCCATTGGAACATTAACCACTCTGTATGCAAGACTATTTAAAACTGCATGTTTGTGGGGAACTGGATTAAAACTGTTATATTTAATGTAATTATCCGTGTGTGTAGGTTTTCTGTATATGCCAAAGTTTAGGTGATTTTCTTTTTTAATTATCTTAATATCCAAGAAAGGTAGCTGTTTATTGCATTCTCTCTCCATAGTGAATTTAACTGTTTTTTCCTGTAAGTTAAGTAACTTTAGTGCATCATCCAATTGTCTTTCTGGTACTATTGCAAAAATATCATCCACATAGCGATACCAAGTCTTAAATATCCAAGGGAAACTATTTACTATTCTAATTTCTAAAGCAGTCATGAAAATGTCTGCCAATATTGGTGATACAAGAAGAAGATAAATCAGGAATATATCAGATGAACTGTAATGATTGTGAAAAAATGTATGTTGGAAAGACCAAAAGAAACATAAAAACAAGAGCTAAAGAACACATTAGGAATATAAACTAAAAACAAGAAGAAAAATCTGCGGTAGCTTGGCACTTTTGGAAAGAACAACATAACATTAATAAAAACCCCAAATTACTTAAAAATATTAAAGGAAAAACTGAACTTACAGTTTGGGAAAACATCTATATTTGGAAGAATAAAGAGAAAGTTTTTAATTTCGAAATCCCGCCAAGTGATGTACTAATACAAAAGTTCATTAAACCTCCACCAGAGATGAATCCACCTACCACAAACAATGAGACCGGCAGTCGACCAGGAACTGATGATAGGAGCGATGGCTCCCGAAACTATTCTTCCATTTTATTGAATTTTAGTGGTGTGTATGTTACAATTTCGACTCAATTTTTTAAAAATGTTAATATTTGACACCACTGTTACAAAAAAAAAAGTTCACTATATTTTATACTATCAATACACTCTTCTTGTGGCAGATGGTCTATACCTCTAGCCTACCAACTATTAGAATCATTACCTTGTATTATTCATCTTTGTATGACTGTGTGAGGCAGCGTTATGATGAATATTATGAGTTTTTCTGAACTTTCTATACTTTTATACCTGAATGGAATGATCTGGCACATTCCAAACACTGTTCATGAAAAGCCTTTGAGAACATAATGTGAAATTTTTTAAAAGTGTGTTAGTTGAAGAGAGAATTAAACCCGAGAGATCATATATTTGATTTTAAATGTTAACTATTCATAAACAATGGACACTTGTAGAGGTGAAACAGCTTTTATGCATTCAATCATTCATCAAAAACATAAACAAATAATAATAAGTTTTGGTGGAGATACAGTGATGGGGAAAAATAAGCTATAATTGTAAAACAGTTTTCTTCAATAAGTGACATGAAATAAAGGAAACGAATTTAATATGCATCTGAACTAAGTATCTTTTACATGTTCCCAATAGATATTGAAGGTTGTTAAATTGACTGTTGCATTATCCAATTCTTATGACATGCTTTGGTTTGTCCATTCACAAAAAATATATGGCACTTCTGGGACATCGTGTACATTGAATATGCAATTAAAATTTCAGTGCAAAATTTAGCATGAAGCAACAATAATCTCTATTGGAAAACATATATCAAGTTCAGAGAATAATACTGCAGTTAAATATTAAACAATTCAAAATTCTAAGCTTCATGCAAATTTAAAATTATTTGTAATTCTTATAAAGACAGTATTACTGTGGAAAAATGCAACCATGATCATAGACATACCTGGAAATGATACAAAATGAATAGTTAAAAGTTAAATCCAAAGAAAATGCAGTGAATTAAGATTGAGCATACCTTAAAAATTACAATGTACAAGTACTGTTATCCCCATAATGTTAACGGTAGGACTTAATCTGTTGTATGCAAGAAGGGTTTTATATTTGGTAAAAGATAATTCCATATCTATAGGAATGGGTGGACAATAAATGCAGTTCCTTGCATTTTCTGGTCTTAATTTTTCTAAGTATTTTCAAATTAGTTTAATTTACCTCATCTCAGAATTACACCAATGTGCTTTATATCTGCAATTTTTTGTCAAAATGCCCTGAACTTTCAACAATTGTTGCTGTTATATTACTGGTTGTTGAAAGTTTCATGTCAGCTATTTACTAACTTGTATAGAATGAGGAAAAAAAAAAAAAAAAACACGCCACTTGAAGCCGGAAATAAGGCTGCCTTTATTAATTTAATTAAAAGGCTGCAGAGTGATATTTATAAAGGCATTATATTTGATAAGGATAATTGTTATGCATATGTATAAGAAAATCATTTTGAGATAGGTATAACAGGAATCGAAGTAATTTGTAACTTGTATGTCATTTAACAGGTAATGGTATTTCACAAAAGGGTTTTGTATACATTTTGTGTAAAACATGTTAGAAAGAGAATGTATACCTGACGCCTCTCCACTCACTGGCCGCTCCTTAGACTAGGCTGAAGAAAGGGTAAACTATCTTTTGTTAGGTCACGAACCTTCTACCCGGGAAATACTTAGGAGTTGACAATAAGAGAAACATGTGGCCGTAACGGGACAGTATTTAACAAAGTCAGACTTAAAAATATTTTAAGAGAAAATGAAAATGTCAGAACGGAGACGAAAATGTTTTATTACAGGAAAGCCGAAAACACACGTGCGTTATCTCCGGGAACATTTAGGAATCTACAAACTAAGCAAGGCAAAAGATTTTCAATAGAAATCAGAATGTAAGGAAAGGGCCGAAATTTATGACAGCTTGCTCTGGGAAAATTCAAATTCGTGGGAAGACGTTAGATCAGGGGGGGAAGAATAATTCTAGCCAATGGTCTTCGGATAAAAGTTAACGAATCAGGAGAACTTAGATATAAATAATAATTTTAGGATAACCAATGATGAAAGTACAACACGAAAATAGATAAAATACGAGGGAATTTAATTTAGCGAAAGGCGTGGCGATGTAGTAGAAAAACTAGAGGACAGTGAGAGGGAGATTCACGCATTCGGTAGAGACACATTCAGAGGCATTTCACACTCGTAGAAGTCGGACATTCATAGATTCACATTTAGACATTCAGTAGAAATACATTCACAGATTTACACTCACACATTCATAGATTCAGAGGGACATTCAGACATCCAGATATTCACTCAGGAAGCCAGTCTAAGTGAGTAGCGAAGTCAGTGGCGAACAGTCAG